>JARHVA010000461.1:3615000-3760000 GCA_037957365.1 Torreya grandis | reverse complement strand
ATGACTGTAGGATGGTTTTTGGTAGAAGGTTACAACTGAGAAGCTATTGTAGCAAGCACATCTAGCCATTCTCCTAACTGATCCTATAACTTCTTCTTTAGTCATTATATTTTTTATAGGGCTTGCTCTAGAGTAGGAAATTCCACTTGTATGATGGGTTTATTCATTTTTTATACTTATTCTTGCATTTTTTCTTGTTGTAATTCTTTAGGACTATGTTCTACTTTCTCTACCTCTTTATTATCTTCTTAAGAGCATTCATCCTTGTTAGTCTCAAAACTAAATGCCTTTATTTATTCATTACTGTTGTCAAATTTTTTCTCCATATTCCTCATTAATTTCTATAATATAAATTTTTTTTGTTCTTAGTTTATCTTTCATCTTACTTCTTAATTTATGAGATCTATGAGGATTAGATGTGACCTTAGCCTTTTTAGGGGAAGGTAGGAGTTCTTTAAATTTCTTAGAGCTAGGTTGGAGAATGATTTTCTTCTTTCTTATTCTAGATTATTTACTTGTGAAAGATCTTTATTAAATATTTATCCTTGTTGTAGGTTCTTGTGTGACTAAGGGAAGATCTTCTTATGCAGGTTCTTGTGTGGCTGTAGGAAGGTCTTCTTCTATAGGTTCTTGTAGAGTTGAAAGAAGGTCTTCTTCTATAGGTTCTTATGGAGCTGTAGGAAGGTATTCTTCTTTCATCTGCTATTCTACCTCCATTTCTTCTTCTACTTCATCTCCCTCACTATAAATTTATGCATTTTTAGGTATTTAGAGAAAATCTTCCCAACTGATATTGGGCCTAGTCTTTTGTAAATAGTCTTGAATAATCAACTAGATTAAACAATAATGAGAAAGAGCTTTGGGATTACCTCTTTGAAATGCCTCTACCATTTTTATGATTATGTTAAGAAAGAATTTGGGAACATTTATCTCAATACCATTTTGTAAATGATTCATGAATTTGAAGTGAATGCCATGCAACATGGAATATCTCCCTTCACAAGTGAAATATCTACAGATGAACTCAATAGATTTGGCCCATCTTCTCAGTAAATATAACCATGCAGTGCCCTATTTTGAAGTCTCTACTCTTTCATTTCATCTAATGAATTTATGCATCTCTACCTTAGAATCAAACTTTTCTTGCCATGCTTCCCCTATTATTGGAAATTTTTGTGGATTGAAGAATCTGAGGCACCAAGGTAGGTGAGGATAGAATCATCATCCTAATTTTGAATAGTGTTAATGGTAGGAGAGTATTCTCCTATCATCTCAGGATGGGTCAAAGGGATGGTTATGGTTATCCCCTCCTTTTGATAAGTCAGGGTTCTAAGGCTAATCATGTTGACAAAAAAAAAGTTAGGTGGGATGATGTCATCATCCTCACACATGAGTAGGGGAGAGGTCAATGAGGAAAGGGTATTATCTTCAATAATGGTGGTAGTAAGAATTTTAGATTGATTTTTTTTGGGTAGGATGAAACCAAGTCCATGCTTATTATGAGGTTTCCTAGTCTTGATGGTGACCAATTTCATGTGGGCCATGCTCATATCATCTAAGACTAAAACCTTTCTAAGCACACCAATGGAGGTATGTCTTGGTGAAACTTAGTTTATTGATGTAAGAGAAATTGATGGTGAATATTCAAGGTGATAGAGAGATGGTAAGATCACCAAGGGATTTTTTGAGTCTCCTATAAAAAAAATGAGTTTGACGGTGTGGTGGTCCCAAGGGAATGATAGTTCTAACATTGGGGTCATATTTGGGTTGGTTGGTAAGTCACCCATACTCATGATGAATGGGAAAAGTGTCAAGGGCAAGAAGGTGATCTTCCCCTAGTGAAAAGTGATGAAATATTGATTCCAAAGGGTCTATGATAGGAATTTTGTGTGAAGGTATAGAGGAGCTAGTTGATGACTCATCAATAGAATGGGATATGATATCCACTTCAGTGGTTGGAGGTTGGGTTTTAGTTATTGAGGGTGTGTTGGATGGGGGTATGAGGACATAATTGGGGTAATAGTTCATGTTGCATGTTGAGAAAGGACTTGGGTTAGATTGGATGGTGATGACCTAGCATTTATGTTTAAACTTAATGCAATAATGGAGGGCAAAAGGAATGCAACCCATGGAACGAATCTAAGTTTGGTCCAACAAGATGTTGCATTGGAATTCACCTTCTATAACATAGAATAGTTCTAGTAGTGTGTGAGTTTATACATAGATGTGAAGGATGATATTTCTCAAGGTAGTGGCCATGGTATTTTTAAAGGAATGAAGGATGGTCGAAGATTTGGACATAACATTGTTTGACAAGTTGAGTAGGTTATAGGCATGAGAGGAGATGATGTTTATGTTAGCTCCCCCATCAATCATAACCCATTTGATATGGGTTTGGCTGATGTAGGAAGTGATAAAGAGAGGAGGATCTGAGTCCTTTAGGTGGATGGAAGGTATTTTTAAATCCTTAAAGGTAATAAGGTTGTAAATTTGAAGGGAACCAATAAAGGTAGTTAGAGATTAGGGGTCCTTAGGTTGGCCCTCAATGGATTACAAAGCCTCCATTAGCACTTAGTGGTGATGGGGATAGGTAGATATTAACTCATACAAGCTCATCTTCATTGGGGTATGATAAATTTATTTGAGGACCACTCTCCTAATGGATTATGAGGGGTTAGATTGGGAGGCACCTAAGATAGACACCTTGGGTTTGGTTAAAGATGGAGAAGGTTGGGTGAAGGTTAGTTGGGAGTTTGAAGAGGGGTATTTCTAAGGAATGAACACATTAGCCTTCTCCTTATCCTTCTATTATGATCAAGTAACCATGTTGATGGTATGGATATAAGGAGGGGTTGAGCTAGAGGATTGGTTAGATTCATCTTCACTCTGAGGTGAGCATGGAGGAGTGGGTGAGTGTTGGTTAGGTATGGTGGGTGGTTAGATTGGTATGGGTCTCATAGGAGGTTTATCTGATAATAGATTTCCCTTGTCATAAATCCAATGGATGATGGTTTGGAGAGATTTTTAATTCTCCATATCATGGCCTAGTGCCCTATGATAAGCACACACTTGGTGATCATTATACCAAGTAGGTTTTGAATCTAGAGGGCTAAAGGGTCTGATGAGAGATTGGGCTAAGTAAGAGGTTTTTAATAACCTATAAAGAATGTCTAAGTAGGATTTAGTCAAAGATGGTAAAGGTTTAGTAGTTTTTTCTTTGGTGGTTTAGGTAGGACGTTGGTTGGAAATAGATTTGGTAGTGGGTGCCTTAGGTAAGGTTTTATGCTTTGTTGACATCTTTGGTTAAGGTAAGGAGTTTGATGAGCTAGAGGTGGAATATTTCAAAGTAGGTAGCTTAGGTATTATTGGCATGGTGAAAAGAGGTGCATAAAAAAAATTGTGAAGGTGCCACCAAAAGAGGTGGTGACGTTTTGGTAGAGGTAATAGGTTTCATACTTAAGGTAGAGGGATAAGGACCTAGAATGGAGGGTAAGGTTGAGGGAGGCAAAACTGGGCATTTTGGATTTTGTGTGGTTTTGCCTCTTTGGTTGCTTTGGTTTATCATTTAGTTGGTGGGATTGAGGGGGTTAGGTCCACTTTCACATATGGGTGACTAAGGCTCAAAATAGGGAATATACCAAGATTATTGGAAGGCCTAGTTGGGATGATAGGAGAGGGATTAGATATTGGGGTTTGAGTTGGCTTAAGTGGTTGAAGGTTGGTTTATTTTGTGGATGTTCTATTTGGTCAATTAGAGGGTTTGGTTATTTGGATAGATATGGTAAGAGGTGGGTCGATGAAAGTGGTGGGTTGGTCTACCCAAGAAAGGGTTAGAGGTTCCAATTAGTTACTATAAGGGAGGTCTAATTTATTCTAGAAGGTAGCTTGATCCATGTCAAGGTTGGAGATAAATTCAAATTTATGCATAGGCCTAGAGAAGGGTTTATAGGTTGGTTTGATTCCTTGAATGGTGGATCTAAAATACAACCCCCCTGGTGGAGATATAGGGAGGTATCCTTATCCTCTTCCTCAATCAAAGTATGTGAGGCTTAGATGGGTGAATCCTCTATGGTAGGACTAGACATAGGTATTTTATCCTCAAGAATGGTTTCCAAATGGGGAGTGGTTTACTTAATAGTTAAAGGTGAAGGTGAGGTGGTGATGGTTGGTTATTTTGGTATATCAATTAAAAGGGTGGCTAGTGGCTCTACTACCTCAATAAGTGGAGGGAGAGGGGATGGTATATCTTTGGTCTAAATGTCTAAAGGGAGGGGAGTTGAGTATACTATTTTAATAGACTATGGATAATCAGAAGATTGGATACTAGATGGTTTGATAATGAGTTCATTAAGGACCATGTTAATTATAAGGGTATTATAAGAGCACTCGATGTTGTTGCTCTCATTCTTGGTAGGAGCATAGTTTGGGAAGGGTTATTAGAATAGATCAAGGGCTTGGTTTGATGGTGAATTGGAGTTATCTAATATGAGCTCCCCTTTGTCAATGAGGGATTGGAAAAGGCTCTTGAAAGTGTTGCACCTACTGACATCATGTCCTATCACTTAATGGAAGGCACATAGATAATTGTAATTATACCAACTAGGTACAAAATGAGAGGAGTAAAATTATTGGGGCAGACTGATAAAAGGAATTTGAATGATATTGGATTTCAATAAATTATTCAAGTGGAGTGAATTACTTTTGGTTGCTCCAGGTTTGGTTTCTCAGGTTTTGCTTTGAGGAACTAGAGGAGTTGGACTAGTTGACAGAAGGTGGAGGAGTATCTTTTAGGATAAATAAATTCATAGTTCCTTTGCCCTTGGTATTGGTATTGGACTGGTTGCTTAACTTGGAGGAATAATATTCATTGGTTTTATAGGTTGAGTTTTTGTTTTTGAGCATAAGCTTTCCTTCATCAATGGCTCAATTTTCCAAATTACATTCCATGGTAAAATATTTATCAAAGATTTAGAAGCCTTGGACACATAGGGTAAAGGAGATATATTTGGCACATGCCTAAGTGAAGAGCTCTATGAGTTTGGTTTGAGGTAAAAAAAAGGAAAGTTGGTTGATTAGGCTTCTCTAGTGAGACACAAAATTAGCAATATATTCATCCTCAAATTGATGGATAGAGTAGAGGTTGGTGATAGAAACTTTCTTAGAGATATTGATCAAAAAGTGATCCAAGAAGGTTTGAGCTAGTTGGGTGAAGTAGAAGATGGAATGTTTGGGTAAGGCACTATACCAATCCATGGTTGGGTTGATTAGAGACATGGGAAAGGTACAAAGGAGAAGGGCATCATCATATGTGATGAGATAGCAAGCATTCTTGAATTCCCTAAATATTTTTTGGGGACCCTCCTTAATTTTAAATTTAGATAACTTAGGAAGTTCCCATTAAGGAGGATATGGCTTAATAGGTATAGATAAATAGATGGGCTCATTACAAATTTGGTTATATGACAAGATATTATGAGCACCCAAGATGGATGAATCTAAGGTGGTCACATTTTCCATAAGCATATTAATTTGATCTACTTGGGGTTCTATACTCAAGAGGTTACAATATGTATATTACTGAGATGGTTGACAGACATACAGATAGTGGGTAGAAGGTTGTGAGGTTTCCATATATGGGTAAGTGGATGTCAATGGTTGGGTGGAAGACACATAAAGGTAGGTAGAGGTAGGTATTTAGGTAGTGGGTACATGCCCTTGTATATTAGGTATGTATCCAAAGGTTAGTCCAAGGGGTGCTTGTTGGATAGGAGTAGTAGTTAGGTTGGTGACCAATGACAGGGTGGTGACCCTTGTGCTAATTGGTGGCAGGGTAGAAGGTATGGATACCATAAGGTTTTTAAGTGGAGTAGTGGAAAATAGGTTGGGGGTATCTAATGGAAGGTTGGTAGTGCTATAGGTAGACACTCCTATTATAGAGGAGTGGTTGGTAGGAGTAGAAGGTATAAGGGTAGTGGTAGTTTTAGTTGGTTGGTTTTCAATGGTAATCTAAAAGGGGTTGTTGTTTGATGAGGAGGCTTTGGTAGTTAATGGTTGAGTAGTAATCATGGAAATTGAGGTACTCCCCATTAGATGGGGAGGCATGCCATAAAGTGTATCTATGGATTGAACCAAATTAAGGATACGATAAAATGTGGTTGTATGATAATGTTGCAAGGCTACAAGATTATTATCTAGGAAAGTGGAAAAATCCACATCTCCTTGAGTAACCTCCTGAGGAAAGGTAGTGATTCCTAAGGGGTGAAGAGAGTCTACTGGTTTAGAAATGTAGTCCATGGATGAAAAGGTAGAAGAGGTAGGTTGAGTTTGTGGTGGGTTTTTCTCTATAAGGTCTCTTCGCTACTGATGAGTGAGAACCATATGAAATAAGAGAGATAGAAAGCACAAATAGCCTCACTACTCAAACAAAGAGAAAACAAGAAAATGATCAAAGAAATCAAATCACACTCTAAAATATGTGTTAAACCCTAGAGTTTTAATTAATCTCACTTTTGGCTTATTCCTTAAAAAGACATGTGACTAAAATTGGTTTGTAGATTGGGTACTAAAGAGAAAATCTTAGGTTGGTTTTAGGTTGTGTTTAGGTACTCAAAAGAGATCTGTATTGGAATCAATATGTGGCTTGGGATTAGGGCCTACCCCCTCACTTTACACACTACAATGATAAGGGTTTCGGGTGCTTAGCCAAAATATATTGATATCTAGAGATTATACTCAACTAGAGAGCTAAGTTGGTCCTCCCCTTGGTAATGACCTCCAATTAAGATCATTAGGAAAGGGTTCAGTTACCATTAGGTGATGAAATCCTATTTGGTCCTTGTCTCAAGTTTTTTTGATGTGTAATTGGTGAAATTGGTTTGGTTAGGTGTTTGCAATAAAAATTGAAGTTATAATAGATTACTTTGCCTTTAAGTTAAGTTATGTGAACTAAACTTTCAAGCAGTCAATGTATGCTCTTGATTTTAAGCTGAAAAGAAAATTTTGATTTCATTAATGAGAATATAGTAGAGAGAGAATTCAAGTAAACAAGAACCTAATTAAAGACACAAGGGTCCCACACAGTGTGCCAAAATATTTCAATGAATTTTTTGCTTATTATGGAAAAGAGAAAAATAAGAAACTAAGTACGGGTATGGTTGAAAAACCTAATTGATTTTGTGCATGTTGAAATTAAAAGATTGTAAAGATCTCCTCTTTGCCTTGGGAGGATGATTTTTAGATAATAAAACACTAAATCAAACTTGTTTGTTATATAATAGTTGGGTGGATTGCCTATCAATAGCTAGATTGAGGAAGTGAGAGCTTCCTTAGGGGATGTCAATCTACGTGTTTTAAATAATTAAGTTTATAAAGAGAAAATAAGGTACTTGAATCAATGAATCAAAAGGTACTAAAATTGAATACAAGAATGCTTTCTAAGAGAATAAACTAGAAATGATCAAATTAATGAAAAACTAATTAATACTAGTGATAATGGTGTTGGGGTCTACCTTAGAAAATAAAAAAGGGGACTATGAGTAGATAGGAACATAGAAAATTAAGTTTGATTAGGTGTAGGTATGTGAAATTAACTTGTTTATTTTTAGTGCCATAGTGACCATCAATAGTGGGGATGACCGTCGATAGTTAAGGTGATCATCAGCATTCAAGGTGACCATCGATGGTTGAGCAGACCATTGATGGTTGAGTCAACCATTGATGGTTATTGTGTGATGATTTAGGTTGGTAATTTGGTTTATTAACAAGATCAAAAATATGGATTCTGAGAGATGGGTAAGACTTTAGTTGATTACAAAATAGAAATAAAGTAAATGAATGCTAAGAATCAAGTACTTATCTTACCAGAAGTTGATTGTGTGGATGGTTGAGGTAGTTAGTCTGTTGATGGAATCTATCTTGATTCTAGAAGAGTAATAGTACCTAAAGGCTTAGTGGAGAGGCAATGGAAAATTGACTCTCTAATACAATTACTAGATTCTTGGATTGCTGATGGTGATTGACCTACAAAAAAGAAATTCCTAAATGCACAAACTCTTGATAAAAATTGCATATTCATAGATGTTTTTGGATGTTTTTCATTCCCTTTTCACCTCTTTTCTCTACTCTTGTAGAGGTAAGGCAAGAGAGTTTCAACAACACGTGAACTAGGCTTTCTAAAATTAACTTATCCATGCAATGGCTCATAACTAGAATTAGATAGGCTATAACTAGAAAAGCAAGGTGGGTGGTTTGCATGCTTTTAGTTAGGGAGGTGAACCCTGATCTTTGATGGTCGAGGTGACCATCGGTAGTTATCCTAACCATTAGTGGTTGAGTGTCAAAGGATAAAAAGGGATAAAAGGCTAAGTTGAGCTAGTTAAGTTAAATTGATTGTGGGTTAGGTTGATTAGGGGTTAGAAGGTGATATTGGTCCCAAGTGGGTCTTAGGGTAGTCTAAGGGAATTATGGTATTCAAAATCATCGTGTGAAATTTTTTTTATGTCTACACTCTGATAAGAAAGAATCCCTCTCGAAGTGACAAGTGATTGTGGAGTTATTCCTTCCCACTAAAAAGGAATATTTTATTAATATATTTAATATTTATGTGTATTTTGTGTATTGGTTGTAAGAGGTTCTTAATAGTGTAAATGAGTCCATCACATTAATGGACTTTGATATGGTGACACATGTTAACTATAGGAGGGGAAAATGGAGATGCACCCCATGCTTAGAGTTTCCCACTAATTTGGCTTTCACTATTCAACCAACTTCCCCATTCCACAAGTGACTTATAGAGAGGAAAGGGAGATCAAGGATGCTTAGTTTGGCTAACTAAGATATAAAATATTAGTTATAGGTACATCAATATGGGTAGATCCTAAAATTAAGAGAGGAGGAGGGGGATTATCCTTTAAATCTAGAGGTGATGTTTCTTGACAATATGTAATAGCTAGAGGAGATATTGGGTAGGCCTCAAAAGCACAGGCTACGAAAGGAGAGGATAGATATGTCATGGGAGTTGAATTGGATCATCTAAAGAAGCTAGTATTGGTAGAGGGATGGAAATATAGGACCTAATAGAGGTATAACTAGAGGAGGGGAAAATGTGCATGAATGATAAGTTTAACCCTAATATCATGAGGAGAGTCAAGATAAGTTTTTGGGTAAATTTTTCCTTTCACACTTTATTAGTTTTATGATTTCTATGTTATGCATCTAACCCATGTGTTTTTGTGTGTTTTAATGATGTGAAAACTCTATAAGTGAGTGACATAAGATAATTTAGGATACCTATCTTGACCTATTCCACATGGCCACTAACATGAGTAGGGATGATATTCTTTTTGATCCAAGAATAAAAGTGAGCATGGGCAAGTAATTTTACATTTTTTCCCCTACATAAAATAGATATCAAGATCTATCTAGATAAGGTAAGTAAATTGAAACATTATAGGCTCAGGTTAAGACCCTAAGTGATTTTATTGATGTGAATATTGGTCATGCATCATCGAATAGGAATATTAGAGGGGGAAATGCACCTTAGGTTGGCACTGATGATCAGAGGCATAGGAATTAGGGTATGAGCCCTTGACACTCATAATCAATAGGTTCTCATAGGATTTGAAACAAAATTCCACAACATTGTGACTTCGAGGGATCTCATAGAGGATAGTTAGGGTTAGTTTTTAGGTGTTAAAATTGTGATATTTTTTATTTTTTAATATTTTGACCACTCTTGCACTCTTAATGTGGGGAGGATGTACAAAATTTATATATATATATATATATATATATATATATTCAATTTAATTCTAACATATTTTTAGATTATGTAATGTTTTCTTTTTAGCTTATGCACTTTAGATGGATATAATTGTGTGAAATATTATAGATTTGATGTGGTAAATGTTATGTAAATGTTTATATTTATGATGCTCAACAAAATGTATGAAAATTTAAAAATTTAATGGTTTATAGAACACAAATTTGCTAATAATTATTTTGAAGGTATCCATTGAGCTAATTTATTCAAATGGCTAGTGACACTTTATTTATAGTATGGAATGGAAGGGAGAATAGGATGCATGAAATTATACGTAGTAAAAAAACTTGTCAAAATTACACAATGGGAAAAAAGTGACCTTGGTTCATATGAGCTATGGGATGATTATATTTACTTTCAAGCTTATAAAAATAATAGTTTTATAGGATTTGTATAGACTTGTATCAATAGATGGCCAACCTTGGTAGACTTGGTAAAAAAGAGGGTTCTCTTTTCAACATGTGCTTCTAGGTAGTTTTTCTTGGGATTTGAAATTTAGACACATTTTCATTACTTGTTACTATGACCCCCTACATTTAACCCCATTTAAGTATGATTAATCAAGTGCTCATCATATAAGGCTAAACATAAGTGAGTAAGGGCATCTCCTTCCAATGTTATCCCCATGCAACTAGGAGGAATCAAGGGATCACCATCAAAGGTTAATAAAAGGTAATAAATGCAAGATTTTTATTCATATTAATGGATTTCAAGTCTCAACACTAATTCTCTAACCCAAATAAGATGTTTGTGAATTTTTTTAATATAATTCCCACACATGCAAACTATGTAGGCCTTGAGATTATGGGTGGCCTTAAGCTAGTTTTTGTCTAAACTCTTCAATTAAGTCAAACATGCATCTTTATATTTGTATTCTTCCAAGAGACCCTAGAGAGAAATGTGGAGGATAGTAATTTATGTCTCTAGGGCCAAGAAAACCTCTTTACCAACAAATAAATAATATGTGGTAACCCTCATAGGTGTATGAATGCTTGCTCTATATGGACATAAAATAGGATAAATTTGAAGGTCCCAATCCCTCTTTTTGTATTTTACAGTCTTAGATAAGATGGAATTTAATGTTTTATTAGTTTCATAAACTTAACTAATAACCTGAGGGTAGTATAATGAGGTAGTGTAGTGATATATGGAAATTTTATTCCATAATTCACATACCTCATGATTTTTTAAAGGGGAACCATTGTCATTAATGATGAATTTTGGAATCTTGAACTTGAAAATTATGTGGTTCAATATTAATTTATCAATGAAAAATTTGGTGACTATGTTTAATTCCATATCCTCTACTGACTTGGTGAAATACTATGTGGCTATGATGATGAAGTGGTGGCCATCAGAAAAAGTAGGTGAGAGTTTATCGATTAAATATAAATCCCAAGCAAAGAAGGGCCAAGGTGTGATAATGGATTCAAACACTTGAGTGGGAACATGAATTTTTGGGATAATATTTAACTTTTAGAACATTTTATAGAATATTCCATAGTATCATGATCAAATGTGGGACATAAATAGACTATCTTATGAGTCTTTTAGTAGTTATGTGACCATTAAAGTGACTGCTACAAAAAATGTTGACATTGGAATAAAAATATTTTAGACTCTTCTTGGTCTATGAATTTGAGAAGTATGTTGTATAAACTCTATGATATAGGAATGTGTTGATAATGATGACATAATTAGATGCAATGATTTGAAGGCACCATTATAGACACCCAAAATTTGGTAGAATCCCATCCTTAATGTCTTTTATTGTAACTTTACACTTATAGACTATTAGTGATGAATTGATTATCTATTAGTGCATTTTATTCATATGTCTATCCATTTGTTATTCATTTTTTCACGTGGACCACCAATTTTGGTATTTTGTATTTCTAGACAAGCTCATTATTTTTGGATAAGTTCAGGTTTGTAGATCTATCTATAAGGAGTGGACTTATCTAGGCATAATTTATGGAGTTTCTTTTAAGTCACATTTCATTTGAATCATATTTTCATCTATTGGGTCATATTTTTCACTCCAATAAGTCTATAAATTTCCAATTCAAACCCTATATAAATACAAAGATACTCTAATTCATTTATGATAAAAATCCACACTATCAAAGGATTCATAAATATTTCATGTTTTATTTATATAATTACTGAAGCTAGATTTAAAATTTACAAAGGTTGAATTCATAAATGCATGTTTGTGTTAAGGGTAAAATAGGAGAAAGAACATCTAAACTTGAATTCATGATTTCATATATACATATATATGGGAGAACTACATTTGAGTTTGAGTCCTCTTTAGAGTATTAGTATTGTAGTGCTGCACTTGGTCATTCAACGGGGATTAACTAAGGTTAATCCAAACCAATCTTTTTCACCTAACACCCACTATTTGATATCAACTTAGTTTATTTTCATGAAACTAATATTTTAAATTTTAGGTATCTACATGTGTCATTTTATATTTAGAAGTGCATTACTAGCCTTAGTCAATATAGGCACATATGGTAAAATAGGAAAATTTCCATCACAGTCAAAGTGAAAAAGCCCAATGTAAAAGGACATGATTGGCCTAGACTATTATCTAGGGAGCATGATCTTATCCAAGAATATTTTCATATTTTTATTATGATATTTTACTTTCATAGTTTTTTTTTTTTTATCTATTTTCACTATTAGTCATTAATCACATTGAATGGGGACAAGTCCATTGGTAAAAAACATGATTTACTTGCATTTTTATTTAAGAATCGTAGACTTATCTAAAAGCATCTTCATATTTATATCCTAACTTTGTGCAATCAGATTTCATTCTTCTGGTGATTCCCACTATTAGATATCTAAAATAGTTAACCAGGAAATAAATATAAGATAAGTACACCTCTTCTTAGTATTTTCCCAAAATAACATATTTCCATATTTAACTAGTTTTAAATCATAATTGTTAATAATTTCATATCCTTAGCATTCTAATTCTCTTTCAATTTTTATAACTATTTTACAAAATTTAATTTTTAAATAAAAAATGAGATAAAACAACTACCTTTGTTGGGAATTAGCACCCTCGAGATAGGTATGATTGGTCAAGTAATTTATGATGTTTATGTATCATGGGGAAGAAGTGAACATGGATTTCTCTATGTAATAATGAGTTCATCAAGGGATTCATTATCAACAATATCATCAAAATTTAAAGGGTAATTTACCACCAATTGTTAATGATTTGTTCCTTAACAAACTCTTGGTTGATGCAGGTTAATTCAAATTCACTCAACAATGTGATGAAATTACCAACATTCTTAAACAAAGCTAGTTGGGTTAGAAATTTATGAATGGACTTATATTTTATGATGGTCCTAATCTCTTGATTGAGCATGGTATTCCTTAATCATTTTGTATCGAAGACTATAGCTATACATTGTTTCTTCATTTGAGTATACATTATTTCATAATCAAGAAGGACTAAGCTAATAAATTATATGGATCTTTCTATGTCATCATCATCCTCTTGGGATAACATGTATGAAAGGGACACCTCAATCTACATTATGTAAAGTATGAGGGGTTTATGAGACTAAGGAAGCATAATATTTGGTGGATCCATCAAAAAATGTTTTATAGACTCAAATGTCTTCTCATAATCTTGGGACCAAGTCTGACCACTATAATTTTGGAGAAATGTTTTAATAGGATGGTCTATGTATGAGATGTCAAGGATAAACCTTCATGTTTTTGCTAATTTCCAAAATAATTATCTCATTATTGATTCACCCATTGGGGAGACATCTCAATAATGATACATATTTTAGTAGGATCTATATCAATACCACATTTTGAAATGATATATTTAGAAAGCTTTCCACCCATAACACAAAAACTGCATTTATTTGAGTTGAGTGTGACACCATATTCAATTAGTAAAATTAATAATTACATGTAATAATTTTAGATGATTGACTCTCTTTTTTACCTTTTGTACAATATAATCCACATAAACCTCCACCATTTTGTGGATGAGGTCATGGAAAATGTGAGCCATGGCCCTTTGATGATTTTCACCAGTATTCTTGAGACTGAAGGGCATGACAACATAATATAAATTCCCCCATTACATGATTAAGGAAGTATTAATTATATTTTATTTGGAAATTTTGATTTAATTATAGCTAAAAAATCATCCATGAGAGATAACAATTCATTCCCAACTATGCAATCTAAAATAGTGTATATGGAGGGCAGAGGAAATTCATATTTAGGACATTCCTTGTTGATGTCTCTAAAATTGATATATCCTTATCTTATAATTTTTTTGATAATGGGGATGATTTTGGATAACCACATAGTGTCATGTATAGGCATAACAAAGTTACTTTGAGGAGCTTGATCACTTCCTCTTTCACCATTAATGTAATTTTTGGTTTTAAAGGCCTAATTTTTATTTGATTGATTTGGTGTCTAGTTGGGTCACTAAATTATGGACTAGTAATTTAGGATTGATACCCATCATATATGAGTAAGAGAAGCTAAAATATTTTGTGATCTCAGTGATAAGCTTCTTATTATCTTCTACTTCTTCAAAGAGAGAAGATACAAGCTTTAGGATTAAAAGTTCATCTTTTGTGTTGATGTTAATATCTACAGTATCCTCTATAAGAGAGGCATTACCTTATTTGAATTATTGAGAAATAAGGGGGAGATCAAAATTTTTATCATCTTCTTTGAAAACTTCATAATCTTTCATATAGGAGTCATAGTCCTCAATATTCCAGTAGGATATTGATAATATTCTAATCAGAGGCAAGATGAAGAGTGAAGAATGAGAGAAAACCCCTTTTTGAGAAGTGATTTGGAAAGGTCATCGTAAGATATTAAAAATTTCATGATCAATTCATAATTTTTAGTGACATCAATGGTAAGACTCATTCTCCTTCTTTATGCAGGCAAGAGTTTCATTGCTTGGCATTTTCTAGACTAGTGGTTCAAGTCTTATAGACATGAAAAAATTAGATTTTAGTATCTTTTAATGAGGACTTAATTGAGAAGAAGAGGAGGTTATTGAATTGGAGATTTTTTTATCCTCTCTAGGGATGACCTCTATAGAAATTAATTAAAATTATTTAGAAATTTCATGCACAACCTTATTTTAGAGATGAGGGTGTTCAACTTCAGTTCGATAAAATTCATAGACTTGATTGGTTACCAGTTGTGAATCCCATAGGATCTTAAGGTTTTAGATATCTAATCTCTTGGTAAAAACATTCCCAATTGTAAGCATCATATTCTAATCTATTATTAATGCCTTTAAATTATATCATGAATCCAAAAGGCATGATTCTTCTTTTAGGGGACATCTAAATTATTCTTAACTTAGTATCAAAAAACATTCCCCCCCCATCATAATGGATCATCCATAGATTGTCTAAAGGTAAATATCCATAATTATATATTTTAAGTATTTATTTAGTCTCAGATATTTCTACCATGCAAATATCAAAAAAAAAATCCATCAAGTTTAAAGCCTCCAAACCTAGTGGTTTGTGGGGGTTATAAGTCCTAACCCCATATGGGTTAAAGGGAAGCATGATAGGTTTATATTTTTATAAAATTTTGATAATTTTAGTCATTGATTATTTTGAGACAATAGCCACTATTATGGGATTTTATTCACTCCTTTTAGTTACCTTTTATGTGGTTTCAACAACATTTTCATCAGTCTTCTCACCTAACAGGGTTTTAAAATTATCAAGGTTCATCTTTGGAACCCATTTGGTTATTGTATCATGTTCCTTTTATTTCACATGAGGTGGAGGGTTAGTTATTTGATTTACAAATAAAATTTAAATATTAGTCTTGGATTTTTTTTAATATTGACTTGATGGACATTGAACAACTTAGGATTTCCTTAAGCAATGAAGACATTTCCAACATGTAAAAACCTTATCTCTTGAAACAATTTTGAAGGGATCAATTTCATCCCATGAATATAAGGACTTATCAAGATCATATTATAGTTTATATCATTTTTGATGACATATAATTTATGGAGTACCATTTTGGGTCCCAAAGTAACTGGTAAAATTATGTTCCCAATAGAAGAAGATTTAGAGGGTGTTTTTGGTAGATGAACAATAAGTTTCACTGTAACCAAACTATTGGATGAATGAAAAAGGGATTATATTATTTACATCCCATTATCAACCATGGCTCTTCTGACATATTCATTATAAATCCATGCCTATAAATATAAGGTGTGATATCCTATCATGGCCATGTCAACTTTGAAATATAAGTGTTTGAGATCAAATAAGTATCCAACATCCTTTAAGTTTTATCTAGGGGATATATATATATATATATATATATATATATATATATATATATATATATATATATATATATATATATATATATATATATATATATATATATATATTATTATTGATTTGAGCCTCAATAAGTGGGGTAACACTATATATATGGATAAGGCCTAAGTTGTAGATAAGTTTTAGGTGATGGGTAGGATAATTTTAAGAAACTCTATGAACGAGATGTGGAAAAAGGTTTTTATGAGGTCCAAGACAAGTTTTAGTTTCTAATAATTTTAGGTATTCCTTGAACATCATATTTTTAAGGAATTCATTAGAGGGAGATTTTTTGGTTGTTACTACCTAGTGTGAGTTATGATATTCACTTCTTTATTGGCTTCTAATTTTATCAAGCCTATAATACTTGTCTTCCCCTAAGGACCAATGTAAGGGGTGATATTAAGGTTTGTATAAGATGAAGGTTTTACATCATGGGTTTTAGTATATATGGGATAAATAGATAGATTATCCTATGGTCTAATTTTTTAATTGAGAAGTTGGTGATTTGGAAAGGGGTTTGGATAGATGCAAAGATTGATGTTTTTGGCACTACAAAACCCATTTATGAAGGTTAGGGATTCCTATTGGCACTTCTCAATAACATGTTGATAAAAATTTGACTTTGGTTTATAGGGAGTCAGTGAATAAACTTAGTATACTCCTTATAGATATAATTATCATGACTAATGTATGTGAAATAGGTAATATGCATTATGATCATAGTCACTAGGTATTCACTTTTTATTTTGTTAGTTGAAGCCTTGATTATAATTTTGATGTGAATTGTTGTTTTGGTAGGGTTTATTTTGGCTAAAATATTGGTTTTTATACTTCATATTTAAATTTTTATTCAAATTTTGATATTGATATTCTTGAGGTGGTAGATGATTAAAATCCATGACATGAATATTATGCATGAGGTGGGAGTTTCTTTCATTCCCACTCCCATTATTGTTGTTGTTAGTGTTTTGGTTTTGGTTGGTAATTACAACATTGTTCTTATTAGTTTGATCTATAACACTATCTATAGTGGAATTATGATTATGGTTTAGCACTTTTGGACCTTCATTAGCTTGGGCATTCTCATTATTACTTTGATAACTCTTGATTTTTTAATTAGGAGTAATAATCTTTCCATTAGGCCAATATGTTTTATGGCCATTAACTATGGTTGTTTGGTCTTTTATTAAAGTGATTTATATTACATCCTCATAGGATCAGTAAGGGAAAATTTGAATGCCTTACCTAGTTTTATGATTGAGGAAATGGAGGAAGAGATCGCATAGCTATCTTTGGTCCATATTGGGTACACTAGAAGAAGAGTATATTACTTGACTCTACCTCAATATGAAGTGGGAAACATACTCATTAGGATATTATTTGATGTGTAAGAATTATTGAATGCTAGTGCATATTATTTTTCTTATGTCAAAGTCTTTAACAAATTCAACTATGAGTTGTTTAAATGAATGAATAGAGGCCTCTAGGAGATGATAATATCTATCTAGAGTGATTTCCTCAAGATTTTTTGGCAATATTTTATCCACTGATGCATATCAAGGGATGAACTCTCTTATCATAGTGGTATAAACTTTAATATGGACATTGGAATATCCCTCTCCAATTCACTTGGAAAGTTTAATAAATATACAAGTCAAGAAAACCCCTCAAATGACATGGTCAAAAAGCTCTTTAAGATATTAAACATAATTCCACATTGTGTTCAAATCTCTTGAAGAGACATTTGGATAGCTTGGGGGAGGGAGAATTCAACATGTTTTAGGAGTGAATCTACTAGGGGAAAACATTATCACTTGAACTAGTGGGGGATAATAAGCCTATAAATAGTTATCTGATTATGTGTACTTAGAAAACATATGATAATATGGTGGTAATGACTTGAAATAAGGCATGTTATTTGGCTCCTAACTAGGTGGATTGTATGAGGGAGGAATACCAACTGACACATATGTAGGTGGAACATGTGGGGTGATTTGGTAGTAGGTATGTGGTTTTGAGTGACTAGGGAAAGTGGTGTGTTGGTAGACATATTGGTAGGAGTGATATATGAGGAAGGGTTTTTAATAGGTTATAATTATGAGGTCAAATAAAGGCATGTTGGTATCCATATTATTTAAAGTGTTATAATAAGGGAAGGCTCCCAAACTTTGGTAAGTCAAAAAATTTCTTGATATAGGATTTACTTGATTTAGAGGGGGGTGGTATGGGGATAATGGAGTTTGAATGGATGGAGCATGGCTTTGGTAATTAGAATTTGGTGTAGCTCTTTAATTAAATAGAATTTTTTGAGAAGGGGATTAATTTTTTTCTAGGTTTTAAATGTATCTCACCAAGGTAGAGATGATATCATTTGGATTAATACAAGTAATTGGTTTAGACACCTCCCTTGTGGGAGGTTTCATAAGAGGAGGGTGATAACCTAAGATGAATTGATTGGTTATTGTTTGTTCAACTTTATTTATTTTAGGTTGCTTAGTGGTGCTGGATTGAAAATAATTTAATTGATAATGGTGGAAATAATAGCTTATCCAACCCCTCCTTTATAGTCCAAATCCTATCACTATATTGATCAATTATCACCATTCTTTCCAAGTCATAGGTTTATAAGCTAATATGAGGTATAGTTATAATATGTGGGTATAAACCACACCCACATATCAAGATCATGTCATTTTAGTCATGATAATTTTATTGATCCTCATAATAACCTCATAGCTCCTATATTACAATGTGATATTTGGTGTGGAAGGAAAGAGGAAGCATTTTAGGAAGGAGACATGTTGTCAATCCTTTGACTATTTTTGCCTTCAAAATTAGCTCAACTAGACAAGGAAGGATCATCTCAGGCTCAGATGTTATTTCTAAAAGCATCCAAGCCTAAGGTCCTATTAAAATCCTCCCCAAAAATATTCAATGGGTGTATGGGCATCCACAAAATAAATAGAAGAGGAAAGGTATGAATGAAATAAAGGTAAAGAAATAGGGAAAACATGAAAGGACAAGTTTATTAATTTTAGATTCACTAAATTTGTACACATAAAAAATAATGATCTAACCTTGTGTACTCGACTTCTTAGGGTTAGGTTGAAACACCCAAAAAAGAATGATGAGGCAAATGAAACTAGTGATCTAGTTAAACGGTTTGATGAGGCTAAGCTCATTGAACATGATGAGATTATTCCATTGGTTGAACTAACTTTGTAGGATTATGAACTATTCATCTCAAATAGTGATCTTATATGTACTAATATTTTTTAGATGCTTCAAATTGATCATTTAGGGGAACAAATTATTTAATGATAAAGGCCCTAGAATACCTTGACTCTAAGAGAACCAAATAGTGTGACTCCTTGTAAATATCTATTTCTCTAAATGGGTAAACACTTAGAATTTGACTAAAAATAAAATAAAATTATAAGAGGATATACTTGAGGATGAATAATCAAATAAAATGTGAAGGTTGGTTTCTATATGGATTGATAAATGAATTTTCTTGGATAGTTGTGCTTGTGATAGTCTTGTTTGTTTGTCTAAAGACTAAAGTATATTGATTATCAAAATTATGAGTGGATTAAAGTGAAAGACTTATAATTGGAGTTTGGATTATATGTCACTTTGTATCTTCTCTATTGAAACAAGAGCAGTTGCACGTGGAAATGATCCTATCATGTGTGGATGTGCTTGTTGTGAGAGAGTCATCCAAGGATGTCAAAATGATTGTGTCAAGTGATGTTTACATAAAAAAAAAGTTCTAAATGTTTATACGAATAGGGTTTTTATAACTAATGTTTTGTGAACCAACTTATTATGTAATAAATATTCTAATGGTGAATCTAAATGTGTTTTTTTATAATAGGATGGTTTGTAGATGTCAAAATAAAATAAAACTACTACTTGTTAATGAATTAAAGGAAAATATAATGTTTGAAATAAATGAATTAACCTATTTGTATTCTTTTTAAAAAAAAATTATGATTACCAATGCATATTAACTAATTGTTGGAAGTCAACTAACTAAATGCTTTATTTATGCATATTTAAATGAAATATGCATGCAAAATAAAATCTAATTGAATGTTATAATTGAAAGATGTTGATTTCTTTTTTATCTTGATTTATGAATGCAAAAAAAATTAACTAGATGGTTAGAAATGTATAGTTGAAAGTATTTTGGTATTTCTCTAAATGATCTACAAATGAGGCTAAACTATTCAAGTATTATAAATGCAAAAACTAAAAACTTTTTTTAATTTTCAAATTGATTAGTGTAAAGATAAAAACTAGCCAAATGATGAAAATGTACAACCAAATTGTTTTTTTTTAATTATTTATGTATGCACCTAAATTTTCTCACCTCATTTCTCATCACTAATATTATTATTAGTCAACACTAATTTTGTGAAACATTACCTATTCCCACTTACTAAATAGCCTAATCCCCTTTAGATATACTTCTTATCCTATACTGAGCTTCATATTTCCCAACCAATATTTATTCTCTATTTATTTATTATTAACATTCCATTTATCACATAAATCCCTAATATACCCACTTATAAATTTTAAATTCACAAAATCACACCTATCCCTAGGATTTCCTACAAACCTAACCCCTACTCACCTAACCCTTATTCTAATCTAGTCTAATATTTCATTAATCATCATTAGATTCCCTAATGGAATCTAGAACTCTCCACCACCCTTATCCTTCTCTAGAGACTTATCTCTCTAGATAATTATAAGGAATTTTAAATTCCTTAGAATTCCCTCTAACTCTTTAGAGAACTCCATGGAATTTTAAGTTCTATAAAATCTCACTCCCTTCTCTCTATTTAAACCCACCATCTCCATTTGGAATAAAGAGTGAAAAGAAAAAACAACTATGAAATCCATAAACCTCCATGTCAATATTATCATCCAATCTATGAACTAATCACTAGTCTACTAATCAAAGCATTGTCAAATTCAATCATATGTTGTCCACAATCTGAGTCTTTAATTAAATAATCATTTAAGCATTGAATCTATTTCTTACTATTTCTTACTCTATTTCTAACTTTCAAGAAAAAGGAGAGAAACAATAGATGAGGGGTGTGGACCTGGTTAAACATTGTGGTCATTGATGACTAAACAAAGTAGGAGCTCCTTTTTGGCAAGAAAAGACTACTTTCAATAAGAGTACACTAAACCAACTTATTTGTTAGATGAGTATGAAGGGTGAACTACCTAACAACATTATAGATTTAAGAAGTGAAAGCTCCCTTGGATGGTTGTCAACCCACTCCCCTAATGATAAAAATATTATGATAATAGAAATGAAAGAAGATAAACTGATGAGAAAATAAATGATTATGTAAGAAATAAGTAATGTACCTATTCAATATGATATAAAAATATAACATGGCAGGTCAATACCATGCTAACATGGGTCAAGGTTAGGTTTAGAGAATCTAAACAGGATCTATAGACAATTTAGAATCAAAAAGAGGGTTTGGTGGGGTGTGAGGAGGTCAAACATAACAAGTTGTTATTTGGCCTGACAAGTGATGGGTGATAGTTAGGCTAACCATCAGTAGTTGGTATAACCATCGATGGTTATAGTAACTAGCTATAGTTACCTATGGGAATTTGGTAAGATATTGAAGTGGAGTTGGAGGGAGAGTGGCTGATGGATAGAACATTAAATATGGATTCTAATAATGAGGGGTAATGTGTAAGTGACCTAATCAAGATAGAAAGACTTAATGAAGAAAGGAAATGCTATAAATAAGAAAAGAATACCTGTATGATGCAAAGTGGAAGCCAGTGACAAGCTAAATTAAATTAGATAGCATAATATTATTTTGGCCTTCAAAAGTTATGTGGATAGAGTTTTGAGGTCTAGGATGCCTATATAAAGAAAATAAGAGAGTTTAGATGCAATTTTTGGATCCTTTTCTCTTCTAAAAGCCCTCAATTTATAGCATGTTAAGTGAGCAGGAAAGAAGTTACTAACTTGGTCTAGGATAAAGATGCCAATTCAAAGATATGGTAAGTTATAAGGTTTGCATGAGAAAGTTTCTATTTTTCCCATGTTTACTTTGCTTATAGCTAGAATTTCTTATTTGTAAGCTTGAATACCTAACTATCGATGGTTAGGCTAATCGTCGATGATTAGGCTTACCATCAATGGTCATACCCCCAAGCACAAAAGGGTGAAAACAAGTTCTAAGTCAAGGTTTTAAAATGTTTAGCCAAGGTGTCCTAGGTGTATTAATGAATGTTAAAGTATAGAAGAGGTATTTTAAGGGTGAGTTAACTAGGTGAATAGCTAACTTAAGTTTAAGAATAGGTCCAAGGTATTTTTACATCAAAAATTGGTCAAGGTGATGTTTTTGAGTGTCTACATTTTACCCCTTTTTATTATGTAGTTTTAGGTCAAGAAGTCATAAAATAAAAATGACCTATTAAATGATCAAGGTCTAGTTACCCTGAGTATGGGAGGAGGGTATTCCCCCTCAAACCAAGAGTTGATGAGGTAAAAATAAAATTGGTTCATGATTTGATAGAAGGTAAAATGGACATCACAAGGTTGGTGATGAAAAAGTGTGGGCATTTGAAACACAAATACATGCAAAAAATACAACTAAGTACGAGAGTCAAAATTGTGAAAAGACTAAAGTTACCAATATTGATAATAATAAGTTTGGGTTCTAAGATAATTGATATGGTAATTGGTCCCTAACTTTGGTCATAGTTGATTGGGTCACACATATTAAGTCTCTTAGATAAGTTAGGTGTTTGCTCAGGTTTCTAGGGTAGGAAGTGCCCCTAAGAAAAACATAAATGGTTGGGTTACATACAAGGTGGTATAAAATGTAAGAGTTTAACATGGAAAAATTGGTCAAGGTAGTCAACATAACTAAAATGAGTTCATCACAAGGCATGTGAATAGGTTGGTTCAAAAAAGGCCAACATCGAGGTAGATGTGGCAAAATGGGTTAATTGGTTTGTTGGGTAGGGAGTGGTTGAGATGACTCTTAATGTGCTAGGAAAGAAGATACTACCTATATAGTCCCATGGATAATGGATCCAAAATGGAATTCAAGCCTAATGTAGTTATTATTGGTTGTGGCAAAATGGGTTGCCCCACTTGGGTGTACCACAAGGTTGGGTTTAAGCTGAGATGGTAGAAAAGGTTATGGGTACCTAACCATTGATGATTAGGTTAATTGTTGATGGTTAGGTTAACAATCGATAGTTAAGCTAATCATCATTGATTAGGTAACCATCGATAGTTAGGTCTAACCATTGATGGTTGGGTAGAAACCCTAAAAATATAGTAAAAAGGAAAGTAGTCAAGTTTTATCACCATTTGAAACTTTGTTATTATCATTTAGCACTACCTGAGTGCTTCGTATGAGACTTGTCCATGATCATTAGAAGTGTGTTGAGGTATCAAGAGGGTATTTGTAATTTTGATTGAGTAGTGGATTGATTAGAGCTAAGATGGATGATGGTGATGAACATGGGTAGGTAGCTAGACATGGGCTGAGACATCATCATCAATCATGAAATGAGGTAGGTTCCATTTTAAATTTGGTATGGATTGTAATTTAGTATGTATAAAAGGCATGAGATTACATGGGAGTGGGAAATTGTTCAAGTTGAAGATGCCCTAGGTTTTGTTTTTCTAGGGTTTGGGGATTTAAATTTTGTGAAAATTTGTGAAAAAAGAGGGAAAATAGGGTTAAGGGTAGGAAAGTTCAAGCTAGTGTTGCTATAGGAGAGGTAAAAGAAGGGAAAGTATAGGAAGTAGGGTAGTTTGTGGATTTTAAAGGAGGTTAAGGGGTCGAGGCTTGCCACCACTGGTCATTGACAGTATAGTGACCATCAATGGTTGACCCAATCATCGATGATCAACTTGAGAGGTAAAAACTACCCCAAGAGGACCGTTGATGGTTGAGGGATATGTTGATGGTCGATAAAATGAGGTGTTTGGGTAGGAAAAGGGATGGGAATAAAGTGGGAGTTGATTAATTAGATATGATTAGATTATAGTATTGTTTTATTATAACTAGTTTGAAAGTTGAATGTTTGTCTTTTAGAATGTAAGGAAGTTATTTTTTAAAGGAAATAGGAAGGGAGTGGGTAGTGGGTGTGTTTTTAAGGGTTTGATGTAGAATCTTGGTTTCTCAGGGTTTTAATGTTGGTAAAGATAGTGAAAATATAGATAATAATGGAATATTTGTGTAAGGAGTAAATGGTTGGATGTCAAATTTTATCAATGTAGATGGTTTGAATATTTGTGTTCATGTATAGAGTAACTTTAAATGTAGATGGTTTATTGTTGTATGGGGTAGAATAAGGTGTAAATAATGTTTTAAGGGTATTGGGTAGCTTTGTATAGGTATTAGGCCCTCATCTAGAGATGAAAGGTAGGTAGTTATTTAAATATCCATTTAGAAAGAGATGAAGGGTAGGATTAAGGTGATAAGAGTAATTAGTACTGAGTAGGTGACAGGTGCATGAAATCCATGAAGGGTTGAAATTATTTCTTTTAGTTGTGAGAGATAGGTATAGAAAAGGGGTAAATGAAATATTGTTAGTTGGTGTACTAGTGATTGATAGTCATCATATCTTGGAAAGTGTAAATAGGGATAGGATGTCACCATATGATGGATATGATTGTTTTATAGGATTGATAGTAGATCTAGTTGTGGGATCAAGTTCCTAAGATCTTCATGGAGGTGCGAGACACTATGTCCATAGAGGATTGATGGCATATGGAGGTAGTTGGTTTTAGAGTGATGTGTCGTTACCATTGCCTTCCTAGAGATGCTATAATGATAGTTACCCTCATCGAGAGATGGGACCTAATGACTAACACATTCTAGTACCAACCAAAGAAATGAGCATCTCATTAGAGGATGTGCATAAGATCACATGGTCAGCCATCAGATGGGACCCAATCTATCATATAGAGAGTGAGGAGATCAACTAGTGTATGGATTTATTATATAGGGTGGATAGATCACATGCATAGTTCCACTCTGGTGGATTCAACATTAGGCCATTATACTAGAGGGCTTAGGGAGAGAGACACTTGCTAACAATGATTCAACTAGTGGTGATTTGTTATGCTCTATTGAATTTAGTTAGAGGGAGATTCCCTTATGTTCTATTGGGGGTACTTTTGGAGCTAGTACTTAGGAGGATGGTCTTTAAATGGGCCCAAGTTATGTTAGTATAGATTAATAGAGAGCTATGGGGTTTTAGAGCACACAGGTGTTATGGCATCGGTGTCAAATTCATACTCCATTACTACGTGTATGAGCACATATGGGTGCTGAAACCATTAGGCCTACCTATAGAGGGTTACTTGTTGATAGACTGCAAAGTTAAATTTTATCAATTGAGGAGGGATGGGGTGATGACAAGGGCTATTGTTGGTGCAAGGGATATTGATTAGTTTCAAGATGCCTTAGAGGGCTTAGTACCTAGAGATATAGTTTGGAGGTTGTATATGACTTGGCCTATGTGGGGTGGGTACAGATATCATACATTAACCTTTCAGAGTTAGAGATGGGTGTTCAATAGGTTGGATGGTGAGATGAAGTGCATCCCATTTGAGAGAGTGTGGAGATAGTTTGGACTTTTGCAAGGTATTCCACCTAATTTTTCATGGTACAAGAGGGATGATGCAATGTTTTTATTTCCAAAACTATAGCCATAAGAAGAGGAGTTGGATCATGAGGAGCTACCCATAAAAAAGAGAGATGATGTAGGCATTATATTTGATTACCCTACATAGTTCTAGGGTAGATATGTAGTAGAAGATTTTGGTTAGGAGGATGGGGATCATGGCCCTATATACATTGATCTAGCATAAGGTGATCCTCAAGTAGCAATAGCACTGGTTGTGGTCCAAACCTAGATTACAACATTATAAGGGTAGAATACCACACTTTAGGGTCAGCTAGGGGGATTTAAGGTGGAGAAAGATCAAGCCTAGGCATAAGTCACCACTTTATAGGGATAGGTGGTCATTTTATATGGGTAGGCCACCATAGTTATAGGGGAGAGGGACCAAGTGAGGGTTTTGATTAGTTTAGTTACATAGGAGAGAGACTCATTGTGATGGATAGGTGAGGCAGTAGTGGAAACTCTTGATTTTATTACATAGGCTTGATATATAGCAGCTATACGGAGCTATAATACTATGAGGGCATTATGCTAGCATAGTTCCCTAATGAGTTAAACTGGGGTGAGTATCATATTAGCTTGGTTGGTGGACTAATGTTTGTAGTACCAGGTTAGTGGGCTATGGTAGTGGGCCATCTCGTAGGACCTCCACTTGGGATGGGCATAGGTACTACAAATTAAGATGTTAAGATGTTTCTAGTTTTAGATAGATGTATAGTTGATTATGATACTGGCCTGTGTGTCATCGATGTGAGATGTATATGAGTGAGAGATATGTACATGTATTGACATGTTTTGATGTATATATATGATTTAGATGATTCATATGAGTTGATTTATATGTTTATGGTGATTATGATTTTATGGTTTATGAGATGGATTTTTGTATGTTTATGATGTGATGATTAGGATTGATGTTGATGAATGACTTAGATGTTTTTGATGTTATAGATGATGATTGTTTATGGAATTATGATTATGATGATTATGTAGATTGATGTTCTTAGTATAGGCATGTGATGATATATGGTTTAATTTTATTGTTCCAGATCATGTTGTTAATTATATAGGTAGATTTTGATGTGGGGACAATGTTTATGATGTATATGCTTGGATATGATGAAAATTTAAGTAATGTGTGAGTGTGATGTTACTCAATGTAGCTTGTGAAAGAAAATGATTTGTATGATTTTATGGTTCATGATATAGTTTATGATTATGGTTTGTTTTAATAATGTTGTGATGTGTATAGATAACATTTAATGTTTTAATGAAAACACATAAAGAAAGTGTAGGTAACAAACTCAATATAATTAGAGATAACATCCTTGTGAACTAATATAATTGAGAAAAAGGCATGTTGGGTTTATTGGCTTGGACCCTATTAAACCCAAGGTGGATTGATCTTAATTAAAATAAAACTTTCATATGCTTTGCATTAGTGCAATTTTAGTGAAAAGGTGTCATCATAAATGTAGGGTGCCAAGTGAGCTCATAGTCCCTTGATTTATAGAGGGTATATAGGAAAAGGGGATGATAGGTAAATGGAGGGAAAAGGGATGATGTAGGAACCTGATGTGGATTTACTTACCCTTTTTATAGGTGACTTGAGAACCAAAATAGACAAGTCTATGTCTTTACAATGTGTAGATTGATCGATGCAAGAAGTCTAAAAATATAATTATTCATGAGAGAATTGATTACAGCCCTTTTGGGATAAATATCTTTTGATAGGGTCATTTATTGCTCATATTTATGAAAAGGGTGAAGCTAATCAATGTGAGAAGCTTCAAATGCTTTGATAGAGCCAATTGTGGCTTTTAGGAAGAGATTAGGTTTGACATTTTGGCTTAGCCATCCTTAAAGGGAGTGGTCTAGGTTTGAATCTAAATAAGTTTTTGATATGTATCCTTTAAAGGATCAATCTATCTATTTTGACTTTATTTGGTATCCATCCTTTGAGGGAGTAGTCTGTACTTAAGAAAATGGACCCAAATAATATTTTATATCCCATGTAGAATTTTTTTTAATGTTATTTTAGACATGGACACATCTACTCAAGCTTAGAGATTGACCTTTATAGGGGTAATATTTTTACCATAAAATGTGGTTGTGAGGTAATATAAAGTGGTTTTGGGAAACAAGTGACCATGGGATTCCATCTAGTTAAAGATGAAAATTATCCATGAGAACCATGTCATGGGCCAATCCATGGTAACCATGTTAATATTGGGCTAAAATTTATGATGGATAATCACATGGGTTTGTTATAATCACATGTCCCCAAGAGGAATACGGTAATAGGGTAAGGAAGGTGAGGATCTCATAAACCAAGGGATGAGCTTAAGTTAGACAACATGGTTTATTAGACCTTCCTTAATAGTAGAAAATATGTAGATGTGAAGCATTAAGAGGCTCAAGTTCTATTTTAACTTTAAGAGAGGACAAATGATAATCTCCTAATCCATACTTATGGGTGATGATATAGGGTCCAAATCAATTGAAATAAAATTTTCCTTTTTTTCTTTTCTCCATATTTATTACATGTTGGCTTTCTTTAAGGATAAGGTCTCTGATATTGAATTCCCATTCCTTCAAATGTTTGTTATAAGCATGGGTGATATTATTTTGGTAGACATAAAGATGGTTAAGGGAAGTAAGGCAATGCTCATCGAGAAACTCAAGGTGCATGAGGTGTTCTTAACAATAATCATCTTTAAAAATGTTATTTTGCAAGGATATACAAAGAGAGGGGATTTGGACTTTGAGAGGTAAAACAACCTCTACACTAAAGACTAGGGGAAAATGTGTAGCACCTATAGAGGTCTGAATGCTAGTGTGATAGGCCCACAAGGTAAATGGGATGTGTAGGTGCCAATCCTGACCTGAAGCACTTATAACTTTGGTTAGCATTTTGATGAGGGTTTTGTTGGAGGCTTATACCTTTGTATTTACCTATAGATGATAAGGTGAAGAATGGCTGATATTGATGCCAAAAGCATCGTAGAGGGATTAAACTTTTTTGTTTTTGAAGGATTTGCCGTTATTAGTGATGATTTTTTTAGGGACACCAAAATAATAGATGATGTGGTGATTGCTGAAATCAATAATTATTTTGGCTTTGATCAAGATAAGGGGAATGTTTTCCACCCATTTAGTGAAATATTCAGTAGTGGTGATGATGTATTAGTGTCATTAAGATGGGTGAGGATTTATTTTTCCAATGAGATCAAGCCCCCACTATGATAAGGTCCAATAATCTTTAGATATCTAAAGTCTATGAGTAGGTGCATGATTCAAGTTAAAATGGTGTTGGCATTTGATACACTTCTTTACATAGTCACAATAGTCTTGATTAAGGGTAGGCCAATAGTAGATAAGGAATAGTATTATTTTAGTGATAGCGAGGCCACTAAAATGTCCCCTACAGACTCCATCATGAGTTTCCTTGATAGCATGGGAAATCTCATGACCCTATAGAAAATGGAGAAGAAAGCCATAAAAGCCACATTTGTAAATGATTCATCCTAGTATAACATAATGAGAGGTACCCTAAATGAAGGTTTTCTAGGTATTCTTTGAGAGGTCAGGAGGAATGATGCCAAGGTTAAGGTAAGTAAAAGTTTGGTCATACCAGATGTTTGAAGGAGATGCTTCCACACTAAAAATAGTAGGAGGGCTAAACTAATATATGAAGGCCTAATGAAATGATGGATGGTGACAAATATTTTAGATTAAATGGGTTGAGAGGGAATTTGAGATGCAATGGAAGACATTATACTTGATAATTTATTAGTAGATAGAGGTACTAACTAGATTTGGTAACGTTAAAAATATGTTAAGATCTTGTCAATGAGAAGCTTATATTTTTTTTAAATATCTTTTTTATGTTGATAGGACCCATTGACTTGGTTGATCATGAGTTGGGAATCATTGAGGATAGAAATGTTTTTGATTCCCAAGATGAGAGCAATTTAGATACTAGTGACCAAAGATTCATAGTCCACCATGTTGTTAGTACATTAAAAGTCAAGTTTAAAGGAAAGTGGAAGAGGCTCTCTATGAAGGGGAATGAGAATTACACCCACACCCCACCATGTTAGCATTTAGAGCCATAAAAAAACATGGTCATTTGGTAAGGGGGATCTTCCTGAGAAAGAGTCATAATAGACTCATCTAGAAAGGCCAATGGAATGGGTTGGTTATCTAGGAGGGGAGCTTCAGTCAATTGGTTAGTGATGCCCTACCCTTTAATGGATTTTTTTAATAAACTCAAGATCAAACTTATCTAGAAGCATGAGCCACCTAATCATACATTTATTTTGGTATGGCTTGGAGTGGATATACTTATTGGGTTAGTGTTGGTAACAATGTATGTTTTATGATTAAGAAGCTAATGATGGAGTTTAAAAGTAATGAAAATGAGAGCAAGACAAAGTTTTTTAAGATGGTATATCATGTCTCATACTCTAGAAGCATGCAACTGATATAATAAATAGCTTGTTCTTTGTTTATTCATCTTGATGAGCCAACATTACACCTAAAGAGTGATCGATGGTGGATATGTAAAGGTAGAAAGGTTGGTCATCCTTAGGTGGGATAAGAACTAGTGGGAAAATTAGGTACTCCTTGAGTGAATCAAAGGCTTGTTGAAAATATTTGGTCCATCTAAAATAGGTGTCTTTCTTTAGGAGATGGTGAAAGGATTTGCATCTATTTGATAGTTAAGATATGAAGTGATGGATAGATTAGAGTTTTCCTTATAGACTCTGAAGTTGTTTAAGGTTTTTTGAAGGACACATTTTTAAGATGGCCTTGATCTTGGTAGGATCAATCTTAATTCCATAAAGGTAAAAGATAAATCCAAGTAAATTCCCAGAGAGAACCCAAAAAATGCATTTCTTAGGATTGAGTTTGACATGGAATTGGATTTGTTGATCAAAGATGATAGTGAGAACAGTTAGATAATCCTTGTGATGTTTGTATTTCCCCAAGAGATCATCCACATATTATTCTATAATATTATGGATAAGATCATGGAAGATATAACTCATGGCCCATTGATAAGTCACTCTTTCATTTTTTAAACTGAAAGGCATGACCCGATAACAAAAGGTCCCACTAGGAGTGTCAAAATGTTTACTACTATTTCTTACTCTATTTCTAACTTTAAATAAAAAGGAGAGAAAAAATAGATGAGGGGTGTGTACCTAGTGAAAACATTACACTTGATGACTAAACAAAGTGGGAGTTCTTTTTTGGTGAGGAAGGACTAATTATAATAAAACTACATTAAACCAACTTATTTTTTAGATAACTATGAAGGGTGGACTACTTAGCAACATGTTAGGTCCAAGAAACAAAAGCTCCCTAGGATGGTTGTTAATGCACTCCCCTACTGATAAAAATATTCTAACTATAGAAATGAAAGATGATAAATTGATAAGGACATAAATTCTTATGTAAGAAATAATTAATGTACCTGCTTAATATGATAGAAAAATATAGCATGACAGATCAATACCATGCTAAAGTGGGTCAAGGTCAGGTTTAGAGAATCTAAATAAGATTTGTAGATAGTTTATAATCAAAAGGAGGGTCTAGTGGAGTGTGAGGAGGTCAAAAATAATAATTTGTTATTTTGCCTGATACGTGACTGGCAATAGTTAGGTTGACCAATGGCAATTGGTTTGACCATTAATAGTTATATTAATTAGCTATGGTTACCTATGGGAATGTGGTAGGATATTGAAGTGGATTTTGAGGGAGCATGGATGATGTATATATAGTTTAATATGGACTATGAGAGTGAGGAGTAATGTGTAAGTGATCTAATCAAGATAGAAATACTTAATGAAGAAAGGAAATGCTAGAAATAAGAAAAGAATACCTATATGATGCAAAGTGGAAGCCAGTGATAAGTTGAATGAAATTGGATAACATAATAGTATTCCAGCATTTAAAATTCATTTGGATAGAGTTTTGAGGTTTGGGATGCCTGTAAAAATAAAACAAGAGAGTCTAGATGCAATTTTTGGATCCTTTTCTCTTCCAAGAGCCCTCAATTTATAGCACAAAGTTGATAAGTGAGGAGGAAGTTGCTAAGTTGGTATGGGATAAAGATGTCAATTCAAAGAGATGGTAAGTTGTAAGGTTTACATGGGAAAGTTTCTATTTTTCCCATGCTTATCTTTCATATAGTTAGAATTTCTTGTTTTGTAACCTTAGATACCTGACCATCGACAATTAGGCTAACCATCAATGATCATACCCCCAAGCACAAAAGGGTGAAAACAAGTTCTAAGTTAAGGTTTTAAAATGTTTAGCCAAGGTGTCCTAGGAGTGTTAATGAATGTTAAAGTATATAAGAGGTATTTTAAGGGTGAGTCAACTAGGTGAATAGATAACTAAAGGTTGATAATAGGTCTAAAGTAGTTCGACATTGAAAACTGGTTGAAGGGATGTTTTTGAGTGTCTACAGAATCCTTCTTCTATTGGATCTTGATTTGGAACACTTGGATAAAATATTATGATGCAGATATGAATTTTTTATTTTTTTTCACTACGATCCTTTTGAATCTAAATTTTAATAGTGGATTGATGTTTTAAGTAGTTTTTGATAAAATTACATATTATAGATCCATTACTCAAATTTATCATCTCACATTTGGTGAACATAATGGGAGCCCTCCTTTTAGACTAACCTGGTATTTTTAAGTGTGTGAATTTAGCTTATAGGTTAAATTTAGGATGAATTTGGGCTCAAATTTTCAAAAAAACTCATGTTCCAGGTGAAAGGCAATTTTTCTCTATAACTAGTGATTTTGTAGTCATAATTTTGACATAAAAGTCACAATTTTGCATCAAACCACCACCTTAACCATTAGTTGTTAGGTTGAATTAGCCATTTCATTTTTGGTTAGTCAAAATCACTTATTGATAGTTGTGATTTTGAATATGCAATTGTGATTTTGATTTTCTAGTAGCAATTTTGATTTTTAGTTTTATTTTTGAATATGTAGAAGTGATTTTGATTCATACCTATGATTTTGACTTATAATGTTGTGATTTTGCTCTTAAGTTCATAAACCATTTTAATCCACAGTATCAAGTGTTATAATCTAGGTTTTATATTATTTTGAGCTCTTTATCTAATCTAATTTGTTGTAGAAATAGGCCAAGACCCTATCAAATAGAAATCATGAGAGTCTTGACTTCAGTGTAAAATCACTTATGAGAAGAATTGATATTGATTCTCAGATGCTTTTTTGACACTGGTAGCCATGATTTTGATCAGTAGAAAATTTATAAATCTTTCAGTTTGTTATCTATTTTTATATCATATATATATATATATATATATATATATATATATATATATATATATATATATTTCTTATTACATGTATATATTTTTTATCCTTATGAACTCTATCTTGCATGGTTAAGCTAAAATCTAATGTTGTGACTATTTAGTTGTGATTTCTAAATATATCTAATTTAATCATATTTTAATTTTACAAAAATTATGTGAATAACATAATCTATAAAAATAATAGTCCAGTACCTCTTATAAAATCATTTAATCTCTAAAAATTTGTAAATATTTTAGAGTTTTTTATATCTTTGAAAGTCACTTATAGCTAGTCATGATATTGCTTTGTAATTATGATTTTGCACATCTCATAGGTGAGTTTGTCTACTTAACTACATGGTTATTGCCACAGTCTACTCACATTTTACAAAATCACTTATCTCACTTGAATTTTTATTCCTAGTCATGCTTTTGCACATATCATAAGTGATTTTAACTAAACACCCAATAATTATGATAGTCTACTTGGTAGCTTGAAAAATCATTTGTCTCATCTATCATTTTGACTAGTCAATTATGATTTTGACTCTTTGTAAGTGATTTTTCATAACATTGACTATGCATCTACAATTTTGATTACTCCACTAGAAATTTTGATCTTTATTTTTCTTCAAAAATTCTCTCTTTTGAGTGTATTTTTAAGACCTTTTTTGGTGTATTTTGAGTCATTCTGAGCATCCCACAAGTCCCAAATTGCTTTTGGCATTAGGGGCACTAGCCCCAAACCCAACAAGGGGAACTACCCTTTGACCCTATAAGGGGATATACCCATTAACCCTATAATGGGAACTACCCCTTGACCCCACTAAGGGATGTCACCCCTAGACCCCCGTGTGTTGGCCCCTCATCTTAAAAAAATTATAGTGCAAAACCCATTATTTTTGTAGTGTTTTTATTGAGGCTTATTAGAATAACATTTTGTTTCAATTTTCATAGGGGTAAATTTGCTGGTAATTTTATCTTTCTTAAGATTATTAACCACTTGTCTTATAGGTTGTATTTTTACACATCTTTGTCTTTGTCTAATATCTTGTCTTGTAGATTGGCCCTTAAGATTTCCAAATTGAAACTACTAATCACTTGTTTTGAAGGACACCTATCAAATATTTTAGCATTTTTAAAAATATCTTGCATATATTTTGTATATATCACACTTAATTAATTGGTTAATAAATTTTTTGTTTACTTATCTATACCTGAGGACTATAGTAGTGTATGCTCTCCTCATTGCATCATAACGGTGAGTCTTAGAGGATCAAAAAATCCTAATAACCCCTCCCATTTTTATTTTTAGGAGGAAACATGATATGGAAGTGCTTCCCACACACTTACCATAGTCTTAGGGGTTAGTGATGTGGATTTTATCACCACACATTTAATTACTCTCCATGTTTTAGTAAAGTATAAATATTAGGGATAATTATCATTAATCCAAATGGTTGATCCCATATAGGTCTCCTCTAAATGGAAAGAGTTAACTCTCTAACCCAAGCATCAGATATCACCCTATATAGAGTTAGGCCCCATGTACCTAGTGTATATTGTGGACACCCCTAGTGAGCCTATATAGCCTAGACTAAGACCATCAACTGTAATAGGTGACCTGATACTAAAGTCAGTATTAGCTCCTAAGTGACCATTAAATGAAAATGGGGTTGAGAGTGTTTGGGATATTTTGTAATGGGTCACCAACCTATAGCCTCACCCATTATTGAGGTCAACATACCTCCATTTTTGAAAAATGAGGACCCTTATTCAATTTTGCAAATTATATTATAAAATGGCATTTTCACTTATCAAAATTGCATTATTAAGTATCATGTTTGCTTTAGATTTCATTGGCATGTCAACATATTGTCCTTATTTGACTTGATCTAACATTGTTAATGTTTAACTTATGTGTGTACATGTTTCAAGTTCAATGGAGTCCCATTGTGTGAATATCATCTAGGGTTTTATACATTAATGTTAATTTGACCCTTTTTTATAATTAGCCCTTGGTCTCTTATTGATTAATTGAATATATGTTTAAATCATGTTAAAGCCTTGGTCTGATATATTTTATCCTAGGTCTTTTTTAATAATATTCAAATTTTCATAGGTCAAATTTTCATGGGAACATTTTATTATGTCTTAGACTTAGTTTAATTTTTTATCTTTAGGTTCTAGTCGTGTTTATCGACATGACCAAAACCTTAGTATACAAATTTTATGCTAGGTCCTTTATGTCTCAAGACCCCTACCTAGTCTACTTCATTACTCACATAGACTAATTTAACACAGGATCACTCTACTATAGTTTAAACTTAGACCTAAAGTTTTATCCTAAAATCCTAAGTGTATTTATTAATATAACTAAAACCGTAGGCTAGAAATTTATCCTAAGTTATTTATATTGCTCGAGCCCTAACTTAGTCTATTTTTCATTACCCACAAGAATGAATCAATGTGAGGGCACCATATAGTGAGATCTCAAAGCTCAGGTAAAAGATTAAAGGTATGTAGGCACTCAACTAGGTTAAAATGTCAAAGAAATCATATCAAGCACAAAAGTGACAAGTGTGACCATCTCAAAGGCAAATCAAAAATCTTATGGTGAGCAAAGATTCAATAAGTTAAGTGAAGTGGAGAATAACCAATAATGTTTGACCTCTTAGATTGAAATTAATGGAGTGTGTTGAAGTGTAGAATAAATATTTAATAGTGTAGGGAAAAGTTAATAAGTCAAGGTTATATATAAGAATCTAAGAGTGCCAAGTGGCATGATCTCAAAACATAACTCAAAATCAATGACCTACATTCAACCTAATAGGATCAAGTGGATCAAGATCAATAGAGTGAATTGATCTGTGCAAAATCAATGACTTACATTCAGCATAATAGGATCAAGTGGATCAAGATCAACAGAGTACATTGATTCATGCAAAGAAGATCTAACAACACAAGATGAAAGAAGAATTTTCAAAAAACCCATAATGAATGTGGTAGTGATACATGTCATAACTGTGATAAATGAGACAAAGATCAACTAATGGCATTCAACCTCTCAAATCAGGATCTACAATGAACAAAGATTTGAAAATTCAATGAACCCAAATCTAATGAGAGGTTGTCATGTGCCATAAAATCATTAAGTGATGGCAAGTGTTTTTAAGGAGTATAAAAGACCCATGGAGCTACCAAGTGGCATGATCTCAAGATTTTAAGTCAAGATCAATGGTTTATGGTAAAATTCAAGACTATGGACTCTGATGAAGATTGATGGAGAATATTTAATTAAACCTAAGGATTTCATGATATGATGACACATGTCCCAAAAGGATAAATAGTCACATGTCAAAAATTAATAAATAGTTTGACATGGTGATTGCACATAAGTAAGACAAGTTAGATCAAAAGACCTTATGGACCCATAGACATAAAAGGTATAAATAATAAATCCAAGCAAAATATAAGGCATGAAGTTCATAACTCAAACTCCATTACCACCATTAAAGCTTTGCATAAACCTTAAAACAAAACCTAAGTGTACAAATTTCCCTAATTGTCCTCTATAATCACTCTAATTAAACCTAAAAGAGCTAGATTATTATCTATAATTTCATAATTCAATCAAATGATGACCCACAAGCATGTTTCAAATGGATATATGGAGTTATATTTGATAATAGATGTTTAGGGATGTGTTTTCAAGGATACCAAGTTCATTTCTTATGCTTTAAACATAGGAAACAGTAATTAGTTGAAATTATTCTAGATGATCAAGAATCAACCAACCATTACTAGGGAAGAGGAGAAGAATCTCTTAGTAAAGAGGTTATATGATGACATTATTGCAATTCAAATGACTAGTCTCCATTATGCAGTCACGAAGCCTGAGGTACTCCACTGCATTGATATTCTTGATCCCATTTTCAAAGAAGCTAAGATAGATAAAGGCATGATAATTAATGAACACAATCTCATAAAATTTGATTATATATCTACAATTACATTTAAGTCATATTAAAAATTATCTAAACCCCAAATTAACCTAGCCTCTATCAATTCCTAGGCTAAGGAAAACAATTTGATGGACACCCTTGCCATATGGTTAGATTTTAGAAACCAAGTCTTTTCAGACCTTAACAAAAATATTCATATCAACCAATTCAAACTTAAATTTAGGATGATAATGACAATGTTAAACATGTTATGTGGAAATGCAACCACTGAATACATAGACCTAGTATGGGTGCCCATAGTCTACTTTATAGTTGAAAAGGAAATTATCCCTCCTTTGGGTGAAATAATTAGTATCTCATTAAGTAGATAAATCTATGCAATTAGGCATAGTAAAAAACCTAATTTTTCATGATGTCATATCTCTTAGATGCTCTTTGTGTAAAATAAAGATTCCAAACTAGAGAGAATGGTCACCTAATAGAACATAAATTATTTCATAGTATTATTCCAAGTTACACATCTTCAAATATAGAAACCACATTCAATTTATATGTGACTATGTCTAACCTACTCTGATTGAGTCTTAATTGGTATCCCAATAACAATAATTAGCCCACTAATCAATAAATCTATTGATGTTATCAGGGATATATGGTTATATCTAGACCACTATTATAAGGGTTGAGGGAACTCAAAGTTATCCTTTCAAGCTACATGTTCATGTCCCTAATAAATTACCTAAGTAAGAGGTTACATACCATCTATTCTATGGAATAAATGTCCCTAAAACCCATCAAGACTCAATCTCTCTGAGTGCATGACTTAAGGGGTGCACTGAGAAAGGGGTGAGAAAAAAATTGGTGCTTCATAATATTTTTGTTCTTTTTTTCACTTACCATCTACATAGTTGTCTCCTAAAACATTAACCCTAAGCTTATTCTTCTCAGTCCTACCCATTTTTCTTAGTTGTCATGCCTTGTCCATCTTTTTTTTGCCTTAAACCCCTTTTGGTCAGTTAGTTGTACTAGGTCAACTGGGTCGACCCAGTATAGTTTAGGGGTATTTTTGACTTTTTTATCTTGTTATCCTTTTAGTTAACCTAACTTAGACCTAGTGAATTGTCCCTAAAAACACATTGGGTCGACTAGGTCAACCCTGTATATTCAATATTTATTGGAGGATTTAGGGCAAGATCTATGATGAATGTCATTTAACTTTTTATTTAATCAATGTTAAATTGATGTCTTATCAATCAGAGTTGGTGTCCAAAGCTATTTTTATTAAGGTATAGGATGGTAGATCTAGAATTCTACTTGTGGGGGTGTTTGGTGGTCCTATTCTAACTTTGACTAATGAAAGAAATGTGTTTTAAATTACTTAATTCACTCTTTTGCTAAATAGGAAAAGATATAACTATTTAATCAAATAAATCCACTCTTTTTCTTGAAAGTAAAATCACACTCCTATTTACGCTTGCATGGAAATGGAAATGTTTAACTAGAAAAAGGAAATTTGTTTCACACATTTGTTGTAAAAGAAAACACACTTTGCTTGGATAGGAAAGGACTTTGGAATAAGAAAATTACTTTCAAATTATGAATTTGTTTTGATGTTTTATGAATGAATACAAACATTAGCAAGATCTTGATTAGTTATAACAAAGAGTTAATGTAACATAACATAAATACCATACATAATTCCTGGTTCCAAGGAGAGTGGGCCCTTGCTCCTCTCAGATTCAAGAACAAATATTAATCATTGTTATAAATTGAAGTGATAATTCATAAAACTAAAATTATTAAAATCTATATAAAACCTATAATATGCTCATGAGTGTCTTTTATTTATTCTCTAATAATATTCAATGACAAAAGTCTTATCTTTTATACTAATACAATCAACTCAAAAATAGGATGCAAAGAAATAAGATTGCTTGGTCAATCTACTCATCTAAATATAGGAGATTGGATTTCCAAGAGATCTAATTATTCTGATGAAATAGATATACTATCCTGTAATAAACCTAAGATCAAAATATATACAACTTTATCAAAAACAAATCCTACAAAATAGTAGGCAAGTATTTTCCTTATTTGCCTCTAGCTAGAATGATTCTCTCTTATCTTATCTGGCCACCAACTTCCCCATTTGTAGCTTTATTTTTATAGAATTCATGAAATTTACTTTGCAGAGTCGATAAGATTGAGCCTATGGAGTCTATAAAAACAAGCCTATAGAGTCCATAGAAACAAGACTATGGAGTCCGTAGAAACAAGCCTATAGAGTCTGTAGAGACAACCCTACAGAGTCTATAGAAACAAGCTTGTAGAGTCTATAGAAATAAGCCTATAGAGTCCATAAAATAAGCCTATAGAGTCTATAGAAACAAGCCTGTAAAGTCCATAGAAACAAGCCTACAGAGTCTGTAGTTTTGCTGGATGGAGATGAAAATTGAACTTTCACTATACATTGCTTGTGTCTTCTTTATGAGCATTCTTCACAATAAAAATAAATAAAACATGCTATGTATTAGACATTAATGACAAAGTAAAGGTTTAGTCTTTGGTTCATTATAAACAAGACAAGTATCTATTTTCCATGTAATAACTATCTAACAATCTATGATTTGCATAAGATAATATCCTTCAAGAGATGAGTTAAGGGAAATAATATGTCAATAATGAGCCATATTCTAAGCTCATCATCTCCCCTAGGATTTACCTTTTACAAGTCCCATTTCAAACATTCATTAGCATTCATATCTCTAACACCTGCTTTCCACACTCTGACTCAAATCATATTCATTAAATTCATATATTATATGCTTGTATGAATTGCTTGTAAACCCATAATGTTCTTGAGTTATTTATTTCCATATATTGAATTGCTCCTCTAATTGTGGAGCCCAACTCTACCATTTTAGAATAGGTATGATCAACAAAGGGGGTTTATATCTCATTCCAATCCATTTCTATTCTCCCCTAGATTTTATTACCTCTATTAAAATTTATAAAATTTAGTACACTCTCCTCATACTCCATCTTAATTTATTTGGAGACATGACCTCTCATCTTTTAAGAGGCACTAAAAGTTATTCCCATATATTTACACTTGTATTCACCACTGAATCAAAACTCTATCTTGAAAACAAGTCAAAAGAAATAGCATAATCATATAAATCTTGTAAATAATGAGTTTTAAATTCATCGCTTAAACAAGCATAGTTAAAATTTTATTTGATTAATCTAAGAATAGAAAAGGTTGGTCTGATACACAATCCTATAGTCTTAGCATGATTTGTATACTCCTCAAATCTGCTTTTCCATACTAGTTGATTTTTTGAATGTAGAATGCAGTGCCCTCAGTTGAAATTCTCCTACATGAAGGTTTATCAAAAAATTATTATGCTCATGGTCTCCTAAGATCAAATCATGCAAATAAAACTCACAAAGCAAATCCTTCTGTTGAGGTTCAACACTATAGAAAATTTCAAGAAATGTTGTTGGCTGTAAAATCTTGTAAGGAAGATGACAAGAGATCCTCAGAAGCTACCATCTATAAAATTGTTCAAATAAAAACAAACTATATGCAGGAGAAATATTTCTACATGCTACAATAGATTCCCTTAATTTGCATGCATCCTACAAATTTTCTTCTAAATTTTGTACCTTAGCTTCTAATTCTTTCTTTTCATTTTCCAAGAGTTTATTTGAAGAAGTTGAAACTTTGTTTTTCTTTTTAAGTATGGAATATTCTTCTTCAATTTAATTTAAAACTTGCAAGGTAGGAATACTTGGACAATTTGTTTGACAACTTTGGTCAACAAATACCTTAGGAGGAGGAGGTGCAACATCAGAAAGTGCTTTGGAAGAGTTTACCAAACTCTATAATCTCCTATTTTTTTATTCAGATTTTCTACATATATCCAGAGGTATATTTTTTCACTTTCATTTTCCTTCATTGTTTCCTCTAATCTATGAACTTCTACTACATGATTGGTAGATACTGTGTCTATTTTTTGCACCAATAATGAGTTGAGATGATCTTTATTTTGCAATTGACTGATTAGGTCAACAATGCCAATTGTTTGTTATTACTCTAGAGATTGAGCTTAAGAAAGCTATAAGGTTAACTGCATAACAAGATCATTTAGATTAGATGACTCATTTTTCTCATTTGTGCATACATTTTTCCCTTTATTTATTATAGTTTCAACTAAAATAGGTGGTTGTCCCACCATACTTGATTTCACTACCGTGTTTGGCTCTTCTTATAGAATTGGCTCCTCCATTATGATTGAAGAGTTCCTTTCAAAAAGAGTTTCTTCAACATCTATAGGTGTAGGGACATTTTGATGTATGGGGGAATGAGATACTATTTTAAGACTATCTAGAGTGTCTATAGCCTCTTGTTCATCTTCATCTATTAGAATTAGCCTTCTCCTTCTTTTGGTCACTCTCTGAGCTACACTCGATTTTCTTTCCTTTTCAACCATCAAACACTTGATCTTCTCAAGTTATGTATCAACCTTTAGTCTCAATTTTCTTCTTTCTGATAAGGGAATTGGTTGTACTATGGATTCATGAGGTTCTTGTGGGGACCTTGAAACTTCAGAGATTTGAGACCTTGTGATTCTTCTTGAAGAAGAAGAAGGGATTTTTGTTGAGACTACAGTTTGTGATTTCTTCTTTGGATTTGTTTTCTGAACTAATGTAGCAGGTAGAGATGAATGTTCCTATGGTAAATTTGAGGTCTCTTGTGCAATAAAATTTGGAATTTAATGTGTTATACTATTCTAAAATTCCTTCCAAACTTCTTGTCCTTACTAAAAGAAGTGATGTTGGATAATTAGGTGAATAAGGCCATGGTGCCTAAGAGCAGCATTAGGAGATGTCATCATAATTTAAAGGGCACCATATAATAAGGATGGGAGGTTAATCTTGTACTGAGGGTTTTGTCTCCCATGCTTAAGGTGTATTAGCATTTTCATGGCATCTCCTCCTAAAAGATTATGCTTCCCCTCACAAATGATATACTTGAGTACCCACTTGGCTATAGATTTCCAAGGTTTAGGAAGTGAATTTATACTAATCCCTTTTGATTTTCCCTTGGAATCTATTAGACACGAAGTCTCAGTCTATTCATTACCATTAAACTAACTAATTAAATCACTAAATGAAATTATGCCTATATCTCTCATTCCCTCTTTTATAAATTGTATGATTTGGCTTATAATTTGAGTTGAAATAGGAATAAAAATGCCTTTAACAACTAAAAATTTAGGGGTGAGATTAGTGATGAATTCTCTTACCATTGTTTCATTGAAACCCTAGAACTTTTTAATGAAAGGTAGCCAGTTATTTGCTCTAAACACTACACAAATTTTTTGTCTTTGTGAAACTTTTCTACATTCTTTAGCTCTGATCACATTTTCTATCCCATTTTTATGTAGATTTACTCTGTTCCTTCAATTCAGATTAGGGTTTAGACTAGTCTTCTATTGAAATTGGTAGGCAATAGTCATTGAGAATTTATAGTCAAAAATCATTGAGGATCTATAGGCTAGCTTTTATTGAAGTCTATATAAATAAAATGGTTCATATGAAACTACAAAACTACATGGGTCCATAGATTAATATGATTACTTGATACAGTTCAACACCACACATTTCTATAGAGTGTGCCAGTCATTTTGTCAAGTTATTAAAAATTGAATGAAATGATGACATGGCATTTTGATGATGACAATGATTTATCACTTCATTTAAAATCCCCTTTTGTGATGTCCCATCATTATCATTATTAATGATGTAATTGATTGTACCAAAGCTGTACACTTATCCATACACCTTTGGTGGCTTGTTTGCATACACCTTTGGTGGCTTGTTATCATTATGGTATGTGTCATGTCATTCTGTTTCAAAAGGTTTAAGTTTGGGTCATCTAGATAGAATAAGTCTAATTAAATCTAAGATAATTAGTTAACTAAACATAGATAAATAGAATATATGTCTCACTTACTTTGACCTTAGATTCATCCTTTACTCACCATTTGTCCTACACAACTAAGTTTACATGGACTAGTCAATAGGTGTTGAAAGAATAACTTATATTACATCAAGAAGACCAATCATAGTGATATAATGAGATTCTCTTTCTTTTATATATATATATATATATATATATATATATATATATATATATATATATATATATATATATATATATATATATATATATATATATATATATATATATATATATGCCTTTTGGCTAGCCATTGTTGGTTTTCTAGCTAAAGCCCTTTTTATAATGCATAGACAACCAACAAGTTAGCTTTTTGGGCATGCATTGTCAATAGTGTCCCTAGAAGGATATTCACTATTGATATATTTTTTATTTATTTTTTAATTTTTTATTTATTTATTTATTTATTTTTTATTATTAAATTATATATATGCAGGATCATCAAGGAGCATGTTCTCTGGAAGAAGCAAAGCCCTCCAGAACAACTACTTGATCTTTTATCTTTTGAACAAATTCTTCTTTATTGAGAGGTTTCTGATAAATCCTTAATCTATGTCCATTGACTAATAGAGTTTTTCTATTGTCATCAATAGGTATTAGCTTAATATAACTATTTTTAAAGACCTCAATCTGATAAGGTCCCTACCACCTCGTTTGTAGTTTTCCTTTAAACTGTTGAAATTTGGAATCAAACAATAGTGCCTAATCTCCTTTATAAAACTTTCATTACTTGATCTGTGAATCATGTCAAAAAAAAATTTGATGTTGTACCAATTTAGTTCTTTGTAGTGCTTCCATCCTCATCTCATCAAGTTGATTAAGCTATAAGAGTCTTTCTTTCTATATTTATTCTAATTCAGTCCCTACTTCTACATTTGTTTTCAAAGTTTGTAATTCAAATTCAACATAGAATAAGGGCTTCTTACCATAAACCAATTTATAAGGTGAAAATCTAGTTGTTGTTTTCTAAGTAGTATTATAGGCCCAAATAGATTTTGGTACTTTATCTACCCAATCCTTTCTACAAAAATTAACAATCTTGGTTAAAATGGTTTCTAGTTCTCTGTTGGTGACTTCAACTTGTCCATTAGCCTATGGATGGTATGGAGATGTTTTTTTGTATTGAGTTTGATATACTTGCATGAAGTTCTTTATCATGTTTGACATGAATTATAGTCCTTGATTTGAGACTATCTCCCTTGGAGCACCAAATCTTTGCATGATTTTGAAATATAAGAAATCAGCTACCATCTCTTCTCTTGCATGAGTTAATACTTCCACTTCAACCCACTTGGTCACATAGTCTGTACATAATAGGAGATATTCTTTTCCTCTAGAAGGAAGATCCATAGGAACTATAAAATCAATTCTTCATTTCTCAAATGGTTCAAAAACCAATTAAGGATGAGGGTGTAGAGGCATCTCTTTTGAAAGAGTAGGATGTCTGATTCTCTGACAAGCATCACAATGTCTGACATATCTTTTTACTTGTTGATGAAGGTGAGGCCAATAGTATCCTGCTCCTAAGATTTTATGTATGGTTCTTTGAGCTGATTAATGGCCTCCTCCTGGTTCATCATGACAACCTTTGATGATATCATAAGCTTCAAAAATTTTCACACACCTGTGAAACACATGGTCAGGTCCAATTTTAAATAAAATTCCATTAATCTATTTAAAATAACTTTCTTTGATTAAATGTTTCTTTTCTTTTTGTGAAAATTGTAGAGAAAACTTCCCTATGGTGAGTTAATTAGCTATATCAGTAAACCATGGAGATTTTGATGAAATAGTAAATAATTATTCATCTGGAAAGTCATCTTCCATTAGTTCTTCTTTGTTTGTAGTGTTCATTCTTGACAAGAAATAAACAACCATATTAGACTTCCCTAGTTTATCTATAATAGTAACATTAAATTCTTATAAGAGTAACAACCATCTAATAATCCTACCTCCCACAATTGGTTTGTTGGTAAGATATCTAATAGCTGAATATTTTGTATAGACAAATCCTTGTAGCCTGTTATGTAGTGTCTAAATTTGTTAATTGCATAGACTACAACTAGGAATTCCCTCTCAGTTATGGTGTAATTTCTTTTAGCAGGTGTCATGTTTTTACTAATATAATAACACACATGTTATCCTCTTCATCTTTTTGTCTAAGGACTACTATTATTGTATTGGAAGCATCTATGTATATATGGAATGGCTGAGTCCAATCTGGTCCTGTCAATATTAGAGCAGAAACAAGTTTAGCTTTGATGGTCTCAAAGGCCTACTGGTAACTATCACTCCATTTGAATGTACTATCTTTTGTAAGCAAGGCTAATATAGGGGTAGATATTTGACTAAAATTATCTATAAATCATTTATAGTAACCAACATGTCCCAAAAAACTCTTAATTTTAGTTTATGTTTATGGTATGGGTAAGTTGGAGATTATTTCAACTTTCTTTGGATCTACTTAAAAGCCTTTTGTAGAAATATGGTGTCCCAGCACTATTCCTTTATCCATCATCAATAAACATTTCTCATGGCTCAAAGATAATTTATGTTCTTCACATCTGATCAATACTTTTTCCAAGTTAGTAAGAGCCTCTTCGTAAGTTCCACCATAAATGGTAAAATCATCTATATATACTTCAACATAATCATTTGTAAGGTTAGAGAATATTACTAGAAATGCTCTTTAGAAGGTTGTTGAAGAATTATAGATTCTAAATAGGAGTACTTGGTAAGCAAAATTTCTCCAAAGGTAGGTAAATGTGGTTTTATTTTGGTCTTCAACTTCTACTGCTATCTAGTTATACCCACTAAACCTATCTAGGAAAGAAAAATATCTCTTTCCTACCAAGTTGTCAAGAACTTGATCAATGAAAGGTAGAGGAAAATAATCTCTTAGTGATGCTTTGTTTAGTTCTCTATAATCTACACATACCCTTAATTTTCCATTTTTATTGGGCATAATTACTAGGGGTAAAACCCACTGGCTATCTAAGATGGGGTAAATAAACCCAACTTCCAACAATTTTTGGATGTCTATTTTGACTATTTATTTTAATGCTAGGTTTATTCTTTTTTTTGGTTGTTTGGCTGGTTTGATAGATTTCATATAAATGTGATGAGTGCAAATGTTGGGGTGAATTCCCTTCATGTCGGTATAATTCTAAGAAAAAGCCTTGGTATGTCTTTCCAGTACTTCAAAGAGTTGATCTTCCTCTTCATTTGTTAACCAACTATTGATATTTAAAAAATTTCTAGGTAATACCATGATTGGTTTTGTACTTAGGTAGTTGGATTATATTTTCTTGAACTCACTAATCAATGAGTTCAAAGGACATGGATGAGGAAGTAGCTTATGAAACATGGTTATATTATCAACAAACTCTTTTCCAAGAGAATCAGTCTTGTTAAAGAATAATAGAATGCATCTAAGAAATAAGTTTAATATTATTCTACCAATTTCCAAACACTTTCCTAAATCAATCCATGATCATATGATGAGGAAACACTAGAAGAAGTAGAAGTGGATGTTTCATAATATTTTTTCTAACCCAAAAATCCTAAACTGAGCCAGTCCATAGTTTCTAGACTAGCAGAGTCTATAGATTCTATACTGGTAGAGTTTATTCGCTTTCGAACTAGTAGAGTTCATAGATTTTAAACTGGTAGATTCCATAGATTCTATGTATATGTCTCCATTCAATTATTCTAAGTGTTTTTTAACTATGATCATAGCTAAGGAGGAAATAGTGTCTGATGTGTTGTCTGATTCATCCACCCAAAGTTCTTGTATGTGATTTTTTGATGGCTTTGTAGGAGGATACAAAGAGATGCATTTATATTTTAACCCCTTAGAAATTCTCATGTCTCCTGACCTACAATCAATTAATGCTGCTATAGTAGCCAACCATGGTCTACCTAGGATTATGGGATATCCTAAATTCTTTATTTTAGGTTGCAAGACCATGAAATCTACTAGATATTCCTAAGACTCTATTAACACTTCAACATTTTCTATAGTCCCTTCTGGTTCGGTTACAGATTGGTCTACCATTTGAAGAATGGTAGTTGTGGGTTGCATTCTCATAAGAGATAATTTATGGAGAGTATTAGTTATCATAATATTAATTGTTGCTCCTAAATCTACCAAGATGTTAGGAAATTTTTTACCTCCAATTGTGACTGTGATCACTGGGCTTTTTGGATCTACATATTTTAGAACTAATAATTTTTATACTAATAAATTAGCAACTTTTATGTCAACATGAATGGTTCCTGGATATTTTGCTTTCCTCCTAGATGTCTTGATACAAAGGTTTTTGATGATGGTTTTCAAATTCAAGTATATCCCTAATAGCTTGTAGTAGGGGTACCTTAATATTAATCTTTTGCAACTCATGGACCAAGTTTGAGTCTAGTTTAATATAAATTTTTTTAATCTTTCAAGAAAAGGAACTACTGGTGTAGTAGTGTTTTCTTTGTTTACTTCAGGGCTCACTTTGATTTTAGCTTCTCTAGTGTTTAATTGAGATGAGTCTATTTTTTATTTTTCATCAAGTATCTCAGAAATGAGAACTGGAGGTTTTGTATAGTTTTCCTTAATCTTAAATATATGTCTTAACAATCAATATCTCCAACATTCATTATCTTTTCCTATTCATTAACATAAATAGGTGCTGGTTATTTATTTTTTGGATTTGCCATTGGTTATGCAGGCATTGAGGGTTGATTGATTTGTCCTTCTTTCTAAATAACTGGGGGTGGCATTATAGTTTGTTATTAAATTGGTCTTCTTGGTTGGGTGAATTATTGCTATGGGTTCCACTGTTGATTCCATTATTGATATGGCTATGGCATCCATTGCTACTATGGTACCCATTATTGTTGTTGGTGTGGCACCATCCATGGGGGTGTTGGCATCCAATCTTATCCTGCCCATGGATTTTAGATTAATGGAATTTTGAGTTGATTTCAAAAATTTGAAATAATTGAAACATTCTATGGTTCCATCCATGGATTAACTAGGTTTCTTGCATTAAACTGTCCTTGAGCCTAATTTTATGGGGCAAAGTTTTGTCTCTGGATATAATTTACTTCTTCAATGGACTGGACTTGTGTTTTCATCTGATTTTTTAAAACAAGAAAAAGGGTGTAATGTTTTGTATCATGATCTATTGGATCACAGATCCCACATGATGAAACATTGGTTTTACCTAGGGGTAAGTCTCTAAGGTCATGTTTCTATCTGCACTTAACACACTAGATTGCTAAGGGTTCTATTACATTTTCCTTAGCTTGAAGGCCATCTAAAGTAATATTTAGTGTAACCAGAATTTTTGTCTTTATGTTAGCAAATTATTCCTTTAGCTTATCCACTTCATTAGATTTCCCAAGCCTTCCTTTCCTAATTCCAGGTTTTATTCAAGAGTAGTTGTTATAAAGCTCAAAAATCTGATCGAAAGCCAACTTATTTATATCTCTACCTCACATCAGATTTAAGGCATCTCTAGTATCTTTGTCTAACCCTTTTAAGAAAACTAATTTATAAACTTCTTCAATGAGTGGATAATTACTTATTTTATGAGTGAACATGAATCTATCCAAATAATTCTCTAAATATTCATCCTCATTCTCTTTGATTTTGAAGAAATCCTCTTTTATTTCTCACACCCAGTAGTAATCTTAATACTTGTTCAAGAATTTTGTCTCCATGTCATCCCATGTTCTAATAGAATCGCTAGATAAACCCATGAACCATCTCATAGCTACATCTTTAAGTGTAGAGGGAAATATTTTTAATTTTTTGCTATCTATTGTGTATTCATAGGTTTGACATAGCACCTTAAACTCAAACAGGAATTGATCAAGATATTCTATAGATCTTCTCCAAAAATTTGGTAGATTAGCTAGTGAAATATTTTTCATGGGGGTTTGATCATTAGTATCTGCAACAATAGGAAAGAAAAAAGTCCTTCCTAGTTGTGCAAGTTGTTGATTTTATTGGAGATCCATATTTTCTTCTAATGATGATGTTTCAAAGCTGGGATGATATTCCCACTGAATATTTGTGGTACCAGTTATGGGTTGTTCAAAGTTATCAAAATTTTATTTAGCTATAGAGTTTTTAAATACTTCTTCTAAGTCCTTGGCAATTTCTAAATAATGTCTTCCTACAAGATATTGATCTTGAAGAAGTCATCCTATGGGGCTCATTTGTGGCAATGGCCTAGTTTCTATCCAAGTTTATAAATACTCTTGTAGATAGGTTTCATTTGTAACTTCTAGTTTACTACTCGAAGATGTTGAAGGAGTTTTAACTTGTGTTCTTGGTGAGAATTGTGGGATGAATCATCCTATAGAGTCTCTAGGATGGTACATCAATTTATTGAATTTTTATGGTTTTTACAATTTTTTATATATTTTTTACTCTAGACCAATAATTATTACCTTACTAACACCTTGTTTCCCTGGCAACAACACCAAAAATGATGAGTGTCATTTAACTCCTCATTTAATCAATGTTCAATTGATGTCTTATCAACCAGGGCTAGTGTCCAAAGTTATCTACAATAAGGTATAGAATGGTATATCTAGAAGTTTGCTTGTGGGGGTGTTTGATGGTCCTATTCTAACTTTAACTAATGAAAGAAATGTGTTTTAAAATACTTAATTCACTCTTTTTTTGAAAAAGAAAAGATATAACTATTTAATCAAATAAATCCGCTCTTTTTCTTGAAAGTAAAATCACACTCCTATTTATTCTTGCATGGAAATGGAAATATTTAAATAGAAAAGGAAATTTGCTTTACACGTTTGCTACAAAAGAAAACACACTTTGCTTGGAAAGGAAATGACTTGGAATAAGGAAATGCCTTTTTAATTGTGAATTTGTTTTCATGTTTTATGAATGAATGCAAAAATTAGCAAGATCTTGATTAGTTATAAAAAAAATTTAATGTAACATAGCATAAATATCATACATAGTTCTTGGTTCCAAGGAGAGTGTGCCCTTGCTCCTCTCGGACTCAGGAACAAAGATTAATCAATGCTAGAAACTGAAGTGATAATTCATAAAATTGAAAGGATTACAATCTGACTAAAACCTATAATATGCTTGTACGTATATTTTATCTATTCTTTAATAATATTCAATGACAAAAGTCTTATCTTTTATACTAATAAAATCAACTCAAAAATAGGATGCAAATAAATAAGATTCCTTGGTCAATCCACTCATCCAAAGATAGGAGATTAGATTTCTAAGAGATCTAATTATTCTGATGAAATAGATATACTATCCTATAATATTATGAAGATCCAAATATATACAACTTTATCAAAATCAAATCTTATAAAATAGTAGGTGGGTATTCTCCTTATTTGACTCTAGCTAGAATGATTCTCTCTTATCTTATCTGGATGCCAGCTTCCCCATTTGTAGCTTTATCTTTACAGAATTCATGGAATTAACCTTACAGAGTCAGTAGGAATGAGCCTACAGAGTCTATAGAAACAAGCCTATAGATTCCATAGAGACAAGCCTGTAGAGTCCATAGAAATAAGCCTATAGAGTATGTAGAAAAAATCTTTTAGAGTATATAGAAACAAGCCTACAGAGTCCATAGAAACAAGCCTATAGAGTCCATATAAACAAGCCTGTAGAGTCCATAGAAACAAGCCTATAGAGTCCATAGTTCTGCTAGATGGAGACTAAAATTAAACTTTCACTATACATCTCTTGTGTCTTCTTCCTAAGCATTTTTCACAACAAAAAACACTAAAACATGCTATGTATTAGACATTAATGACAAAGTAAAGGTTTAGTCTTTGGTTCAATATAAACAAGACAAGTATCTATTTTCCATGTAATAACTATCTAACAATATATGATTTGCATAAGATAATATCCTTTGAGAGAGGAGTTAAGGGAAATAACATGTCAATAATGAGCCATATTCTGAGCTCATCAATCTGCCTATATATACAAGTTCATTTCCCACCATTTCATAAGAGAAGAATTAATAGCAAATAAGTATGAATGAACATCTACTTATTGACCATTTTAATTGAAGAATAAAGCTTAGGGTTCCATAATTTCTTTAGAGATACAGATCTTATCTTGTGGAGAAGTCTTTTGGATGCTTAGATAGGTTATGTAGCCTATATCTAATTTATCTTTGTTATCCTTACATACCACAAGAATCTCTTACAAAACACCTTGACCAAGGGAGAGATTGAGGCTTGATGACTTTGTCTTCAAAGGTAAGTATTCCTAACTTTATTTATCTTTTGTAAGAGTGTATGGATAATGTATTTATATTTTTTTCCCATGTATTAGGATTTTGTATACATTGACATGAATATATATCTTCTAATACATGTTTATTTTAGTTTTTGTTTTATTATTTCTAACCCCGACTTTGTACCACAAGCTTTGGTGTGCACTAGATTAGATTTACTTTATTATTATTAGAATAAGTGAATGTTTTAAACCTTAGAGATCCATTAGGGTTGTTGTCAATTGTGTTAGACTGTAGGCTTTAGAACCCATCCTAGCATGATATGTTGTGACAAGTGATCCCCTTATTAGGTCTAGTGGATCCCCGTATTGCTCATGCTCCCGCTTAACAAGTGTATCCCCAATAAAAAGTTTAAGTATGCTCTATCTTCTTTGAGATAGGATTTATTTATAGACATGATGCATTTTTGATTGCATATATTTTGGTGAAATCAATGTGAAACTAACCCTTACAGGATTTATTTTACTTATTTTAATTCTTTTAGTCATTATTTTTATCATACTAGATCGACTATGTCGACCTAGTTTTCTGACTTCTATGTGTAGGTTTCTAGGAATATGAATTAGGATCGGCCTAGTATAAGTTTCCAGCCTTTTAGACATCCAATTCAGGCTAATAGGTTGACCCAATTGACCTTGTATATTTTTTAGCATTCTACAGCAGGTTCCTGCATAGCTTGATCGATCTTGTCAACCCAATTTGTAGGTTTCTTAAGCATAATTCAAGGTTCTTAATCATAAATATTCCTTCATTTCATCTCTAATCCACCAAGGTTCCTTTCTACCTCTCTATTTATTTATTTTTTGTATTTCCTTTCACAATTTTTAGTCTTTAAAACTGTCATTGCACAATCAAGTAGATCGACCCTATCCACCCAATTTTATGTTTTATTTGTTGTATAAAATAACTAAATCAACACTATTGACCCAATTCATTTTCATACCTTACTTTCATAGTATAGGTTCAACCCTATCGACCCTATTCTATATTTTATGCATATAGTATCAACACTATACCTTATTTCAAGTTAGAATTAACCTCATATCTACTAGTAATTAGCTCACACATTTGTTTTCTTATTGTTTTCATGCTTATAATAGCTTACATAGTTTAATTAGGGGATTTTTAATTAATCAATTAGTTTCACTATTTCTATTTTATGCACACATGACCAAATCATAAAACCATAAACAAGCACTTTAACATTTTGTCTATCCAAGGCCAACTTACTTGGATTTTATCACCAAGGGGGAAGTTAACTTGATGCTATGTTCAAATATAAAGCATGGGTAATGATATATTATGGCTAATCACATGACACCCTTATCTCTATGATGTGTAAAGTGAGGAGGTAGTCCCCAATATGAAGCCTATATCATTGCCACTACAGTGCCTTTCAACCCAAACTATCTAAAACCATCCTTAGATTATTATTAGTACCTTATTTATATCCAACTTCTAATCACATCTAAAATCATATTCTTAATAATATAGTAAACTTATTAGGTTCACCAATTAGTTATCTCTTTAATTTTCAAGTTGATTGCTTGCTCTTTGCTCAATTATGTGTGCAAAAACTTGCATTAGCCAACATTATTCCAAGATTTTTTTTGTGTGCCTCAATTGGATTAACTAGTGTTAATCCAATTGACTATCTATTTCCTTTCAATACTTACTACTTTTATTACTTGCAAAAATTACCTTGTTTCAATTCATAATTTGTCATAATCTTTTCTATTTTCCCTATCTATTGTATTAGGGTGACCTAGTCAACCTTGTACCTTTTTCTAGCATCTATTCACTATACAAGATTGACCCAATCAACCCTGTACTATTTATAGACCTTTTCTAATCTATATTTGTTGTATAAGATCAATCAAGTTGACCTTATACTAGTTTATATCACTTTTGGTTCTCCTTGTGTGGTTATCTATTCTTATCTCATCATGATGACATCTTTTCATCCTTCCCTTAGCCCATAACAATGCATAATCAAGGATTTGGATAATAACCTTACTTATTTCATTACTTCCAATAAAACTATCCAATTTTTTACTTTCTCTTCTCCTAAACCAAAACCAATCACTATATAATGTAATGTAGTTGAGGTTATTCATCTTAATCCTTTTTCCAATACCAATTTTGGGAATATTCCACTAGTTAATCCCCCTTCTATTAATATTCATACCCTTACAACCAATGTTCACAATCCTCTTGTTACACCCATAATAATATCACCAAGTCTTATCAATTCCCAAAGTAACATGGTTGAAACCACTCAAATTTATAATCTAGATGGTTCCTAATTATTCAACTTGATGATAATACTATTTACACTCCTCACAAGAATGGTGGCTTTACCAATATTCCTTCTTCTTCTGCCATACTTAAGGTAACTAACACTAATTTTTAGAATCCTCCACCTACAAAGAATCCTCCTCCCACCAACACTAACAATCCCCCTCCTATCAACACTAATAACCCTCTTACAAACACCAACCCACCTATTTATACAACTCAACTTCTTGCACAAGTCATACAAAAAATAAACATCATGAAAACAACCAATCAATCTTAAATGATGAACATACAACAACATCTATGCAACATGATTAGTCAACCACCTCAAGTCATCATGTGTCAACCAAATCAAAATTTTATCCCTCCTCCTCTTAGAGATTCCAATGGGAATATTATCCCTCAACCTCCAATGAATAACAAAATGCTTCAACATATTCAAAATGAACCTTTAGCCTCATTTATTGCATCCATAAATATTGGAAACATTTCTCCAACTATCACATATAATGGGACTAAGGATCCTACTATCTTTCTTAAGTCTTTTGGTAATATTTATAATAAATGGGTTCAAACTAACACCTTTTTTACCACCAAGCTCTTAGTCAAAACCTTTTTTGGTGATGCACTTGAATGGTACAACCAGCTTCCTAGACATTCCATCTCGTAACTAAAATATTTAATCAATGCTCTAGTGAAGTAATTCCAACATGATGACCTTCTTAAAAATTACCTTGAGCCATTTCATCAATGCCAAGCACCTTCTTAATGAATTTGATCATACTTTCATCAAATCATGGATGTCTCTCGCTCATAAAGTGGACCATCAAATGAATGATGATACTCTTTTAAAACTATTTGTTACTGATCTTAAACCTCCCCTTCCATAGAAAGATCAAAAATTTTCACCTCAAACTTTAGATTAAGCCTTAGACCAAGTAAAAAGGCAAGAGTTTCTTATGACTCAATTTTAACCATCTTAAAAAACTACTAAAGTACCTTTCCAATCATCCTCTTAGAACATCAATTCATATAAGCCTCCCCAACCTTAAAGTGGAGCATCCAATTCAACCAATTTTAACCCAACCCACATTCCCTTGAATCTAGAACAACTTAAAAATAAAGTGCCACCCTCTAAACCCATGAGCTTTGATCCTTCCAAACCTCCTCCAAAATGGTACAATCCTGAAAAGTTTTATTAGTGGCATGCTACTATAGGTCATTCTCATGAGTCTTGTTGTGATCTTCACCATTTTATTATTTCTTTCTTGTTTGGTTTGCATTTCAATCTTGATACTCTCACAAAATAACATTATCAAGACTATCTTCAAGCTTCTCAAATTCAATCTCAAGAACCAAAATTAAATCAAAATCAACTACCTAATGATCAATAACACTCATCCCATACTTATACCTCATCTGCTAATTTTGTTCAAACCATAGTTGATCTTTCTTCCTAAACCAATAAGAAAAGGATAGCTAACATGAATAACTTTAAACATATCATTAGATCCATTTAACCTCAACCTCTTAAGTCACATGAACCAAATGAGTACTTAGTTCAAATGCTTACTCCAAAGTATATCATACATGGTCCACCTTTACTTCCTCATACCTCTCCTACCTATTATATGTCACATTCAACCTCCTTAAAATCTTATAAACCAACACATTTACCTATCTCCAAATACACCTACCAACCCAATACAAACCATTTTAATAGTTCAATGTTACCTCACTCCAACTCACATGTTGGGGCATCTTAAGATGCCCACCCACATGGCCCTTCAAATGTTGGGGCATCTTCTGATGCCTATTCACATGTCCCTTAAGACATTGGTGCATCTTTTGATGCCCACCCCTATATCCACTTACCCATTGGGGCATCTTGTGATTCCCACTCTTATTCTTAAATACATAATAATAAACACATTCAACTTCAAGAAACCTTCTGAGACTTATAGACTTGTATTTCAAATGCTCATATTTGATACAAATGTTAGTATAGAGCTTAATTATTCTTATTTGTCTCATGTTTATTTATTTTTTTGAATTTTATTTCTTTTATTTTCACTTTACCAAGCATCATTCACACCTTTGGGTTCTTTGATTTTATTACACATTACATTTGGAATTTATTTTCATTCTTATCCTTATATATCTCTTATTTTTACATTTATTTTGGCATCCCTTGGATTTATATTTTGTGAATTACATTATAAGACCATGGATACAACCTGGGTATCCTCATAAAATTACCATCTTATCATTCCTTTTCTATAAAATGTTTTTTATCATTGTTCTCAACTTTATCTTTTGCTTCTTTTGATAGATAGAATTTGCACAACAATCTATGTTAGCATGTTTTCCTCCATTTCCCCCATTTTTATGATAAGTAATCACACTTTTCTATCATTGTATCCCTTTTTTTCCCTTTGTCACTTTTTTATGATTTTAATTAATTCAAATTGTTCCATGTGTCATTCCTTTTGATTTCTCCTTTCTTTCATTTCTCATTAGATAAAACAAGGTCAAAAATCAAGATAGAACTTTTATTTCACCTAGATTTATGAGACTCTTAGACCCCATACTTTGTTGATTTTTCTCTCTCTTAGAAACTTTGTCCCAAGTATTCAATTAAAAGTCATCTTTAGCACCCATGTTTGGTCTTCCAAATATTTATGCAGGAGGAATATAAAAATCCATCAAGAAAGTTAAAAGCCAAATCATTTGAGATAAAAGGCAATGATATCTAAAAGGCAACATAAAAATCTTAAAAGTTAAATTCACACCAAAATACATGATTACAAGTACATGTCCTATCTCTAATCGAATCTCAAATTCCACAGTTGGACTCACATAGAGTTGAGGTCCTTCAAGGTGTGGTAGGCTAGTAGATTGGAATAGAGGAATTCAAAAATATCTCTGGTGTTACCTACTTTCTCATGCAAGTACCCAATATTTATAGTAGATCAATGGTTCTATAAGGGGTCCTGAGGAATGGGGAACATGTTGTGGGAAGGTAGGTCCATTTTAATTTCCATGCATATAACTTTCATGGGATGATATGTATACTTCATTTTTTGACCTAAGACATGTGTGGCTAAGAGAATTTCTTCAGAGTCCTTAAGTTTGAAAGTCCTCTTATTTTGACAAACCTAATTTGAGTGTCTTGACTTTGATTAAATGTTCCTCTACCTTGGTTTTTCCTTCATTATCCCCTCCACCCATTTCATTCCCCCCTTGATAGGAAAATTATGATTCCAAATTTGTTTTCCATTTTCTAATTATTCATTCTTCTTCATCTCTTTAAAACATGCTAGCATTATTTTATTTTAGTTTTATTTATCCTTAAGCAAAAAAACATGTTTGAGTAACTATGGATCACTCTTTTCTTTCATTTTTCATTATTTTACTACCCTTCTATTGTGGACAGTTGATTCTACACCCTTTTTCCATTATTACATATATGCCTTCTTCATGTTTGTCTTCCATCTTCAATTATATTTCATTTTTTTTCTTTCATGTCTTCCTTTTTTCCTATCTTACATCAGCTTAATTTTCACTTTCTTACATATCTTTTTTAGAGTTTTCTTGCATTGACATTCCTTTTTGAAATTTATGTTTTACATGCTTTCCAATATTATTTGTCATTTATTTTTTATCATTTGTCATTCATTTGCCATTATTTGTCATTAATTTGCCAATCATTTGTCATTCATTTACAATTCGTCATTTATTACCTTCAATATTCTAAAAGCCTTGCTTTACCAATCCTAAATTGTCAATTATATTCTTTGTCATTTATAACTATTGCATGCCTATTTTTCAAAAATATTGATTTTTGGCTATTTTTTTACTAAATTCTATAGGTTTGCCTAATTTTCTTCACATTGGACACCTTCAATCTTCTTGCAATATACTTCTTTATCTATGGCACTAAGGCAAGTAAAGGTATGTGTTTTTCAATTCTATCCTTTCCTTTATCTTATTTGTTACTTATTACACTTTATTTAGCATTAGTGTTATGTTTTATCATGTTCTATCCTAAAGCAACATCCTATTTTGTACTCATGTGACACATGATGAGCTTCAAGTGGGGCATATGTATACACATAATATTTTCAAAATTTTATCGATTAATGACACTTCTTATCTTTTATAAACCCATCAAGACTCAATATATCTAAGTACATACCTTAAGGGGTGCATTGGGAAAGGGGTGGGCAGACCATTGGTGCTATATAAGATTGTTATTCCTTTTTCCACTTGCCATCTACACACTTGTCTCCTAAAACTATTAACCTTAAGATTATTATTATAGGTACTACCCATTTATCTTAGTTTTCACACCTTATCCATCCTTTTCTTGCATTAAACCCCTTTTGGTCAGTTGGTTATATTAGACCGATCGGGTTGACCTAGTATAATTTAGGGGTATTTATCACTTTCTTAACTTGTTAACCTTTCGGCTGACCTACCTCAGACCTAGTGAATTGTCTTCAAAAATAGACTAATGATTAGGTTGACCCTGTATAGCCAACATTTTTGGTAATCTTTAGGGTAAGATCCACCTATATATACAAGTTCATTTCCCATCATTTCATAAGATAAGAATTAATAGTGAAGAAGTGTGAATGAACATCTACTTATTGGCCATTCTACTTGAGGAATAAAGTTTAAGGTTTCATAATTTCTTTGGAGATATGGATATTATCTTATGGATAAGTCCTTTGGATGCTTAGATAGGTTATGTATCCTAGTGCTGATTTATCTTCATTATCCTTATATACCACAATAATCTCTTGCAAATTACCTTGGCTAAGGGAGAGATTGAGGTTCGATGGGTTCATCTTCAAAGGTAAGTATTCTTAACTTTATTTCTCCTTTGTAAGAGTAGATAGATAATGAATTTTTAGTCTTCACCCATGTATTATGATTTCATATACATTGATGTGAGTGTATGTCTTCTAATACATGTTTAGTTTAGTTATTTTTTTATTATTTACAACCCCCACTTTGTGCCACAAGCTTTGGTGTGTACTAGATTAGATTTACTTTATTGTTATTAGAATAAGTGAATGTTTTAAACCCTAGGACTTAATTAGGGTTATTATGAAATTATGTTAGACTGTAATAATTAGAACCCTTCCTAGCATGATATGTTGTGACAAGTGATCCCCTAATCAGGTCTAGTGGATCCTCATATTGACATGCTCTCGCTTAAAAAGTGTTTCCCCAATTGGAAGTGTAGGTATGCTCTATCTTCTCTAAGATAAGATTGATTTATATACATGATGCATTTATTATTACATACAAAATGTACCTTATGATCATGAGCCTAGGGCATTTGACCCCATATACACTAAGGCTTCATCTTACTTTGAATTCTCAAGAAGAATGAAGGAACATAGTTTAAAGCCTGAATCAAGACTAAAAAGAAATCAAAATGTGGATGGCATATGGTAATTTGGCCCAAGATAATACCATTTGATCAGTGGTGAATCTTTTAGGCCTCCATTATTTAATGTACAAATAGTCAGTACATAGGTATAAACACAAAAACTAGAGGAAAATAGGTCAGATGAGATTTCTTTTTCTTCATCAAAGGCAACAGAACAAAAGACATATCAAGAAGAAGTTCATATGATATCATTAGATCCTAATGAGACTATTGAGGATGTACTTAAGATGATATAAATGGATTATGAGTCAAAATCAAAGGATGAGGAGACAAAGGTTAAGGAAGAGAAGGGAAAAGAAAAGTAGTGGACTTAGTTCCTATTGACACCCCTAAGAGGAAGGCTAAACTAGCCATTGTTCTTAAAGAAAAAAGACCCAAAGTGACTTTAACTAATCCTTTAAGTGAAGTTAATCTCTTCAGTGAAGAAAACTTGTTTTATGGTCCACTCATTCCAAAATGGTTCTTGTATGAACCTAGATTGTAGAAAGTACCTATTACACATCATCTTTGGGCTATGATGAAGGTCATTAACATTCTTATGCATCAAGATCTTAAGCCATGGATAGTTGCTTTGTAAGGGGAAGAATCAAGTAGATTAGCCACACTAGATGACATAGAAAATTCATCACAAATAAAGGTCATAACCCCAAAGGTGACTCAATCTATAGTCAGAATCAGATTTTATCCTAAAACTATTGGCTTATAAAGGGTGACATAGAAATGGGTCATGAAGGAGGAGAAGAAATGGTGTATCAAAAAGGGGAATCATCAACTAATTTAACTTAGTAACAAGGATAGAAGCCTGGTGAAGATCCAATATTTGAGAAAAATGTTCTTGAATTAGCTCAAGCACAGTCAAAGTAGTTGAAAACATCTATCAAAGGCTTGGAGAAACAAAGGAAGAACTTGAAAGAGCAGTCTATTCTATCTATTCCTAGAGACATGATCAATATATTTGAAGCCACTTTATATGATATGTTCAATTATTTGAAATCAATAAGGTCCAGATAGGATGTGGTGAGCCAGCAAGGTATTGTGTCTAAGAACCAAGTGACTCAATGATAGGATTCATGCAACAAAGTGAAGGGTTTGATCAATATCACAATAAAAGACCGAATTCCCTGATCTAAAACTATTAGCCTAGCCCATTTGAATATGGATATGGTTATATTAATAGAGAAGATCAAAGGTTTGAGAAGATATTCCAAGAGCCTAGAAGATCTTTCTAAGGATGAAAAATAGTTAGAGATTATAATGAAGCATATATTGGGGATTTTGATCATAGAACCAACTATACTCAGTCTTATTGGCTTAATCACTAATGAGTTCAATCTTAGGGCTACTCAAGTCATGCAATAAGTAAATAAATAGAGCCAAGGTAGAATAGGGGTAGACAACAATAAGATCTTAGACATGATCCTATCAGTTGAATAAAATATTAGTGATGCTCAAAGCATCAAGGAAGCTTTGGGTAGGAATGACAAAGACTTTAGAGGCCTAGTGGATGAAGAAGATGAACTTTTAATGGAACTTATCATCAACCTCAAACTGATTGATGAATAGCATGACAAGGTGATGAATATCCTACAAGATAAATAAAAGACTATAACCACAAAGGAGCCCCAAAGTCAAAATGGTTAACTTAAGAACATTCTCTTGTATAGGAACATGTATATTTTTCTAAAGGAATATTATTTTGTAATATCATGTGCAACTTTGTAGAGTACATTTATTATAGTTTAATCTTCTTAGAAAATGTCTATTTCTAGAAAATTATAGAAAGATAGCTGTCCTAAATACTTGTATAATTATCATTGGACATGATTGACCGACAGACCTTCTTGGTCTTCTATATAAGGGGTATTTTCAATTGTAAGAGAAGGGGGAGTTTTGAATAACAAAACTTCATGAAAATTTGGATTAATCAATACAAGTAAAGAATTCTAAAAGATTGATTCATTTTATTTGTGTGATTGCTATTATGGTTGCTCTCTCACTTGTTTGGTCTAATTTTTAGATTTGAATGGTTCTTATAAATTCTTAATGTGCACCTTTGAATGCATAGTTGTAAATTTGTGATAATGATAGATTAATTGAAGGATATTGGGTTCATTTTGTGTTCTTTACTCTTATTGTAGATGTGATAATGTTATTTGCTTACAGCAGTAAATCTTTAAATTAAATCTAGTTCCTATTTGCATTATTTCATGTTATCCTTATATGTTTTCCTAATATGTGATAAGATTTGAGCTTATTCTATTTCATGGCATATATTGGTTAAGTGCATATTTGGATGAAATTTGAACTTTGTCATAATGTTTGGATTGAATATTAGCAATATCTTTCTTCTCTTCCCTACCCTTCTTTTTTCTTATTTTTTTTATCATTTCACTTTAGATTAACTTCCATTGTAAACATATATTTTAGCTTAGATTCTAGATCTTAGATTTTGATCATAATTCACTTTAATTGGTTAAGGTCACTCTCATTTTCAAAAGATAGATTTTAGGCCATAGTTTCTCCCAACAACCAAATAGTTACATTATAAATTTTGTGAAATAGTTCATTTGCTCTATCGTTATTCCACCAAAGATATCAAGAATAACACAACCTGCAACTCATGGAATGGATTATTTGAATCCAAAAGTGAGAAGTGTTTATTAAACACTGTAAACCAACTATGATACACTTTTAGGAATCAAGAGGAACCCATTCCATTGGCATTAGAAGGAGGGCCTTTAGTTAAATCTTTGTGAATTTGTAGTATATTTGCTAATTTTGGTGATTCTTGTTCAAATATCAATGAATTTATTGTATATTTGTGTTTTTCTTATCTCAATTGTGTAAATATCATTGATATTCATGGTTTCATACCAATATTTAGGCTCATTTATTTGAAGATTTTTATTCTTTAAATATTCATGGTAAATAGTTGCAAAGGTAGCTTAAGCTTTGTAAATCTTCCATGTTTGAGGTTAGTGATAGCAATTTTATTCAAGGATTGATCAATTATTTGAAAATTTAGGTTTATTTGAACTTAAGAGTGTAAATATCATTCATATTCATCATTTTAGACAAATATTTTAAATAATTTATTTAAACACAGTTGTTATTTATTTAAATTTATGCAAAATTTTCTTAATGTGTAAATCTGATCATTGTTCTTTATAAAGATAAGATTTACACATAGTATTTTGAACAGGATTCAAGGTTTACAAGATGGAACTTTTAAGAATTAGGACTAGGTCATAGTCTAAATCAAGATTACCTCTCCTTTCATTATATCTTCATAGGAAAGCAAGAGCATATACTGGTAAGCAAAGGGTTTCTAAATCTTAGCGTACTTTACCTATTTGTGGTGCTCTTATGTTTAATCCTTATCAAGGTAGGGCTTGGTTAGGTGGGTATTCCATCAAGGTTTTTGGTTAGGTACATGACTTGCCTAGAAACTTTAAGAAATATTTACCATCTTTCAGTCCTAATGGTGTTGTCACAGTTGAAGAACATATTAAAAGTTTCAAAGCTACTTTAAGGTTATTGAATGTAGTTCATGAAGATGTTGCATGTAGATTATTTCCAATTAATTTAAAATATGTTGCATATGATCGGTTTCTCAACCTTATTGATAATTATATCACCAGTTAAAATGATTTTAACTATATTTTCATTGATCAATTTGGAAATATCATCAGTCCTTGAATTCTTTATCAATAAGTCACCACTATGAAAAAAGATTTAAGTGAGACCATTATAGCCTTTAATTCTAGATTCTATAAGATGTTTAGTAGAACCATATCTCCTTATAGACCTAATGAAGCCTTGGATTTATAAATTTATAAGGATGATTTAGATCTCATGACTTCTATGTTTCTCAAAAGGTCTAATGGAGTTATAAATACCTTGGCCTTGGCCTATGCTGAAGTTTTAATAATCAATGATCAAAATTAGCCTCAAGGTCAACTTGCATATGTCATTCCCAATGTTAATCATAGTTTTCCTACATTAAATTTCATTCTAAATGAAAATCATAACATGCCTACTCTAAACCAAACACTAGTGTTGAATTAATTATGCTTAATTCATGCTCATCCTGGCCAAAACCTAGGATTCTTGAATTAAACTACAAATGGATTTCATCCACAAGATCAAAGATATTTGGTGATAAAAAATAGAAATATTATTCAAGTTCATAACTCAAAGGCACTAAATAATGAGAATGAGTCCATACACAAAATGGTTCAAGAGCTAAGCAATGACTTCCTTTAATTACATAAATAAATAGGAAATATTGAGGAGAATTATAACATAAGTTATTCATATTAGAGGTTCAATAGACCTAATAACCATTTTCAAAATGGTAATACTAATAAAAATAATGATTCATATTTTAATAAGAACAATCTTGAAATAAATATTTGTGATGTGGCTTTAACTGAATATTGTAGGGTTCACAATACTTTAAAGCATGGTGAGTTGGATTGTATTGAATTTTGTAATGCTTTTGAATTATTTCAAGATGAGTTAAATACATCTGAAGGTGGACCTAACAAAGATAATACTATAGGTACATCTAGATATTCAATGTCATCTAAATATGTTGATACAACCTTGATGGTGGAGACATTTTATTTTTGATTCCAAGAGGAGAATGAGCCTAAGGATACTCCAAAAGAGGTACATGATTTTCAATAGTACCTAAAGAAGATTTATCCTCTGAGGAATAGAGAGTAGAAAAAACATTTTACCACTTCAACTCCACCAAATAACTTTGACACTCCTATGGATCCTACAGCTAACAACAATCTAGAACCTTCAAATTGAAGTACCTCTAAACGTAATGTTAAATCATCTAGTTCTTCTACTAGGAATGGATATAATATAGTTGAGGACATGAAAAAGATTAAATCTAACATCACTTTACATGAGTTAAATCAAATCATTGAGAAAGAGAATTTTTAGAATATTTATCCAATAATCTTAGTAAGTCACCAAAGGCTACAAATGTCAATGTTGTTATGTACAAGAAAAAAGTAGATGTTCCACCTTTCTTGCTAATAGTTTAAATTTTTGGTAAGAATTTGCATAATTATTTGTTAGATTCAAGTGTTTATATTAATATCATTCCTAAAGGTATTTGTGAGAAACTTGGTTTAACTCCAATTAAATATGATAGGGTTGTTACTCAATTAGATAAATCTAGAGTTGAAGTAATTAGAGAATTGTTGAATGTTCATATGGAAATTACTAATGAGCTAAGGATATAATAATTTATAGATATTCTTTATGCTTATGGAATGTTGTTAATCTGAGATTGGACAGAGTATTTGAATGGATACATGTCCACTGACTATTCCCATATGTGGCTTCCATGGAAGGGAGTTCCAAATCAAATTTGTATTGAAAGAGAGCCCAAGATGAAACACATTATCACTAAATATAATGCTACAAATAAAAGGGTCAACATGGTCAATTTTAAGTTATAATTCTACACTCTTGACACTTCTAAGGTATGTGACTCTAAAGATTTTCGTGTTATGCCTGGAAGGTGGAAATTATATTTTGATGGTGATAGATGTAAATATGGTTATGGAGTAGGCATTATTTTAATCAATACCATTAGAAAATAATTTAGTACTTATTATAGACTCCAGTTTTTATGCACTAAAAACTTGGTAGAGTATGAATCATTAATCTTAGGATTATAATTTTCCATCAGACATAAGGTCAAAGAACTGCTAGTGTATGGTGATTTAGAATTCGTAGTTAATCAAGTTAGAAGTAAGTACTAGTGAAAATTATCATATCTTAAGAAATATAAATTTATAGTGTGGGAATTAATAGAGTACTTTGATGATTTTAATATTGTCTCAATTCTTAGAGAAGATAACAAACTTGTTGATGAGTTAGCCTCAACTATAGCCAATCTTATGCTAGATCAAGACTCTAAACTAGGAAAAATTAGTATTGAATTAGTTCCATATCCCTTAATTCTTGATAATACCAATCATTTACAAGTGTTCAATTATGTTCAATAGATATTTGACTTCATGAATAGTTCAAGAGTATTTGAGTCTCACATCATTGATGAGATGAATGAAAATATTCTTGACAAGGACAACATTAATGACAAGATAGTGAACTTAAGCGACAACAAAATTTCTAAAGGAATGATTGCCTTAGAAAGACTATTTGACATAGACAAACTAGTTGAGACTATCAAGATTACCAAGGTGAATGTGAAGGATTACAATGTAGTGGACCTAAGAACATAAGGTCAAGCCCAGCTAGTTAATATTGGTATAACTTGTACAAATGAAGAATTAAGAGGAGATAAAGGGTTGCTAACCAATAAAAAGATGTTATAGCATGTCACTATGAAGACTTAAAGGTCTTTAATCCTAGAGTCATAACCCATGCCATTCCACTAAAAGAGGCTTGTAAACGTTTTAGGCATAAGCAAAGGCCAATCAACCCTATTTCAGCACCATTGATCTACAAAGAGGTCAAGAAGCTATTGCATGCCAAAATAGTTTTTCTCATTAGACACTCCACTTGGGTAGCTAACTTAGTACTAGTTAGGAATAAGAAGGGAGAAATTAGACTATGTATAGACTTTAGAAATTTGAACAAATCATCTAAAAAGGATAATTATCCTTTATCTTCACTTGACCAAGTTATTCAAATTGTTAGTGATTTTACTATGATGTCTTTTCTTAATGATTTTTTAGGTTATATCCAAGTACTTATGAAAAATTAGGATATACTAAAGATTGCATTCACTACTAAGTGGGGCACTTTTGCCTACAAAGGATGCCATTTAGACTAATAAATGTAGATGCAAATTTCTAAAGAGCTATGGAACACACTTTAAGGTCTCATAGGTAAGTGCATTATCATTTATATGGATGATCTTACTATGTTTTATAAAAATAGAGAGGACTACATTATGCACTTGTAATAGGTATTTGAAAATTTTAGGAGGTATGTAATTCTCTCAATCCCAATAAAAGCATTTTTTGTGTTATTGAGGGAAAGTTGTTAGGACATGTTATAACTAAAGAAGAGATTTATATAGACCCTGATAGAATAGATGCCATAACCAAAATAGAACCCCTTAATAGTAGAAAAGAATTGAAGTCTTTCTTTGGTAAAATTAGTTTTGTGACAAAGTTCACTTCTAGTTTTGTAGAAATTATAAGGTCACTTAATGACATATTGAATAAGGATGCCAAGATCACCTAGAATGAAGAAAAAATGAAATCCTTCAAGGATATAAAATAAGCAATAGTGAAATCACCAGTGTTGATAAGTCCTAATTTTTCAAAATATTTATATATTTATTCTTTTGCTTTTAATTATATAATAACTATTATTTTATCCAAAATTTATATTGATGTGATCTTCATATTGCATTTATGAGCACTAACTTTAAGAATGTTGTTTTAAACTATTCTCTAATTGATAAGCATTCGTGTTTCAGTCAAGGTACTTAAGAAATTTAGACACTCTCAAGAATAAGGTGCATGTAATACTACCAGACCCTACTACTAAACTTATGCTTAGTTAATGTGAATTACGAGAGAAAAGAGGTCAATGGATGTCCATAATCCAAGAATATTATCTTGAAATTAAAATTGTCAAATTGGTAAGGTGTCAAGGACTAATTCAGTTAATTGTTAATACCAACCCCAAATTAAGTGTCATGTAGGTGGAGCAACAATGTTTTCAACAAAATGATTGGTATGATGCCATTATTCATCTTATAATCAATGGTTCTAATCCTGTAGGGTTGAGTAGGGAGTAAAAGAGAGATTTGAGGCTCAAGGAAACACATTTCTTGATCAAAGATGGAATACTTTTTAGGAAGAATTATGAAGGAATTTACTTAAGATGTGTTTCCAAGGGAGAAGCATTAGAGATATTGAGTACCTTTAATGAAAATATTAGAAGTGGGCACATATATAGAAGGATAATAGCTCATAAGATCCTTAGTGATGGTTATTATTGGCCTACTATATTTAAATATGCTCACAAACATGTGAGAGAATGCCATCAATGTTAGATATTCAACACTAAAGAATTAAAAATAGCCATGCATTTGAAGCCAAATATGATTGACAAACATTTCACTCAATGGGAATTAGATGTTGTGGGGGTGATCAACCCTAATTCTTTAGATTTACATAAATATATCGTTACTACTACTGATTACTATACAAGATGGACAGAAGCAATGGAAACCAAGCAATGTAGGATGAAAGATGTAATTAAGTTCTTAGAAGAGAATATATGTACTAGATTTGGAACACCAATATCTCAAGTTTGTGATAATGGATATGCCTTTATATCCATTTATATGATATCCATTTAGATGATTGAGTAGGCATATGATAACAACATTGTTCTCAATTTTTTAGCAAACCATTATCCTCAAGGAAATAGAGTGTCAAAATCAACTAACAAAAATTTAATGAAATCTATCAAGAAGGTTGTTGCTGACAAACCAAGAACATGGCATAAGTTTCTCAAGTATGCCCTTTTGGGCAAATAGAACCAAAGTCAATAAAGATCTAAAGGCATCACCATTTATACTAGTATATGGTCAATAATCTATATTCCCCATTACTCTCAAATTACCAACCTACAAATTCATGCAAGAGTGCATGGAAGAAGATCAAAAATTTGAAAATTCAAGGTTATTTGGCATTATTCAAATAAAGGATTCAAGGGAGGAAGATTTTTCCAATTTCAATAGACATAAAACCATAGTGGAAAGATCATTTGATAAATGTTCCAAGATTAAGGTGCTCAGGTAGGGAGACCTAGTTCTCCTCTAGGACAAAGCATCTAAACCTAAGGGAAAACATGGGAAATTCACTCCCTTATGTGTTCATCCCTATTAGATTATTAAGATGTTGGGAGAAAATGCCTTTAAGCTCAAATACTTGTAGGGAGTAGAGTTTACTTTGGCAACAAATGGGAAATACCTAAATCACTAATTCTCTGCTACCCCACCTCAAGTTTACATGGATTTATTTGTAAGACTAATTAGATTTAGTGTAGGTAGGTTTAGATTAGATTCTTTTATGTTCCTTATTTTTACCTAGTGTTTGTACATATTTGTTTTCTTGTTGTTTCTTTTGTTGTCTATTTTTTTTCTCGTTGTTTGTTTCTTTTTCCTCTACCTTGTTCCATGATTTCAATAAGTCTCTTTCAAGACATTTTTCATCTCCTATGCATATAGTTGCTCAAAGGTCCAAAAAAAATGAATGAAGGTATTAATATTAACCATTGGTTGATCATGGATTCTATAAATTTGAGCTTGATGTTATGATTTGGAGAAATTGGTTAGGATTGATATCTAGGTTTATTATTCCTTTAAATCTTACACCTTGTTCTGATCTAAGTTTGGTTCTGATAAAGATTACACTTGTTCAGTGAAAGTTTAAATTATTAAAACAAAGTCATGTTATCACTTAAAGAACATTAATGTTTGGGATGAAGTTTATTCCCAAGGATGATTTTCTGAAGATCAAACATTTGACAAAATCCCAAAACCTAGCTAATTTTGGATCCCAACCTTTGTTGGAAAGCTAAATATATTTGAAAAATACAAAAAAATAAGAGATTTCTTGAAAATCCAAAAAAAATCTAGGCAAAGGTGATTCGAGTAACCTCCACTAGGGATATGGACACCTCATTAGTAGTAGAGCAAGGCCTAGAGTGGAGTCAAAGGTATTTTTGTCAGGGCTATAAATGTCTAGCTAACAGTAGAACAATGCCCAAGCCTTCTTTTTTGTAAAGCATGATTCTTAATGAACATCTAAATATGCTAAAATTCAATGTTAATGATTAAGGTCATGAAGTCTAAAATTTATTCTCTAAATCCCATGGTAATCAACTAAGGAATAAAAAGCATACATACATCATGACTAAGTTTTGGTGTTTGAGCCTAATTCTACATGTGTAAGACTTGTTTTGAATATGAATTGGTCTTAATAATGGTACCTAATCATATGTAATGAGTATTCTAATTATTATTTAAAACTAGATTATCTAAGTTTTAACATTTGAAAATGTTTCCCCCAAAAGTCACCATTTATTGAGGTTAACATACCCCCATTTTTGAAAAATGAGGACCCTTGTTTAATTTTGTAAATTGTGTTATAAAATGAAATTTTAACTTATCAAAATTTCATTATTAAGTATCATGTTTGCTTCATCTTTCATTAGCATGTCCACATATTATCCTTGTTTGACTTGATCTAACATTGCTTATGTTTAAGTTGTGTGTGTGTGTGTATGTTGCAGGTTCAATGAAATCCCATTATGTGAATAGTATCTAGAGTTTTATACATTAATGTTAATTTTACCCATTATTTTGATTAACCCTTGGTCTCTTATTGATTAATTGAATCTATGTTTAAATCATGTTAAAACCTTGGTCTAATATATTTTAGCCTAGGTATTTTTAAATAAGATTCAAATTTGCATGGGTCAAATTTATCTAGAACATTTTGTTATGTCCTAGACTTAGTTTATTTTTTTATCCTAAGGTTCTAGTCATGTTTATCAACACAACCAAAACCTTAGTCTAAAAATTTTATGCTAGGTCCTTTATATCTTGAGACCCCCACCTAGTCTACTTAATTGCTCACATAGACTAATTAAACACAAGAGCACTTTACTATATTTTAAACTTAGTCTAAAGTTTTATCCTAAAGTCCTAATTGTATTTATTAATATAATTAAAACCTTAGGCTAGAAATTTATCCTAAGTTTTTTATATTAGCCCTAACTTAGTCTATTTTTCAATGCCTATAGGAATGAATCAATGTGAGGGCACCACATGGTGAGATCTTTGAGCTCAAGTAAAATATCAATGGTATACAAGCACCCACTTAGGTCAAAATGTCAAAGAAATCATATCAAGTGTGAGAGTGATAAGTCTCACCATCTCAGAGGTAGATCGAAGATCTTATGGTGAGCAAAGAGTCAATAAGTCAAGTGAAGTGGAGAAAAACCAATCACATTTGACCTCATAAATTAAAATCAATGGAGTGAATTAAAGCATACAATGAAGATCCAATAATGCAAGAAAAATTAAATAAGTTAAGGTTATAAAAAAGAATATAAGAGTGATAAGTGGCATGATCTCAGTGATAACCCAAAATCAACAACATACATTTAGCCTAATAGGATCAAGTGGATCGAGATCGATAGAGTGCATTGATATATGCAAAGAAGATCCAATGACGTGAGATGAAATAAGACTTTTCAAAAAACCTAAAACAAATGTGGTAGCAATACATGTTGTAACTATGATAAATGAGATAAAGATCAACCAATGGAATTCAACCTCTTAGATCAAGATCTATGATGAATGAATTTTTGATTATTTAATGAACCCAGATCTAATAACAGGCTACCATATGGAGCAAAAGTATTAAGAAATGTCATGTGTTTTCAAGGAGCATAGAAGACCCGTTGAGCAACCAAATGGCATGATATCAAGAGTTCAAGTCTAGATCATCAATCCATGATAAAATTCAAGACTATGAACTCTAATGAATATCAATAGAGTATATTTAATCAAATCTCAAGATTGCATGATATGGCAACATGTGTCCCAAAAGGATAAATGGTCACATGTTTAAAATTAATGAATAATTTGTCATGATGATGCCACATAAGCAATATAAGTTAGATCAAAATATATTTTGGACCCACAGACATGAAAGGTATAAATAAGCAATCCAAGTAAAATCTAAGGCACAAAGCTCATAACTCAAACTCCATTGTTGCCATTGAAGCTCTACATAAACCTCCATAAAAACCCTAAGCATATACATTTCCCTAATTATCCTTTGTACTCATTTTAATTGAACTTAAAAGAGCTAGATTATTATTTATAGTTACATAATTTAATAAAATGGTGACTCACAAGCACATTTCAAAGGAAGATGTGGAGTTGTATTTGACAAAAATGCTAAGGGATGTGTTTTATAGGACACCAAGTTTATTGCTTTTGATTTAAACACAAGAGATAATAATTTGTCAAAATTATTCTAGATGATCAAGAATCACCCATCCATTACAAGGGAAGAGGAGAATAATCTCTCAATAAAGAGGCTATATGACAACATTGTTGCAATTCAAATAACTAGTATACATTATACATCAGTGAAGCCTCAGATACTATATTGTATCAACATTATTTCTCCCATTTTAAGGAAAGCTAAGATAGATAAAGGCATGATAATTAATGAACATGATCTCAAAAAGGTTTCTTATATCTTTGCTATTACATTTGAGTCATTAAAAATTGCCCAAACCCCAAATTGACCTAGCCTCTATCAATTCCTAGGCTAAGGAAAATAATTTGATGGACACCCTTGCCATATGGTTAGATTTTGGAAACTAATTCTTTTCAAACCTTAAAAAAAACATTCATATCATAGAATTCAGACCCATAATTAGAATGATAATAACAATGTTGAATAAGTTATGTGAAAATGCAACCACTACATACGTAGACCTAGTATGGGTGCCCATAGTCTACTTTATTGTTAAAAATGAAATTATCACCCCTTTGGGTGAAATAATCAGTATCTCATTAAGTAGATAAATATATGCAATTAGGCACAAAAAGAAAACCTAGTTTTTCATGATGTCATATCTCTTAAATAATATTTGTGTAACAACAAAGATTACAAACTAGAGAGAATGGTCACCTAGTGGAACACATATTGTTTCACAATATTATTCTAAGTTACACATCTTCAAATATAGATACCACATTTAATTTATAAGTGATTATGTCTACCCTACCCTAATTAAGGTTATAATTGGCATCCCATTGATAAAAATTAACCCACTAATCAGGAAATATATTAAATTTATAAGGAATATATGGTTATATCTACACTATACTATTATAAGGGTTGAGGAAACTCAAATTTCTCCTCTCAAGCTACCTATTCATGTCCCTGATAAGTTAGCTAAGTAAGAGGTTGTATACTAGCTATTATATGGCATAACTGGTCTCTACAAGACCAAAATAAAGGGACTCCTTCACATCATCCCAATAATAATTAGAAATAGTATATTTAGACAATGGGATAATATTGAAGTTGCATCAAAACATAGATCATCGTTCAACCTACAAATTGATGAACTCAAGCAATGGTATCCTTATGGGAAAGTTAAAGAACATTTCAAAAATAAAGGAATTCTAAATATACCCTATGATCATGAGCTTAGGACATTTGACCCTAGATACACCAAGGCTTCATCTTACTTTAAATTCATGAGAAGAATGAAGGAACACAACTTGAGGCTTGAACCAAGACTAGAAAGAAATCAAAAGGTAGATGACAGATGGAAATTAGGCCCAAGATAGTACCATTTTATCACTAGTGAATCCTCTACACCTCCATCAGTTAATGTAAAAATAGTTAGTACACAAGTACAAACATAAAAACTAAAGGAAAAAAGGCCAGATGAGATTGTTTTTTCTTCATCAAAGATATCAAAATAAGAGACACATAAAGAAGAATTTCATATGATATCATTAGATCCTAATGATACTATTAAGGATGCACTTGAGATGATATCAATGGCTTATGAGTTAGAATCAGAGGATGAGGAGACAAAGGTTGAGGAAGAGAAGGGAAAAGAGAAATTATTGGACTTACTTCCTATTGATACCCCTAAGATGAAGGTTGAACTAGCCATTATTCCTAAAGCAAAAGACCCAAAGTGACTTTCACTACTCCTCTAAGTGAAGTTTATCTATTTAGTAAAGAAAAATTGTTGTATGGTCCACCCATTTCAAAATGGTTCTTATATGAACCTCGATTGTAGAAAGTACCTAGTATGCATCATCCTTAGGCTATGATGAAGAACATTAACATTCTTGTACATCAAAACCTTAAGACATGGATAGCTGCTTTGCAAGGGGAGGAAGCAAGGAGATTAGCCACACCAAATGACATAGAAACTTCATCAAAAAATGGGGTCTCAACCCCATAGGTGACTCAATCTAAAGTTGGAGTCATATTTGATCCTAAAATTGTTGGCTTATAATGGGTGATAGAGAAAAGGGTCATGCCAAGAGGAGAAGAAATGGTATATCAAAAAGTGGAGCCATTAACTAATTTTACTCAACAACAAGGATATAATCCTGGTGAATATCTAATATTTAAGGAAAATGTTCTTGAATTAACTCAAGCATAGTTAGAGCAACTACAAGTAGCTATCAAAGGCTTGGAGTAATAAAGGAAGAACTTGAAAGAGAAGTTTATTTTATCTATTCCTGGGGAGATGGGAAATATATTTGAATCCACTTTATATGATATGTTTAATTATTTGAAGTTAATAAGGTCTAAATAGGATGTCGTGAACCAATAGGGTACTATGCCCAAGAACCAAGTGACTCAATGGTAAGATTCATGCAAAAAAGTGAAGGGATTGATCAATATCCTGATAAAAGACCAAAGACCTAGATTTAAAATCATTAGCCTAGCTCATTTACATATGGCTATGGTTATATTAATATAAAATATCAATGGTTTGAGTAGATGGTCCAAGATCCTAGAAGATCTTTCAAAGGATGGAAAATAATTAAAGATTAGAATGAAGCATATATTAGGGTGTTTGATCATAGATCCAACTACACTCAGTCTTATTAGCTTAATAATTGATGAGGAGTTCAAGCTTATGGATACTCAAGTAATGTGAGAAGTAAATAATTAGAGATAAGGTAAAACATGGGTAGAAAATATTAGGATCTTAGACATGATCCTATTAGTTGAATAAAATATTAGTTATGCTTAGAGCATTAAGGAAGCTTTGGGCATAAATGACAAAGACTTCAAAGGCTTAGTGGATGAAAAATATGAACTTTTCATATAACTTGTCATCAACCTTAAATTGATTGATGGATAACACGGCAAGGCGATGAAGATCCTGCAAGACAAATAAAACACTGCAGCCATAAAGGAGACCCAAAGTCAAATTGGTTAACTTAGGAATATTTTCTTGTATAAGAACATCTATATTTTTGAAAAAGAATATTCTTTTGTACTAACATGTGCAACTTGGTATAGTACATTACTTTTAGGTCAATCCTTTTAGAAAGTATCTATTTCTAGAACATTGTATAAGGACATTTGTCCTAAACACTTGTACAATTATCATTGGACATGATTGACCAACATACCTCCTTGGTATTTTATATAAGGGGTATTTTTAATTGTAAGATAGGGGGAGTTTTTATCAAGAAAACTTTGTGAAAATTTGGAGTAATCAATACAAAGTATATAATTCTAAAAAGATTATCTCATTTTGTTTATATGATTAATAGTATGGCTGATCTCTCACTTGTCTGGTCTAATTTTCAGATTTGAATGGTTCTTATGAATTCTTGATATGCACCTTTGAATGAAAATTTGTAAATTTATGTTAATGCTAGATTTATTCGAGGATCTTGGGTTTATTTCATGTTCTTTTCTCTTCTTGTATATGTGTTAATGTTATTTACTTGCAGGAGAAAATATTTAAAGTGAATATGGTTCCTATTTACATTATTGCATGTTATCCTTAGATGTTTGTCTGATGTCTAATAGGATTTGAGATTATGATATTTCATGTCATATATTGGTTAAGTGCATATTTGGATGAAATTTGAAATTTATCATAATGTTTAGATTGAAGATCAACAATATCTTTCTTATATGCCTTACCCTTATTTTTGCTTTTTTTAATAATTTCACTTTAGATTAGCTTCCATTATAAATATAAATTTTAGCTTAGATTATAGATCTTATATTTTGAGCATAATTCAATTAACTTAGTTTATATCACTCTCATTTTCACAAGATAGCTATTAGGCCACAGTTGATCCCAACAATCAAATAGTTACATTTTAAATTTTGTGAAATAGTTCATTTTCTCTACCATTATTCAACTAAAGATATCAATAATATCATAACCTATAACTCATGAAATGGATTATTTTAATACAAAAATGAAAAGTGTTTCTTAAACACTTTTAACCACTTACAATACACTTTTAGGCATCAACACCATGAAGCTGTTAGATGGTGCAGTCATCGGTTATACTCCTAAGTTAGTCATTAATTCTAGGTTTGTGGCTTGTTTATTTTGTTGTGTTATGGAGACCTATATTATTTTCACCCCTTAAAACCAAACACACAAATATTATTCCCCTATTCAAACATCATCCCTTATTTACACATCACCTTATTATTCACCATCATCTCATGTTTCTATCTTATTATTTTTACTTGACCTTGTCCATTCATACATACAACATCCTAGTCTTCATATCTTATCCTAGTCCTCCATATTTGAAACACACTTCATATAGTAACTCATTTATCCTAAGTCATAACCTTTTCTTGACCTTTATCTTCATTCATCCTATCCCCTTGACCTAGTCATTCACTATTACATCCCTTTTCGACATAGTCCTTAGTCCTACTCTATCATCCCTAATATTACCATAATACTTATTCACATCTTTATATTAGGTCTAATCCCATCCTATCCTACTTGCATACCCTTGTCACACCTCATCACTCACCTTGTTCTTATATTGACCTTCACCCCATCCTATTCCAACCTGACCATATTGTCTTCATCTTGTCTAGACTTATCCAAAACATCAAGACATTCCCTCTTATCACCTAGTCAAATCCATCCCCTAAATCTAATCCCATCATCCATTTGGTCTTGAAACCTAATCATAACATGTCACTCTCTAGCCTTAAGTCACCCTAATCGAACCCACATCACTTGTTGGAAATATTGTCATTGATGTCAAAGGTTTAGCATTATTGGTGATAAAGGCCCCATTGCATTTAATGTTGTTTATAATAAATATATCTTGGCTAATATGAGTTAATATTTATTTAATATTAATGAATATATTTTTGGTTGCATATGAGATAAAAGAAGGACCCATGGAGAAGTCAAAGAGCCATGGGGTAAAGACAAAAGAAGGATGGGATGCATTTTCCCATGAAGAGTCATTTTGGGGAATACCAAGAGTCACCAAGTGAAGACAAAAGAGTAAGGGCAAATTTCTCATGAAGGGACACTTTAAGGAATACTAACAATCACCAAAGATAAGGACAAAAGTGGAAAGGATGTTTTTCATCATGAAGGGTCACCACATGACTTTTCAAATGCTTGGATATGAAGGGTCATCCAAGATTGGCACCATTTTCCATGAGGATTGAAAGGTCACAAAGGGGGAAGGCCAAAGGTCATTTGGAAAGCTATAAATAAAGGCTTGAGAAGCCATTTGTAATGTGGAAGTGAGAGGTTGATTTGATATTCTAATATCTAGCTTAGAAGAGCAATTGTGAGAGATAAATATGATTTGTATTTATTATATCTAGCTTAGAAGAGTAAAGGTGAGAGCGAGGAAGGAGATGTTGTATTGATCTATCATTTGTTGAGATAGAAACATTGAGAGATAGGTGTGTGGTATACATAAAGGGGTTGGTGCTCTTATGGGTTGGTGCTCACGAATTGTTGTTGGGTTGGTGCTCGGCAAAGGGGTTGGTGCTCCTGTGGGTTGGTGCTCACGAATAGGTGCTAGGTTGGTGCTCGACAAAGGGGTTTGAAGCTCCTATGGGTTGGTGCTCACGAATTGTATCTGATTTTTGTAATTGGCAAAGGGGTATGGTGCTCCTATGGGTTTGTTCTCACAAATATATTTGAGATTGATTCTCTATGGTTTTTCCCACATTAGGTTTCCACGTTATATCTGGTGTCTCTCTCTATCTTGTGTGATGTTTAATGTTTGAGTTTTAGTACATATCTTGAATGTTTGATTAAGTGGAATTTGATAAATGGAAAGTTTTATAAGATATCTAATATACTAATTCACCCCCCACCCTTAGTATATTCCATGCTTAACAATTGGTATCAGAGCAAGTTCCTTTTTGAAAAGTTTTACAGCTTGAAGGTAGATCGGGAAAACACAATGGCTAGGTCACAGGAAGGATTTTCTACAAATAAGGCACCTTTTTTTGATGGGATGAATTATGCTTTTTGGAGCATGATAATGTAGGTTTATTTGATGGCCCTTGGATTTGACATATGGAAAGTAGTCATGGAGGAATATGAAGAGCCACAGACATCTACAATTACTCCAATAAAAAAGAAGGCAAGTGAATGTAATGTTAAAGATTTAAATGTTATTTTATGTGGTTTATGTGAATATAAAATTGTTAAAGTTATGCAATGTAAATCTAATCATGAAACTTGGGTAAAACTTGAAAATATTTACAAAGGTGATGGAAAGGTTTAGCAAGCTAAGTTGCAGACTTTTAGAAGGAAGTTTGAAAGTTTAAAGATGGAAGAAGAAGATATAGCAAGTTATCTCTTACGAGTTGATCAGCTAGTAAATTAGATTCAAGGTCTTAGAGAAACATTAGAAGAGTCAACAGTGGTGCAAAAGGTTTTGAGATATCTACCAATGAGATATGATGCAATGATTTCAACAATTGAGGAGATGAAGAATTTAGCCAAGATAAAGATGGATGAGCTTCATGGTATTCTCATGGCATATAAGATGTGGACAGAACAAGATAAACCCTCACAGAGAGAAGCAGCTTTCAAGACATCAAATAAGGAGAAAGCTAAGATTCAAGAATCAAGTGATAGTTCTAGTGATGATGAAGATGACAACGAAGCACTTTTCATTTGCAGGCCAAAAAGAGGAACAGGTAAATATAAAGGAAAATTACCTTTTAAATGTTTTAATTATGGAAATATTGGACATTTTTTAGCTAGATGCCCAGATAAAGTTAAAGATGGTGAAGAAGAAAAGCCTACATACAAGAATTTCAAAGGCAAAGCCAAGAAGGGATTTGAATAGAAGAGCATGTATTCTAAGGATCCTAGCTCAGTTGAAGATAGTGGAGTCAGCGATTTAAAAGAAGAAGAGATTCTATTCATGGCCATACATGATAATCAAGAAGAAGAAGAGGAGGAAGATGAAGTAGATATGGAAGGAGAACTCAATTGTGCTCTAGAAGAGTTAGAAGTTGTTCAGAAGAAGAATCAAAGATTAAAGTGCCAGATCGAGAAAAATGAACAAGAGTCAAAGGAAATGATTGAAGTTCTACAAGCACACTTTGAAGAAGCCAATAAGAATGAAGAAGATCTCAAAGCATAGTTAGAAATAGCAAGAAAAGATTGTGAAAGGTATGTTATTGAAATTGCCTCTTTAAAAGAAGATATTCAAAAAGCAATCAATGATAAAGTAGTTAGTGATTCAAAATTTGAGGATAGCACTAAATGCTAAATAAGATATTAGAAAATCAAAAAGCATATTCAGATAAGATAGGGATTGGTTTTGAAAAGAAAAAGAGCTATGTTGAAGCTCTTACACAAGAGGAAACAAAAAGGGGAGAAGTGAATAATATAGAGGACATTACAAATAGAGAAGGTTGGAAGGAACAAAGCTACAAAAGGTAATCAGGTCAGAGATATACAGACAAGTCTTATTTTTATGGCTATTGTTTTTACTATAATGGATATGGTCACAAGAAATTAGAATGTAGAAAAAGTGCTAACAATTTCAAAAATAATGAGAAGGAAAGTCAAGTAGAGTCAAGTAGAAGCCACAACTCTTTTGCTCCTCTATCAAGCTTTGATGAAGAGACCATAGTATGCTACAAGTGCAACAACTTTAGACACATAGCTTAGTATTACAGAAGTGTGTTCGAGTCAGTCAAGAAGGATAAAAGTTTCAAAGCTCCATTCATTAAGAAGAAGAATCAGAGTGTCAAAGATCCATTCATCAGGAAGAAGGTTCAGACATGTTCATGGCAAAAGAAACAACCTGAAGATTCTATGATGGTGCAGACAGCTCTTCATGTGAGAGGTAAAGATCAGCCATGGTTAATTGATAGCAGATGTTCGAGGCATATGACAGGAGATAAAAGTAAATTCATATCTCTAAAGAAGATCAATGGTGGTATAGTGAGATTTGGAGATAAAACCACTACTAAGATATCTGGAAAAGGTACCTTGAGTTTGGATTATGGTATAACTAAGACTAAGAATGTTTTATATGTAAAAGGTCTTAAGCATAATTTTTTGAGTGTTAGTAAAATTTGTGATCAAGGATACACATTAATGTTTCATGCTAAAGGTTGTGAGATTAGAATAAAAGATTCAAATGAGTTGATTGCAGATGCTCAAAGGACAGGGAACAATGTATATGTATTGTCAGATATCTTCTCAAAGGCATGATCAAAGGATACATTCAAAGATCAACAAGAGGAGTTGGGAGTAATTTTAATTACTTCCTGCCATTGATGTTCAGCATTAAGTGAGGGGGATCTAAGTGTTAGTTCTAAGTAGGCCCTTTTCCATTGATGTCAAAGGGGGAGAATAATAGGTATAAATGCAGGTGTAGGTGCAGAAAATAGGTACAAGGAACAAGTACATGTTGCTATAGTAAGAGGGAGTTACTATATGTTTTTAGATGATAGTATGTGCAGGTGATAGGATGTGGTAGTTTCAAGATTGAGGTTTCCATCAATGACAAAGGGGGAGATTATTGGAAATATTGTCATTGATGTCAAAGGTTTAGCATTATTGGTGATAAAGGCCCCATTACATTTAATGTTGTTTGTAATAAATATATCTTGGCTAATATGAGTTAATATTTATTTAATATTAATGAATATATTTGTGGAGCTAAAATCTTCACTGATGCAAACATGGAGGAGGAGGTTGCTGAGTGTCACAGTCGCCGACGTCGATCAGGCCAATTGACGTCAGTCAGGTGGAGACAGGAAGACCAATCGATGTCGGTCAGGGATCGGCCAGTGTCGGTCACCTCCAGGTAGATAGGGACCGACGTCGATCACCTGTGTAGTTTCAGAACTACCTGTTGCATGAATAGTTAGTTAACGAACTGAGTTTTTGCATGTTAAGATCCAATTTTAGACTTGAAGCTGCAGATCTAATTATTGTAATTAGATGTCTAATTATTGTTTACATGAGATCTATTTAAGAGACTCATAGGCTGTATTGTAAAGGGTGCTAGTTGAGTTGAGCAAGGTTAGCTCTTTCTGTGTGTGAAGAGAGCAAGGGTGTTCCTCCTAGTTCCACAAGTGTGCCAAGTGTGTATGATCAGGTTGGTCTACAGGTGTGCTAGATCAGGGAGAAGATCCACCAGGGTACTAGTTTGGAGAATCATAAGGACTTGGTGAGGCAAGGACAAGGGTTCTTTAGGGTGTAGAGAGATCTACATGGTAACAAGTGTGTGTGTGAGGTCAAAGGAGATCTGCGGGTGGCAACAGGATCAAAAGTGACAGCAACACATTAGAGAGCATAGAGGAAGGCAAGGTAGATCCTTCCATAAGTAAGATCATTTGAGTTTCAAGTTGTTGCAAGTTCAAGGGAGATCTACTTAGAGTACGTTGAGTACTTAGAGTATGTGGAACACTTGTGGAGTGCGTGGAGCACTTGTGTACTGGCAATAGTGAATACTGACTGGTTGGAGGTGAACACCAACTCTATGTTTGAGTTGTGTTTTGAGACCGTAAGAGAGAGTGAGCTCTTGAAGGTGAATTACTGTACACTTGAGGTGTGGGAAGCCTCTGTAAGGTGAAAAAGAACTATGGCATCTTCTTGGTTGTAATTCTTTTTTGAAAGAGTATTAATACAATTGGGTATTGTCTCTCATATTCTGTGTTGTTTCTGATTCTAGTTACTTATTGCTTCTAGTTAATTTTGCATATTTAGTTACTTGGTAATTAATGGTGCTTCCTTGGGTTCCTAATAGTTGGTATCAGAGCTAAGGTTACAGGGAGCAAGTTTGTATTTGGTTACAGGTCACTCTCAGGGGTTTCTAATTGAGTGGGAGTATAGCAATGGTAGAAGAAAGTACGCTACGAATGGAGAAACTGAATAACATGAATGGTCAATTACGGTGTTATGGAAAGAAAGAGTAGGTAAAGAAATATTGTTGGTTGGTAGAAGATCAGCATGAAGAAATTGAAGAAGCAGATGTTGTAGGTGTTATTACACAGGATGCTCTAGGATGTTTCTTGGATAAAGTTGAATCTTGGTTAATAGATTTTGTTGCCTCTTTCCATGCAGCCCCAAGTAGAGGGGTTGGTGAGCCTTGTCATAGTATTGGAAAATGGGAAGTGTTGCTGAAATTCCAGGCGGCCAACACATGGGTGTTGAAGGAGGTCATGCAAGTCCCAGTCTTGAAGATGTGGCTAATTACTTCAGGAAATTTGGGTGATGAGAGATGCACAAGAACTCTCACAGTGGATGCACTTGAATTAACTGATGGTAAGAAAGTAGGTATCCTTTATCTATCTACTTATATTATTGATTCTTCTTTTGTTGCAAGGATGTGGTTTTGTAGGCTTGGTCACATGAGCAAGAAGGAGATGCATGTTCTTAAGAGGAAGTCAGATGTGTTTGACAAACTTAAAAACTAGAAAGCCTTGGTGTTCTTGGAGGAGATGATAGATAGAGATCAGTGGAGAAGGTTGGACATCTCTGAGTAGGGTGGTTTGGATAGGGTTTTGATCCATGGAGAGCTTGCAGATAAAAAGTCATCACTCATAGGCATACATAGGTAACAACATCGGTTAAGGGTAATCGACGTCGAATAGATAGGTGCCGACATCAGTTATGTGTAGACCAAAGGAGTCAGTGGTGTCGGATAAGTGGAGACTAATGTCAGTAGAATAACTGGCATCAATGACCTAGACAGTCGCATGGAACTGACATCGATTGGATAAAGACTGTGTGGTGACCGAGGTCGGTCATTAAGATAGATTTTGGGTGGATAGCAAGCTATCAAGGAGTCTCAAATGCCCATGGGGAGGAATGAAAGGGTAAGTAGGCCTCAAATTCATTGTTCCTCTTCTTTATACTCATTGCTCACTTCAGAGCAGGAAGGATCCAGGAAACAGTGGGAGCATGGCATGAATAGGTTGCAGAACCAAACGAGAGATTTGGTAGGGTTGCCAGCTAGTATAAAAATCACTGAGATGAATGGATACCTTGGTTAAAGAATAAAGAGAATGGATACGTGAGACTGAAGGCCAGGTCATATGGTTATGAGGAAGCTGCAGGATAGTGGTATAGGTTTTGACAAGTGGATGACAATGCAGGGCTTTAGTCAGTGTCAGTGTAACCATTATGTTTGTCTTACCAGGTGGATGATGATAGCTACATTATCCTGTTACTGTATGTGGATGGTATACTAGTTATAGGTTCAAACATACAGGGTTTTACTAAGCTAAGGGTAAGGTTAGTTCAGTGGTTTGCCATGAAGGATTTGGGAGCAGCAAAATTCTTTGGCATGAGAGACATGGAAGATCACAGGGTGATTTTGTCTCTAGTGGGAGCTGATGTGAATTAGGTGTTATTGAGGTTTAATACGTAGGATGTAGAACCGGAGCACACCAAGGGCTGGATAGTTTAGTGTCTGAAATCACATGAGGTCTGGTATAGACCTGAGTTTGCCCAAGTAGTGGGTGTTGTCAAAAAGTTTGTAGTCAATCCGGGAAGGAAGCACTGGAGGGCAGTTCAGTGGGTTCTCAGGTATCTGAGAGGGACCAATAGCAGGGATTCATGCTATGCAGGTTCAAGTACATTAGATGTGGCAAGTTACTTGGATGACAGGAGGTGCACTATAGGTTGTGTGGTGGGTGGTCTTCAGGATTAATCTTGAAGAGGGATACAAGCCAAGAAATAGATTAGATAGGGTACAGGTATAGGTACAGTGCAGCTATTTATCTCCAAGTGGGAGATTGTTAGGTTGTGGAGCTAAAAGCTTCACTAATGCAAACATGGAGGAGGAGGTTGCTGAGTGTCATAATCATCAGTGTTGGTTAGGCCAACCGATGTCAGTCAGGTGGAGACAGGAAGAGCAATCGACATCGGTAAGGGATCGGCCGGCGTCGGTCACCTCTAGGCAGACAGGGACCGATGTTGATTGCCTGTGCGGTTTTGAAACTACTTGTTGCACAGATAGTTAGTTAATGAACTAAGTCTTTACATGTTAAGAGCCAATTTTAGACTTGAAGCTGCAGATCTAATTATTGTAATTGGATGTCTAATTATTGTTTGCATGAGATCTATTTAAGAGACTCATAGGCTATATTGTAAAGGGCGATAGTTGAGTTGAGCAAGGTTATCTCTTTTTGTGTGTGAAGAGAGCAAGGGTGTTCCTCCTAGTTCCATAGGGGTGCCGAGTGTGTATGATCAGGTTGGTCTGCAGGTGTGCTAGATCAGGGAGAAGATCCACTGAGGTACTGGTTTGGAGAATCATAAGGACTTGGTGAGGCAAGGACAAGGGTTATTTAGGGTGTAGAGAGATCTACATGGTAACAGGTGTGTGTTCGAGGTCAAAGGAGATCTGCAGGTGGCAGCAGGATCAAAGGTGATAACAACACATCAAAAAGCATAGAGGAAGGCAAGGTAGATCCTTCCATAAGTAAGATCATTTGAGTTGCAATTTGTTGCAAGTTCAAGGGAGATCTACTTGGAGTACGTTGAGTACTTGGAGTGCGTGGAGCACTTATGTACTAGTAGTAGTGGATACTGACTGGTTGGAGGTGAACACCAACTCTGTGTTTGAGTTGTGTGTTGGGACCATAAGAGAGAGTGAGCTCTTGAAGGTGAATTACTGTACACTTTAGGTGTGGGAAGCCTCTGTAAGGTGAAGAAGAACTGTGGCATCTTCTTGGTTGTAATTCTTTTATGGAAGAGTATTAATACAATTGGGTATTGTCTCTCATATTTTGTGTTGTTTCTGATTCTAGTTACTTATTACTTCTGCATATTTAGTTGCTTGGTAATCAATGGTGCTTCCTTGGGTTCCTAACAACTATATGTTTTTAGATGACAATATGTGTAGGTGACAGGATGTGGTAGTTTCAAGATTGAGGTTTCCATCAATGACAAAGGGGGATATGATTGGAAATATTGTCATTGATGTCAAAGGTTTAGCATTATTGGTGATAAAGGCCCCATTGCATTTAATGTTGTTTGTAATAAATATATCTTGGCTAATATGAGTTAATATTTATTTAATATTAATGAATATATTTTTGGTTGCATATGAGACAAAAGAAGGGCCCATGGAGAAGTCAAAGAGCCATGGGGTAAAGACAAAAGAAGGATGGGACGCATTTTCCCATGAAGAGTCATTTTGGGGAATACCAAGAGTCACCAAGTGAAGAAAAAAGAGTAAGGGCGAATTTATCATGAAGGGACACTTTAAGGAATACAAAAAGTCACCAAAGATAAGGACAAAAGTGAGAAGGACGTTTTTGGTCATGAAGGGTCACCACATGAATTTTCAAATGCTTGGATATGAAGGGTCATCCAAGATTGGCACCATTTTCCATGAGGATTGAAAGGTCACAAAGGGGGAAGGCCAAAGGTCATTTGGAAAGCTATAAATAAAGGCTTGAGAAGCCATTTGTAATGTGGAAGTGAGAGGTTGATTCGATATTATAATATCTAGCTTAGAAGAGCAATTTTGAGAGATGAATATGATTTGTATTTGTTATATCTAGCTTAGAAGAGCAAAGATGAGAGAGAGGAAGGAGATGTTGTATTGATCTATCATTTATTGAGATAGCAACATTGAGAGATAGGTGTGTGGTATACACAAAGGGGTTGGTGCTCCTGTGGGTTGGTTCTCATGAATTATTGCTAGGTTGGTGCTCGGAAAAGGGGTTGGTGCTCCTGTGGGTTGGTGCTCCTGTGGGTTGGTGCTCATGAATAGGTGCTGGGTTGGTGCTCAGAAAAGGGGTTTGAAGCTCCTGTGGGTTGGTGCTCATGAATTGTAGCTGAGGTTTGTACTTGGCAAAGGGGTATGGTGCTCCTGTGGGTTTTTTCTCACAAATATATTTGAGATTGATTCTCTATGGTTTTTCCCACATTAGGTTTCCATGTTATATCTGGTGTCTCTCTCTATCTTGTGTGATGTTTAATGTTTGACTTTTATTCCATATCTTGAATGTTTGATTAAGTGGAATTTGATAAAGGGAATTTTTTATAAGATATATAATATATAGATTCAACCCCCCTCTCATTATATTCCATGCTTAACATCACTCATATTGACCTTGTATAACTTAATCACCTTATCCATCACCATAGTCCTTGTCTATACAACCTAGTCCTAATCATAGTCTAACCCATATTTACCTTGGCATCCCCTTATAAATACTAGTCATCCCATAAATTTTATATTCATACATTATTCCTCATCTATTTTATCAAACAAATCTTTCTACATCATGGTGTTTATTATCAACTTACTTGTGCCTAATCAATTCTGAGTCATAATCATAAGCATATCAACCTATCAATCAAATCATCTCATCCTATTTGAGTTGATAATTTTGGTCTTGAAGTAGTCTTAATCCAATCAACCCCTAATTAAAATCAATATTTTGGTCTAGCCTATCCCCTATCAAGTCTTAGAACTCATCATAGCTCACCCAATTAAATCAAGCTTAATCATCAAAATCGAACTCATGTCCTAATTTGGTCAAGTTAATATTGTCTTACCCCATAAAACATCTCCTATCATTCATTCAAGCTTGAGATTAGACTAAAGCAAGCCTTTTGTCCAAATTTTTTCCACATATACCATCTCCATCCCTCAATCTTTCCATTCAATCCTTTACACCTATTGATTGGGGCTAGTAAAACTACATCATCCATATTTTATCCCATATTAATCCATGGTATCTAAAATACATTTGGTCAATACCTTGATTGATTAATTCCTCTTGGCCAATAGGGATGTACTCATTTCTTCCCTTCTTAAGTTGAGCACTCCATTTCCTACAGACTTCAACCTCATCTACCCAACATTAATTCTAAACTAGACCCATCCACATCAATCTATTCCTATCCTCTATACTATTTAGTCCCATTCAAACCCTTTATTTATCAGTCATAGTCAGTCATATACCCCTTCCTACACTAGCAAAGGTAATCTTATACTATCCACCTTATCATTTATTAATTTTACCACCCAATATGATAATAGCCATCTAATGCAAAGTTTGATTCTTCCACATCTAATTCACAAAGTGAAGAGAGAACCTATAATCCTCTTCCTATGTCCTTAGAACTCCTCTTCTACTAACTTATTATCACAAAAATGATGGTTCATCCACCCATATGACATCGTGATCCAGCCAAGCCTAAGCCTTCTTGGTATAAATCTAACCATTATTATATATATCACCAAACCTATGGGTGTGCCACTAATAAATGTCTTAATTTTCAAAACTATGTCCAAAACCTCATCAACCATGGTGAAATTGAAATCAATAATGAATTATATGGGTCTACATCTAAAGGTGAATAATAAGAGGTATGCCAAGATTCCATTCCTGATCATGATCAAACCATTCCCTTTTGAGCCAAGGTCAAGACACCAAGTCCATCTTCCATGGTCCCCTTATCTTTGACAAATTATCTATTAATTATGAGTCCATTTCTCATAAACTTAATCCTCTTATATCTCATAAGTCCTTCTTCCATGAGCCTATCTTTGTCAAATCGATTATCTCCCCATCATCACATCAAATACCCCATTAAAAAGGTCACTTATAGATAAAGAATACTATATCACTAGCATTACATCATCAATATCACTTACACCCTCGTTAAAGTCAACATTGGAGTTAAAACTAGTCTTATTTGCATTAGGATCATGTTCAACACCAATATCTAAATCAGATTCTTCGTCAAAAACATCATCCCTCAAAGATATTATAGAAGATTATGATTATGCTTATCTTTATAAGGATAACTCTAATCTAGATGTCAAATAATCACAAGGCATATCTTTTGATCCCAATTAGGATGATGAAGTCATAATATATTTTTTAAAAGCTTTATCTATTGAAGATAGTTAGAGTGGATCCGATCTTGTATCATATGTGTGTCTCACAAATATTCTTAGTGATCATTTTATTGATCTTTAGGATATTTTCTCTGACATCAAAACTAAGTCTCCTAGGAACCCCTATGAGGACCATGTTGCCCCACCACCACTCATTAACCTCATCATACCATCTTTCCCACCTTCATTCATCATAGATCCATTTCTTCCTGTCAATGATCATTTAATCACCTTCCTCCATAGGGATGAATAGGAACATACATTGTCAGGCTCTTCCTAGAGTAATAGAACATGTGCAAAAAATACAAGGGGCCAAGATAATAATATTCAAATAATCAACCTAAAGTCAATCCTGATCCATTAATGAATCAAGAAAAATCAAATCATCAGCCTACTAAAAAAGTGTCTTACCCTATTAAAAACCTCTTTAAGGCACTAAATTACCATCACATTAAAAATAATCATCATCTATCAAGTCAAAAAATAATCTCCTCTAATGAAGCCCAAAGTCAGGCACCAAGGGGCAATCAAGATATAATCAAGTCTTAAAATCAAAATAATGTCAAAATTAATATAAATATGGTTGATAATCCTTCAAATAATCTAATCAAAGAAGAATTTCATAATCTAAAATTCTTGGATCTATTAAATTCTTATGCCATATGGAACCAATCAAATGTGAAACATTCAACATTTCTAATAGTGTATGTGACTGCTAGTCTAACTTACCAATCACCCATCAGACCTCCCTATTGTGATCCTCTCATCTATTCAACTCCTATACACCACCATCAAATACAATCCTTAAGCCCATCCATTCCACACCTCATAAACCTGGGAAACATTGTCTCTTATAGGGGTGACAAAGACACCTAGTCTAGTTGTCTATAGGGGTCTCAATCAAGAGTCAACAAAGGTCAAAAGGACATAAATACATCCAACATTGACATCATTATCTTGATATCACATATCTCAAGAATAGGTGTCATCTAAAAATCATGAAAGTGTCATCATTCTTACATCTCACACCCATATCCGATAAATCAATATGTTAAAAGTTAAAAAAATCATAAAAGTCAAAAAGGTCAAAAAATTCATTTGTCTAATGGTGAAAACTAGTCTTCTAGCACATTAGGTAAGTACCATGATGAAAACTATTTTTCAGTATCATGGTAAAATAATATATTATTTGGATTGTACCTCAACATTTGGGGTCAAAATTTATCCCTCGTCAATCTCATCCTTATCTATTTTATCCATCTATCCATCATCTACCATCATATCATACATCCTATTATGTCCATCCTTTAGTCTAGTCTTGACCTTCATAAGGGAGTTAAATATGTCTTGAGAAATGTTTTGGAATCATCCTAACATATCCTCTAATAGACACTCGGTCAATTAGATATTTGGATCCTTCATGATGTGGTCATTGGCAATCCCTAGTCAATTCTTCCTTAGTCCTCATCCCCTTTTTAGCCTTGCCCTTATCCTTTTGTCATCCCATTCATTATTCCATCCATATTTATCTTAGTTTCTAGGCTTGGTATTCCCTTTTCTAGTAACCCCATCTATATAATGTGTGTCTGTGTGTGTGTGTGTGTGTGTGTGTGTGTATTATCAAAAGATGTAAACATTGAAATATTCTAAAAACCCTAAAATTTATAACATCCATAAAACCCAAAACATTGAAGTAGTCTTGTCTTTTTTCATCTTGTCATAAGTCTTAAGTATCTTAGTCACCTTATCCTTTGTCTTAAGTTGTCCATGTCATCATGTCTTGTCTTATGTCTTAGTCATCTTATCATCTTGCCTTATGTTATGTCTTAACATTCTTATCATTTTGTCATCTTGTCTTGTCTCAACATCCTAGTCATCTTGTCTTATGTATTTCACATCCTTATCCTAAATTATCATAGTCATACCTTGACCAACTTAGTCTAACTTACCACCTAATCAATCATCCCATTGACTCTCATCAGGACAATAGAAAAGATACTAATCATAACACATCTCTATATATATATAATTGTGTATGTTACTTATCTACTATGTGTTAATTAACTTGTTTGCATGTTTTTTATCATGTATATATATGATTGTCTTAAGTTTTATTTATTTGTCTATATTTATTTTTAGTTTTGCATCATGTATATTTTTTTTAATTGGGAAATAAACAAGGATGTTATTATGGATCCAAAAAAAACTATAATAATGATTTTTTGTACCCTATGTCGAGTTCATCATTTGCCCTATTATAATCATACACTTTGGCACAATGTCCTCTTTTTCATACTTATATTATGAGGCATAATTCCTAGTGCTATATTTACATCATATTATTTAAGACTATGATGAGACTTATTACAACAATGATGGCTTAAAAATAGACAAACTATCCTCTATCACCTACCTAATCATCCAATCATATTTATCCTATCATCAATCTGATCATATAAGTCCAATCATCTAACTCAAACACATGTCATAACATCTAACATCTCATATCCAATCATTTTTCCTAATACTTTTATCTTCATGCCTAACATCTAAGTCACATCCTCTAAGTAACAATTAGCATACATAATAGTCATTATCATCCTCTTCCTCTACTCTATCTTATCATCTATTATCTAGTATAAACTACATTAGCCTAAGGTCTTTTTAGACTATGTAGGTACCACTTAGTCACATAACATCTCTAAGGTAATCTCAACCACACTCACTATTTTCCCATCATTTATCATAACATCTATCTTTTTATTTATCATCCCTAAGTCTTACATCAGTCAAATCCTTAAGATATAATATCAATCAATCTATTAATCAATCACTATACTCGTAATCATCTCCATAGTTTTTCATAAATCACTCGCACCTATTGATTGGGCCTAACAAATCACAACACCCATATTTTAATCCATTGGTCATCCATTATCATTGATTAGTCAAATGGTTTCCTCCTTTGATTGGGTCATGGCCATAACTATAAATTTATTATCATCTCTCACTCCCTTGTATTTGTCCTTGCTATGGGAATCATTATAATTAATCACATTATGGATCATTGATTTGATGAAATGTATTATAATTATTCCTCTTCATCTTTTCATTACTTGATCATATCATTTATTCTCTATCATCTTCTTCATCATATTATTTGACTTCATCTTTGAGCTACACTCATCATTAATCTTATCAAATCATTGTTTTATTTTATCCTGATACTCTCCCATGCATGTGTCCTTACTTGGGATATGTCAACATCTCATGGCCTTATCTATCAATCATATCCGTTTGCATCTCTCCCTAGCATGTTTCCTTGCTTGGGATATGTCTAAATATTATAACCATTTGTCTCATCATCATCATGTTACAGTTGATTCCCCCTCAAGATTTGTTAACAATTGTAACATAGTCTTTTCCACTCCCTATGCATAGGTCTTTGCCAGGGGAATCATCACTTTGTATCTCACTACTCATGTTGAGTTCATTTTCTTCATCATCAATCCCCCATATATAATCCCAACCCCTTATCTCTTTATCCATCCCACCCCTCATATCTTATTTTTTAGTGGCCATCCACTTCTTTCCTCCTCACATGTCCCTTTGAGGGGGAATCATCACATCTCCAATAACATAATCTACAAACATTCATCCATGAGAGTCTTTATTATTTGAAATACCATTACTCCTTCCACTTTATATAACTCACAATGCCCTTTCAAAGAGGGGAAAAAATTATGCACCTAAATTTTCTCACCTCATTTCTCATCACTAATATTATTATTAGTCTACACTAATTTTGTATAACATTGCCTATTCCCCCTTACTAAATAATCCAATCCCCTTTAGATATATTTCTTATCCTATACTAAACTTCATATTTCTCATCCAATATTAATTCTTAGGTTATTTCTTACTAACATCCCTTTTATCACCTAAATCCCTCTTATGCTCACTTGTGAATTTTAAATTAACAAAATCATACCTATCCCTAGGTTTTTACATAATCCTACCCCCTACTCACCTAACCCTTCTTATAATATAGTCAAATATTCCCCTAATCATCGTTATATTCCCTAATTGAATCTATAACTCTCCACCACCCGTCTCCTTCTCTAGAGAGTTCTCTCTCTAAAGAATTCTAAGGAATTTTAAATTCCTTAGAATTTCCTCCAACTCTATGGAGAATTCTCTCTAGAGAATTCCATGAAATTTTAAATTGCATAAAGTCTCCCTCCCTTCTCTCTATTTAAACCCACCATATCCTTCATATAGAATAATGAGTGAAATGAGAAAACAACTATGAAATCCATATTCCTCCATGTCAATGTTATTATTCAATACATGAACCAATCACTAGTCTACTAATCAAAACATTGTTAAAGCTAAACATATACTATCCACAATTTAAATATTCAATCAAGCAATCATTTAAGCATTGAATCCTTCTTTTTTTAGATCTTAATTTGGAGCACTTAGCTAAAGGATTATGATGCAAGTATGAATGTTTCATTTTTTTTTTACTATGATCCTTTTGACTCTAAATTTTATTAGTGGATTGATGTTTTGAGTAGCTTTTGATAAAATTGCATTTCATAGAACCATTACTCAAATTTATCATCTCACAATTTGAGATTTTTAATTTAAATGTAATATAAATTATTGATGGAAATGTACAAAAAATTATAGCTAATTGATGATTGTGCACAAGTGAGTTCAAACTAATTAGATACTATTAGTTTTTGCATTTTTAGTTTTAATATGCATTTAAGAATAAATGGAATGATGAAATGGATGAGGAATGAATACACAATTTAAACTAAATTAACTTGAAAGCATTTTTCTCTTCTACTTTGATATTTTATAAATACATGCAAGAAATGATTTAATGTTGAAAATGAAGTGACCAAATAAATTTATTTTTGTGGTTTTCAAACTAATTGATGCTTGCAAATGTGATGATTTGAATGTTGGATATGAACAACTAGAAATTAATTTATATTTTTCAATATTTTATGGATGTAATTACAATTAAAAATTAATTGATTAAATGTTGATATGTCTTTGTATTTTTAGATTTAATATGCAAATGAAATCTAACAAATTATTTGAAAATTCACATGCAATATTCGTGTTTGTTTTATTTGATTAACTCACAATATTTCATCAAAGAGAATATAATATATGACAAATATATGAATAGAAACAAATAACCCTTAAAACTTATCAAATTCTTAGGGTGGATTGGAAGTGAGTTGTTTGATATATATGTTTTTAATCCTTGAGATAATACCTCCTTAAAATAACTCAATATGACCCAGGGGTATTTGATTTAACAAGAGGAATGTGGGACAATGAAGCTTGAATCAAATAATGAAATGCACAATAGTGTTATTGTTGTCTCTAACAAATGATAAGGTGCATGTTATCCATTCATGGATTTCCTTTCCAAGTTGAAATAAGGGTGAATGGAAATTACAATAGGGATATGGTTGAACTTTAAGAAAATAATAGAGTGTGGATTTTCATTTTCTAAAATTTATGATACAAATTTTGATGTGAACAAACTTATTTATAAAGAAATGGGTAATTGATATAATTACAAGTTTTCTATAATTATTTAGAGTTAGTCAGAATTTATTTCAAGTTCACTAAGATTTATTAGGAGTTGATGGGGGTGATGGATAGATAACTAGAATAAACATAACTATAAGTGAAGTAGAAAACATGCAAAACATTTCAAAACACATGTGTTGAGAATTATATTGATACTTATAACAAAGGTGATAAAACCACTAATTTAAGTAGGGTAGAAGTTTTGAAACCACCATATAGTTAATAAAATTACTAGGGTGGTTTCAAAAACCACCACATTAATTACACAAAGTTATGCAACCACCATGATAGTTTTTCCATATAAATGAAAACTCTAGGTTTAGGAAGGTTAAAGCTTTTTTTTTAAAATTTGATACTTAGGGATGGTATGGAAAGCAATAAAAGGGGTAAATAGTGATGTAAATGGGTGTGAGAATATTATTTTTTCTATATATCCTTTCATCATCAATGAATTTTTTTAAACATTACATTATGCAAAATTTGGGTACATACAGTTAATAGCCATTATGTCAATGGTAAACATGTTAAATATTTAGGACATGTATCCTAGACTTGAAATTATGTCTTGTTTTTCATCACAACTTAATAAAAATAATGCAAAAAATAAGACTATGATAACTCTGTAGGTTGTAACCAACGCTGAGATAAAAAAAATGAATAACTTCACTTCCATCATCTAACTTAAATGTTAAAGATTGGTATAACTTAAATGTTAAGGATTGGTATAACTAATTAAAATAAGACATGTTATTTTTTTATATATGAGGAATCTATTACTCATAACAAAAATAAGGTTATACTTGATCTTTGAGTAATGTCTTATTAATTGTGTTGATATTATAGAAAAGTATTAATTATCATGTATAATGGGTAATGAATAGTCTACGAATGTAATTTTTTTATGTTTTACATAAAAAATAGTTATTTTCGGTATGAAAAAATAATGTTACAATTATAAATAAGTGAGTGATTGAGATCCTTTGGTGTCATTTAATTGTTTTTTATGGTGTGAGATGGATATTTTGTCTAATAAGCATACCTAATTGATTGTAATATCATTTTAAAAAAGGAATGTGCATTTTAGTTGCATTTTGTGGTATATTTTTGAATAAATGTGTGGTTAACCATTTAATAAATAATATTATGTGAATATTCTAATAAACTAAGGAATAGACTATTCTAAAATCAATCCAATTAAATAATTTAGATTCACAATATTATGACATAGTGTTGAATTATGCAAATATGCTAAATAGTAATGTGATGTGATTGCTGGAATATGAAGAAGTAATAATACTTATATTATTGAATCATGTCCAATTATATATAGTAAGTATAGGTGTATAAATAGTCAATATGATGTTCAACTATGATTCGTCAAATTTTGGAAATTAGCTCTCTATCAGCCTAAACACTACCTTTGAAATAAGGACACTAGCATCAATGTTTCTATCCAAAAACTAATTCTTATATCATGTATGGAATACGTGTGATTTTTTTGAAATTATATTTGTGCCTATTAGGGTTCACAATCACCTTAAAAATTATTTGTTCATATAATGCACATAGGTTCTCGATATCAGTGTGTAGCTAAAAACCCTTGGTCCTCCAATTAGGGCATGTCACCATGAAAAATAACGGTTAGTGGGCTCAAATGAATTAAATATGACATAAAATACACCTCTGTTAGTGAGTGCTACCTACATAACAAATAATATAAAATTCCTTAGATTGATGTAGTTCTCCCCCTTATATGGGCTCATGTGTGAACAATGGTGAATATATTATATGTGAGTGTATGTAGTGATATATCTTGTAACTTGAAAAAAATTTATCATGGGTTGTTATTTATATACATAAGACACATATTAATATTTCTCCTATGACTAATTTGTAAATAGGAAAGAATAGGGAAGATTTGCAAGCTCAAGAGGTGATTTTTCTTTGTTTAATATAGATGTGTGTTTGATTTGTATTTGATGATAATGAATTATCTTTGAATTGTATTTAAACCACATATTTTGAAATAATCTCATGAAATGGTTAATTAAGATAAATATGTTGACCAATACATGTCAAAATTTCTAGTATCTTAGAGGATAGAGAGGGTTAATTAAGACAAATATGCTGACCAATGAAGGGCTTGGTGTTTTGGAGTATAGAGAACTGTTGAAGATATGTAACTAACATTGTAAGATATATACCAAGGTTTAATTAAACTATGGTCTATAATTGATTTTTGTAATCAAAATATCAAGGTCAGACTATAGGACAAGCATTTAGGCATTGTGAGATGGTGAACATGAGCCTTTTGGTGATACAAAGGTCCAGAATTGAAGGATGATCCATGAGTGGTATTTTCTAAGACTAAAATTATAGTTTATCTTGTAAAATATATATTTAACATCTAAATTTTTCCCTTATTCCTTAATATATAAAGGCATAAGGATGAAATTACTAGGTTAAAGGAAAGAAGTGTGTATTGTGGTGTGTATAACACACCTTGATTTGAATTGATCCTTGTTTGAATTTTTTATGTGTGTATTACTTGAAAATATAAGCATGGTATAGTGTAATTAGCGTATATAATCTAAAATTTTAAATATTTTAAATATTTGAAAGAAAAGAGAGCAAGGAATGAGTACAACTATGTGTCAATAAAACAACATTTCCCCTTAGTAATTTTATTTCATAATTATGCTTCCTAGCTAAATATTTTATAGAGATTAAAATTTTAACCTTGGAAAAGTGAAGAGGATAATTAGAGGGTGATCATGCCCCTAATATGGTGCAAGGGTGAGTGTTGCCAAGGCCATTATGAAGAATATTGAATCTCAAAAACTCAATCCTTAGTGTATATATATTATATCCAATCCTTTACAAGTCAAATGGTATAACCATCTAAACCTAAAAAGTGTAATTAGTTCTAATACCATCAAGTGGATTAAATTTTGATTGCATTACTCAAGGGAACCAACTGTTGTAAATATATAAAATCTCATCCAATGCATCTTGGTAAGGTTAGTGCATAAATGTGTATATAATTTGAATATGTATATGTGATTTGGTGTATTTTCATGTCATGTGCACCTATAATGTGTCTCAATATGAAGTATATTTCAAAATTTAACCTATACTTTGTGAATTCTGTATAATATATGTCACAAATCTAGAAAAAAAAAACTGTCCCAAATATGTGAAAATTATTGCCAAATGTATAAGATTCTAACCCCAATTGTATATATAAATCATGTAAACTATATCAAATTCTACAAATTCTACCAAATGTATGTGTATGTTTAATCATGTCTCTATGACATGCCTCCACATATATACCCCCTTTTGAGGTGAGGGGAATGTTATCAAATAGTCATATTATCTCAAAAGGATAAGATAACCATGTTATATATGTATCAATGTTGTAGTAAAGAATCATATAGTGGAATAATGTGTAAGTATATGTATCAATTAAGTTTGTAGTATCTAAACATAAAAATCCTTGAGATGTATGACATGGATCATGCAAAATCTATGAATAATTAGCACAAGCTCAACAAATAATCAAGCACACACATAAGAGCACTCAATGTCACACAAAAGGGGTTTAAGGATACCAAAAATAATGGGAATGTTCAGATACCACACACTCAAGGGATAGGACATTTTAAAATGTTTATAAACCAAATAAATAACAATTAGGGGCACTAAGGCCAATAAAAAAGGAATGTGTTAAAATGTTCCACAATCCAAATAAGATATAAAAAAAGAAGTTGATTCAAGTAAGCTAAGTGATAAGATGAATAGGTGAAACATAATAAACTAAAATAATAATATCATATTAGTCCATACATACATGTGTTTTCAAAATTTCATGTAGCATAGCATATTTGGCACACTATGTAAGATGTAAACATGAGTATAGACATGTTGATGTTCCTTCATTCAAAGATAATGAAAATATTGGTTTGATAGGTCAATGTTAGTTTGATAGGTCTTAGGTAAGTATAGGAGATAATATTTTATCAAATTATAATTTTTATAGTTATTAATAGTCTCAATGTTGGTCTTTAAAATTTTCATTTCTACTTTCTCTCCAAAACTAGAAATTCAAAATTATAAATTATTGTAAAGGTTTTTGAGTGTTTTAACATGTTTTAAAGGTCTTGATTAATTTTTAAAGTATATATATGGTATATTAATATATATTAAATGTATTTTATTCCTAATTTAAACATAAATCCATCTATTATTCCATATAGAATCATCCAATGTAGCAAGATGGCTAAGTCTAGCATGTTTAGATAAGTCATAGGTTAATTGAGAGACTTCTGGGTGCATAAAACTAGAAGGAATAATAAAATACATTAGTTATAATATGATCATGTTCAAAAAATTAATAAATTAAGATAAATAAATCAATTATACAAGGAAAAAAGGATAAATTCTGCATGTAGGAAGAGAGAATCTATGGCAATATGGAGGAGTGTGTAAGTATACTACAAGTTACAAAGGACTGTATGTGAAGTTTCAAATATATATGAATAAATGAAGGTTTATAATTATTTTTTATGGTCTATTACACATTTTAAATGTATTATTATATGTTTTATTTCTATTGGATCATGATTTATACATTCATGACGTTTCTCAACCTATAATAATCTGAAAACATAGTCCTTGTAATATGTAGTCTGAAATAAAGGGTATTTTATTATATTTTAATGATTGATTTAGTTTGGAATTCAATTTTAAAAGTAAGGGTATTATATATGGGTATTAACCCAATAAAAATTAATCTTTTAAAACCATTCAAAGTTGATATTTTTACATTTTTGAGCTCTAAGTCTATATACAAAAAACTAGGTTTTTGAGTTACAAAAACATGCATATATTTTAAACTACATGTTCAAATTGCATGAAATTTGAAAGGGAAATAAATGAGGATGTATATGAAGTTTTTTAATTGGTTTCACTTATTTGTGACACTTATAGAGAAATAAATTTCTAAAATACATTTAGCATACTTATAAGTGAGGGTTTTAGAAGGGTTTAAGCCCACTAAAAGTTGAATATCTTTCAAATGATTCATCAAAGTCTATAAAATTTTGTAGGTAGTTTCCTAGAATGTTTTTAAACTAAGACAATTTTTTTATGTTATAAATATTTATATAGGAATATATAGACAGTTTTGTCAATTTCCTTGAGAAATATAGGTTATAGGAAGTGTAGAATTAGTTTCTCATCTTATGTGACATTTGAATAAGTGTAACATGATATTATAATGATGATATAAGTTGGAATTTATCAAATATTATTTAAATTCAATATTTCAAGTCTATATACAAGTCTATAAAACCCAAGGAAGCTATGTTTATTGCAAGAAGTAAACATAGAGATCGGGAAAAGTCTATGTTTTAAAATAAACAAGGTTGAAATATATATAATAATATTATAGATTGTAGACACCTAAAATTGCCCACCAATAACCTCCAATCAGGATTTTGGCCAATTTCCACCCAAAATGTACAATTTGTCCTAAAAACACTAAAACATGTTAAATGATGTGACACTAACATATTCAAGTGCTGATTTTAGCCAGGGTATCACTAAATAGAGCAATGAAATTTATGGGCCAGCTAAATTTGATCAGTTCATTTCAAGTCAAAATGCCAATTTTGCACCCACATGCTCTGGACTGCTCTTTCCTATAAAATCTTTTACACAAGACTCGTGCCTTTGTTATTTGTTGTTGGCAACATCCTAAATGGGAATATGCATCCAATGCATCTGACAATGACTTCCAATTCTAATCTAGTCAAATTTAGCACCAATAACAAGGCATTCTAATCAATTTGAGTAATTTATGCAAAGTTCTTAATCATTTTTTAGAGATAATTAACTCAAATCAAGGCCTAATCAAGAATTCCATAGAAACTTGTTGAATACTTTGTTTTGGAAAATAATATTCAATATCTACATCATCAAGTGACCTCATTTCTTGGGAAGACATCCCTAGGCCATAAATGCCACAAATATCAAGATTCATGCCCTCCATGCCTCATCAATGCCTTTCATAATGCCCTCCATGCCTCTTAATTTCCCCTTCTTCAAATTCCATGATGAGGATAATTACAAACTTAATTCCAAAAATTGAATTAATCCTTAACCACACATCTCAATCTCAGGATGGATGGTTCAGGTTGATTCTAGACATTTAAAAAAATCTATAAATAGGAGGCCTCATAACTTCATTTCTAAGCTTGATTTTTACAAAGTTATAATGCAAGATTGGTTCCAAAAGCTTCATGCAACCAGTGTTACCATGCCAAATTGATTCCAATCCAAGCCAAGCCACAAGCCAAAGGTGCCAAGGAGAGATGGAGTTAGCCAAGCTTCCATTGCCAAGGACTTCATGAGCACAAGCTGAGCAAGCCACTACTACAAAGGAATTTGGAGCATCCAAGGAAGGTGAAGGAATTCTTGAGTTTGATTCCTTGATTTTTTATTGTTCTTGTCATTTGATTTTGTTAACTAAGATCTCCATAGTGTCTAGGACTAGAGATGTTATGTTATTAGTGTGTTTATTTCATTTTATTTTCATTTTGGAACTAACACCATACTAACCATCCTCTCTTGAGTCAAATTCCTAGATCCACATATGGCATGCTTGGTGGGAACAGATATATCATATACCTAAAGGAGATCCTTTTAAAACTTTTAAAAAAATCATTTGAGCCTTTAAAACTCTTAAAAATTGATTTTCTAACTTTATTTTGCCATTTTTAGTTGCCATGGTTTTTACACAATAACTGACATCGGTAGAAATACCAACATCAGTTACCTAACATAATCAATGTCGATTAGTAAAATTGACATTGGTTAGATCTCAATTAGTTGTAACTGATGTTGGTGGTATTAACTAGTGTTGGTCACTATGTTTTTCCAAAAACATAGACCTGAGACCTACTTTTTCAAAGTTTACTATTTCAAACTCAAAAGGGCTTCAAAGATAAAGGACATGCTAACAATTTTACTATACGACCAACTAGGATATTTGTTTAAAACATGTTTAAATCACTTTTTCATGCTTAAAATTTGATTAGGAACTTTGTTTTGGTGTTTAACAAAGAATTTTTAGATGTTTTGGTGAATGTTTTCAAAGTTTGAAACTAAGACCAAGGGGTCAAATGAACACCACCAAATTTTTCCTTTTGGGATTAAAAATGAACTCATCTTTCCAAGATTTTAGTCTTCAATAGTTTATTAAATAAAATTTTTGTTTTTCAAAGAAGAGGAATGTTGCATGTATGCTCTTCCATTTGTCCCTTATAGGGAACCCTTAAAATCAAAAGTGCCATTCCTATTACAAATAGCCTAGTCCAAGGCTTAGAAATAAAGTCATCTAAAGCACTCCATAAAAACTCATGGAAGTTTGGGTGACCTTAAAAATGACTTTGATATTTCTATTTAAGCCTCAATTCCTAGGGATGATACATAGATCTTTCTCTTTTGGGTTGCATAACTTCAGTTAATGGATTACCCAAAATTGAAAAGTCTTGATGGTTTGTTTGTTTAAATGCCTATCCTCATCATTATTTGTGCATTTATTTGGGAGAACATGGTCTTTTCAAGAGCCTTTTATATAATGCATTATGCCAACTGATCATGTTTATGTTTGATTCCATGTGTCAAGTTTATGTCAAAGTTGTTTCCAAACTTGTTAGATTAAATTGAATCACATCAGCCTTTGTTTCAAGTCTAGATTTTGACATTGTTTGGCCAAAAGTCATATCACATGCCTATTTATTTGAGCCTAGATTTTGACTCCACATTTATACAAAAGACTTAGCAATTCAACTTTTCCCTTTCCTAGTTTAGACCTTGTTTGGAACACTTTGACCTAGAACTTTAGCATGTTAGTTTTTCTTCAGATGCTTGACCTTTTATGTGTATGACATTTGATGTTAGACATTTGACATTAGGTTATTTTATACCAAGTCTTAACACAAATAATTTTATAGATATAACTCTAGTTTTAGACCATATTTTAGATATAGATCTACCCCTTCGACCAAGTTAGACCAAGCTTGAACCATTTGTCCTTTGGATATAGTTTTTTAGAGTTTGTATAACTCTAAGTCTTTTATTTTTATAGCTTTCATCATTTACATGGATATGTCTAGCTACACTTATGTTGGAGTCACTTAAAATATGACTTATGGTAGAATGGCTACACAACATGACTTTTATGGCTTTTGTCAAGAGCCCAATGATGCTAATATGGTTTGTGAGACATATTTCTATCCACCTCATATTAATCATTTATGGGAATAAAGTCATGAAGCAACTATGATCCAACTCAAGAACTTGATTGGTATGAAGAGGCTTGTGAAGAGGACTTTGAAGACCCAACTACAAATAATGTTGTTTAGGATACAAATCCATACCCTCTTTTCAATAATCAATACATAGAACACAATCAAGAACCAACTTATGAGCCAACTCATGACTGGGATGATATGGTTTATGGGGAGGACTTGGATGCTTTTTCTTATGTAAGCAATCAAGTTTCATGATGTCCTTTTGTTATTCAATCATCGACTACCCCTAACCCTCCTTTGGATTATGCGAGCAACCAAGATCCACAATTCCCAACCATTTCTATACCAGGACCTCATCCTTTGGTTTGTGTGAGAAATCAAGCTCCAAAACACCCCTTCATCATTCCAAGACCTATTACTTTAGCTTATGCGAGTAATCAAGCCCCATAATACCATATCATTACCATCTCAGGACTTTATCCTTTTTATAATATGAGCAATCATGTTCCCCAAGACCCTACCATTATCCAACCATAAGTCATTCCTCATCTAGTACCAATCCCATCCAAACCTCAACCCATCCAATCAGTCAAAGACTAATCTATGTTCAAAAATAGTATTTTCTAACTCATTAGAAACCAAGGCCAAGAAAACCAACCAATCCGAGATGTTTTTGTTTAACTAACCATTTGTGATAAGTCGGCCTGTGATAAATTGCCTATTGATCCTATACCAATTGTTGAGTCTCACTCTGATGAGCCAGTCTTTGTTGAGTTATTTCTTAATGATTATAATCACCATTGGGTAAATCATTACCTAGACCATGTGCCTCTTTTTAAAGATCCTCCTATTGACAAGCCAGTCTCTGAAGAGTTGTCTCTTAACCTTTTTCCCATCCTAGAGGAGTCTCAATTTGACAAAATAGTTTTTGTGGAGCCCATTATGCCATCACACATTGTTACTTATCCAAAACTAAATATTCAATAAGACATCATTGTAATAGAGTACCCATTAGATGAAGAATTATAATTAGACTCAGTTTCTATTCTTAAGTTGACATCAGATTTAGCATTAGAATCAGAATCAACATTAGTCTCAATATCAGATTTAGAGTTTATTGAGTCAAAATCAGATTCAGATACAGAATATGTTCATGACTATTACAACATTGGTTATGCATGCATTATAGATCAGTTTGAATATATTTATGATCCTTCTATAATTTTTTAAGATGAGTACTTCAATTTTGACACAATTTATTCTAGTATCTTCTATAGGGATTGTGTAGCCTCTCCCCATTCCATTACCATTCCACAAGCCATTACCATCAACCAAAATAACCATATTATTGACATTCCATTTCCCACGAGTGTCAATTAGGACTGATAGAATCACACTTTGTTAAACTGCATCCATGGTGACATAGTAGTTTAAGAAGAGCAAGGTTTGCAAGACAACATTCATGTAATAGAAGAATACTCTCCTAGTGAAACCTTTTTGAATGTGCTAGGGGACAATCCAAGTTAGAACTCAGCATCTTTTAGTGAAACTTTTTCAAAATCACTAAAAGAAAATCAAATTCAAAATTCAACATTCCTTAGTGAAACCTTTTTGAAGGTGCTACAGGACAATCAAGACAACTTCATTATTAAAAACCTCATTGAGGCACCAATAGCTAAGCATAAAAGTTATTCACTACTTGATGAAGACAAAATCAAAGATCAAATCAAAATAGCTTCCTATCTACAACGTAATTAGATGGTAGCTACTCTCAAGCCCAAACAAATAAAAAAATATGATGGTCTTATCAAGAGAACAAGTCTTCAACCCCATCACAACCAAAATTATGTCAAATATGGCATCAACAACATTACATGTGACTGAAAGTCCTGATCTTCATTTATTTCCCCACCATTCCACATTCTATTATCATCTACCATTCTATTTCACAGCCAAACCTATGATCCATTATTTGTCCCTATTTATGATCCATGGTTGTACTTTCTTTTGTAGAGGCTATAAAAATACCTTGTTTCAACATTTGAAGGAATCAAAATCAATGACCAATAAAGATCATAAAAGCATTCTCAATAACCAAATTTACATCAAGTTCTTAATAGAGTAGCTATTTAGATGAGGTGTGGGCTATCAATTAACATGATCAAGCATTTTGTTTGTATCATTTGTTGATTAAGACATGCATCTCCCCATCAGTAGGAACAATAAAGTCAAAAACCACACCCATACCAAAAACATGTACCATGCCATTGCCATTATTACATATCCATTTTCCATTATCAAAGTACCTAGCCTTTTACCCCATCACTTAGGGGTAATCCTCTTACCATTTTATCCAATCTATCAAAAACATCACTATCCTTAGAAAGACCATACCATCCTATCATTCCATTTCTATCTAGACCAAAGCCTATTTTTAGTCATCCAACCCAATCCTATTTTAATCTTAGCTACTTTTGTTCTTCCTACACTTTTTGTGAGAGGATTCTAATCAAGTTTCAAAAATCAATCCAATCTATGTTTCAATGATAGTCTATGAAAGAAGTGTGATAGTTCATCTGGAAAGATATATTTTATCCTATCAAGTTTGTTTATGTGAGCCTAATTATAACCACCTATGGGAAAATCAGTGTTTCACCAATCTTGCTACTAATTATAACCACATGTGGGTAAATTAGTGTCATTAACCTATGCCATTATATCCTAGTTATAATTTCCTATGGGTAAACTAGGGGCAACACTTATTTATCATGTATTGTCACATCACCTTGCCATTATTGTTTTCATTTGACTAGTTATTTGCTAGATTTGAGAACTTGTTGGGACCTAGTTGGTTTTTCCCCACCTTTTGTGTGGATGGAATTATTATGACTTGAGGTCATTTTAGGACTATGTGGATCATGCTCAATTCATGTTGAGGTCACCTCAATCCCCCTTTCCATACACTCTCACCATTTTGTGAGCAACCTAAGCCAAATGCTCTCATTGTTTTGTGATCAAGTATATTGCCATTCTCTAATGAGTTAAGATACCTCAAAATACCAAAAACATTCATAACATTTCAAAAATTAAAAATAATTTGTCCTATATAAGCCTAGTTAGTTATCCTTGATCCACCTCCTGAAGCTTTTAATCATTTCACCATTTTAGATAATGGACTGAGAGAATACGTGACCCATGATACATTTCATATTTCCAATCTTCCTTAGAATCCAAAAACCTTTAGGAAACCTAAGGTCATCCCACATATGCTTTGGCAATGAAAGAACAAAGATAAGGGACCTATCACATTTGTATCAACGTCTAGCCTAGGACCTGACCCTCTTAAAGGGGACAAATCATGGTTATACAATAATGACCAAGCTGATTGTTATAAAAAAGCAAAATATCCTATTCCCAATAGGATTATGGAGCATCACAATTGTGAAGAGGCCTTAGGCTGAATCAGCAAGGAACCAAAGAGCCAATTTCCATGACTAAGTATGAAAGACCTTATAAACTTGGATTTAAACCACCTAGGGGTGACCCCATATATCTTATTCAAAATCCATCATTAGCAACTAGTGATCATGATGTTGATAGTGAAGCAGAGTCTGATCATAGCCTTACTTTTGATAAGCTAGCTGAAACTAACCTATTTGATAAAAATCCATTTATACCCTTACCCAAGCCATTTATCACAATCCATTGCCATTAAATTATCCCCAATTGATAGATTGGGGCCAATAAGAATCTAGTCTATTGATTAATTATTTCTAGAATGATGAGGCATTATATGATTTCTTAGGCCTTAGAGATAATTTTCCATTGGGAGATCACAAATCAAGATTCTCAATCACATTGGATCCTATGACCTATTTTGGAGAGCAAGTGAACACCCTTAGCTAAAAATAAATAAATAAAACATTGAGGTCCCAAAGTGAAAACCTCTTTGAGGCACTTTTTCACCAGGGAAAAAGTAAAAATAAAAGCTATTCTAGTGGTAGAAACCTATTTCAGGTGCCATTAGATGGGGTTATTCATTCTTCTTTGAATTTAGACTAGGAGACCAATAATGACAAACTTGCCTATGGATCTAAGTTTAGTTTTGAGAAATAATAACTATTTGATCAAATTCTCCAAGAATTTCTAACTATTTTTATTACATGGCTAGAACTCCCATTAGGGGATTCAAATTCATCATGCCTAGGAGAAGTTGAAGAGCAAGTCCTAATAGAGGACCCTGACATAGTCCAATAGTTCAAGTCACTGCCTACTATCCTAAAAGATATTTGGATCCTTCTAGTTGAAGATACAATAGAGGTAAATATCAAGACTCCATCAGACCTAAAATGGATAAAATTAGGAGTGTCCCCCACTGAGAAAGAATGCAGCATATTTATAGCTCTATTGAGAGAATTTGTGTATATTTTTGAATGGGCCTATTTTGACATGCCAAGTTTAGACCCTACCTTACTTTTACACCACCTTATGGTTAATCCTAATGCTAAACTAGTAAAACAAAAGCTGTGTAAGATACATCCTCACATTTTTGTATTGGTAAAGAAAGAGTTATAGAAACTCTTATAAGCAAGATGTATCTAATCCATTGACTACTCTAAATGGATTTATAATGTTGTCCCTATTAGTAAAAATCCTGAAGGGATAAAACTTTATACTAATTTTTGAGACATCAATAGATCTTGTCCTAAAGATGATTTTCACTTTCCTAATATCAACATGATCATCAATTCCATAGTAGGTTATGAAATGATTTCACTCATGGATGGTTTTTTAGGATATAACTAGATTAGAATAGCACCAGAGTATTAGCATAAAATAGCATTCACCACTCTATGGGGAACATTTTGTTATCAGGGGATGTCATTTAGCCTTAAGAATATTGGAGCTACATATCAAAGGGTCAGGACTATCATATTCCATGATATGATGCATGATATTGTTAAAGACTATGTCGATGACATATTGGGAAAATCCAAAACCAGGGTTGACCATCCAATAGTGTTGTGCAAGATATTTGAAAGACTTTAAGAGTACAAAGTTAGACTCAATCCAAAGAAATATGTGTTTGGTGTAAGTTTAGGAAAATTACTTGGCTTCATCGTGTCTCATAGAGGTATTGAAGTCAATATAGGTAAAGTCCATGCTATAATCAAGATGCCACCATTAACTAATTTAAAATAACTCCATAGTTTATAGGGTAAGATCCAGTCAATCTGAGATTTCATCTCTCAATTATAAAATGAGTGCCATCTATTTACACACCTTTTAAAGAAAGGAGTTGCATTCCACTGGGATGATCACTTCCAAATATATTTTTAATAGCTTAAAGATCATCTTGTCAATTTGCCTATTTTATTACCTCCTATGCCAGGAAATCCATTCTTATTATACTTATTGGCTACCGACCATGCTCTAGGGGCACTCTTGACTCAACATGATGACAAAGGAAAGGAGCATGCTATATACTACTTAAGTTATACCTTGGTTACATATGAACATACCTATGCACCTATTGAAAATGCTTATCTAGCCATAGTTTTTGTAGCTCAAAAACTATGTCATTACATGTTGAATAGTAAAACTATGGTCATTTTAAAAGTAGATATGATCAAGTATCTACTATCTAAAATAGATTTTCAAGGTAGAATGGCTAAATGGATCATGCTTCTCAATGAGTTTGACATAGAGTATGTCAATCAGAAGGTAATCAAAGGATAAGCTCTTACAGATTAACTTATTGAAGCACCTCTCATAGACAACCAACCACTCACATTTCAATTTCTTGATGAATCATCATGACCATCATGGACACATGACTTGAGGAACAACCCTAGAAACTATATTTTGATGGTTCATTCACTACACATGGATCAGGGGTAGGCCTATTGTTTATTATACCATAGGGTGATCTAATCCCTAAATCATTCATAATCAACTTTTCTTGTACAAACAACATGGCTAAGTATGAAGCACTTATTAAAGGACTTTGACAAGAAATGCATTGAAATATATCCCATCTTCAAGTTTATGGTCATTCTCAATTAATCATCAATCAGGTCATAGATAATTTTTAGACCAAAGATGACAAGCTAGTTCTATATAAAGCCATGGTTGACACTCTTAAAAAGCAAATTGCCAACATTTAGTTTAAGCACATACCAAGGGCTAGTAATAGAACTACAAATACCATGGATATTATTTGTTCTCTAATTTGATAAATAGATAAAGCTAGAGAGTATTCATTCCTCATTGAAAATTTGTTAGCTACAGCTCATGAACCTTCAACCATTTCCATGATTTTTGATATTGTTGGTCCTAATTCTATCTGGTACTCAAACCTTTTCAACTACCTTCATGACCAAGTTCTGCCACCTAACCTATCTTGAAAACAAACCAAATCCTTCATTCATCATTTTTCTCATTATACTCTACTTGTATCCACTCTTTACCATCATAGTTTTTATGGAACTTTGCTTCATTGTTTATGTTAAGAAAATTTCATGGAGTATATGGAACACATTCTAGCATGGCAGTCCTATCATAAAATCTCTTGTGTATTGGTTATTATTGGCCCACAATGGATGCAGATGTCATTGCATATGTAAAGAGATGTGACAAATGTCAATGGTATGCTAATTTGATTCATGCCCCAATAAAAACTCTAAAATTGATGTTGACACCATGGCCATTTTCTACATAGAGACTTGACCTCATTGGGAAGTTTAGCCCCACTTTATCTGATGGCCATAAACATATCCTTACCATCACTGAATATTCCACTAAGTGGGTTGAAGTTATACCCCTCACTTATGTGACTAGAAATAAAATTTCCAAATTCATCTTTAACCATCTCATCTACCAATATGGTTTCCCCTCTAACATTATATCTGATAATGGAGGATCATTCAAGAACAAAGATATAGACCAGTTATGTATTAAATATAACATCACCCAACATTTTTCTATAGTATATTACCCTCAAGGTAATGGCCAAGTTGAGGCATCTAATATAACCCTTGTCAACATTCTCAAAAATATTATCAATGATGTTAGTCATGATTGGCACCTCACATACCATACCAATCATCATACCCCATAAGATCCACTCCATACTCACTTGTTTATGGTATTAAATCCATCCTTCCCATTGAGGTTGAGTTTCCTTCACTACACATCTATTTTAATCATGTCCTTGATGATCATGACTATCAAGTAGCTCACCTACAAGAGCTAGATCTACTTGATGAAAAATGCGCAGCTGCACTCAACAATATTCAAGCATATAAAAACTAACTCAAAGGACACTATAATCATCATGTAAAGTATAGAACATTTGAACTTGGTGATCTTGTTCTTAATGAAAACCAAAAGAATACCATGGTTAAGAAGAAACATAAAGGGAAATTCAAACCAAATTGGATAGGGCCTTTCATCATCACTACAAATTATGGATCATGAGCATATAGGCTTACCACACCAAATGGAGAGGAACTTCCAAAGCTGATGAATATTATTCATCTCAATTAGTACTATGACTGAATGCTAAGGTGTATTGTCTATAAGGATCATTTTAGTTATACCATTTTATCACTATTCTTATTTATACACATGCCACCCTTATTCATCCTCTTTCTTATATCTACTTTCCATTTCCAACATATCAACCTAGCATGTTCTAAAGCCTAGCCCATTTGACCTTGCTTTTTGTCATTCATTACGTAGTTTTAGCATCAAAGTATCTGATCAGTTCATCAGTTAGTTTAAGTATTTCAAATAGGGAGCGTATCTTGGGATAGTGTGATATACATTTTGATAGTTACATCCTTCATTTTTTAGTCTTTTCTTACCACCAATCTTCCTACTAATTATAACCACCTTTGGGAAAATTAGTGCCATTGATCTATGTCATTATGTCCTAGTTATAACCATCTATAGGCAAACTAGGGGCAATACTAAACCTTGACATACCAACTTACCACTTCTGATGCCATACTATGTCTTTTTACTAATTATGCCTATTTTATTTGAATTAGATACCAAATTATTCAAATTCCTCTGCTAAAATGGTAGAACTATAGTGATTTGAGGTCCTACTCTAAGACTATGTAGGCAATGCTCAATACTTTTTAAGGTTAGCTCAGTCACCCTTTTCCCCATACTCTCACCATTTTGTGAGTAACCTAAGCCACGCTCTCATTATTTTTTGAGTAACCTAAGCCACACTCTCATCATTTTGTGAGTAACCTAAACCATGCTCTTGCCATTTTATGAGCAACTTAAGTCACGCTCTCACCATTTTGTGAGCAACCTTAGCTTAAATACTCTCACTATTTTGTGTGCTTTAACCATTTAATGTCTCATCATTCTTGATTGAGTTGAGACACTCCAAAACACTTCAAAAAACATTTCAATAAATTGGTAGAAAAGAACATAAACATTGACCACTACTTTACCTTAAGGATTCTGGGAACCCTTACTAAGTTATAAGCAAATCACTTGTCATTTTATTTCCCCATCCTTTTTGGCCTTTTATCTCATGCACTTTCCATTTTGTAAGACCATTCCTATTATTTTATCACATCCATTCTATTTATTTTCTTCATTTATCACATTCTTCCCATTCCCTAGGAGAACTAAATTTGTCCTAAAGTTTTTTCTTGGATATTACATCCATGGAACTATGTAGGCAGTGTCAACTTGCCTAGTGCATATAGAGATAGCTTAGCCACCCCTTTCCCTTTCTTCTATTCCCCTATTTTTTGTGTTTATTAAGTTGTCATCTATTTTTTAGGGGCAATGTTTGTAGGTTTTTATTACATTATTTGTTTGTTTATTTCTACTTATTTTATTTGTTTGTCTACCTATTTGTTTACTTTCATCACTGTTGCCTTTATTTATTTTATGTGTGTTCATTAGGTGATTCCTTGTCCACACTTACACTTGAATCCATTGATATTCATATGTTTACATTGTCATCATGGTTTCTATCATTGGTGCATTGTTTTCTATTGAGTGTTGGATTATGGAAGTCAATCCTTATGCATATTTTGGCCAATTATTTATAGTGTTCTACATAAAGCCTACCATCATGTGATACAAAAAACCTTAGATTCAAGAAGTCTATTCAGTAATGGTTGCATCTCTTCAGCACTGACATCCTGATTCCACTCCCAATCATATCCCAAATAGAGTAATTGACCACAAAAGAATTTCAATCTTTATTAGTTCAGACAAGCATCTCCCTACTAGTAGGTTGTTCCAATTCATCATTACCCTCTATGTTAATTTCTCATCATCCTCAGCCAAGTTTATCATGTTTTCCATAATCAAGTTCCAATGATTATAACCGCCTATGGGCAAACCATTACACACCATCCCACCTACATTTCTTAATGATTATAACCACCTTTAGGCAAATCATTGTGTTATCACCACTCTACTTTTTTTTCCTATATAAGGGCATGTTATTATCTTATTTGTCTATCCTAACTAGGGTGGCTCCATTTTCTCAATGATTATAACTGCCTTTGGGTAAATCATTGTGTTATTATACCATGTTTACCACTATCAGGGTACAATGTTTATAACCACCTTTGATCAAATCATTATACACCATCCCACTTGTATTCTCAATGATTTTAAATAATTTTTCAATATCATTGTATTTTCACCCCATCATCTTTATTTTCTTTGGCCCCTTCATTTTGATTCTTTCTTTTTGAGGGACCATTTGCTGACCTACTTGTGCCAACTATTCCCTTGAGGAGGTGTCATACAGTTAGTTTATCATCATTGCAATTGTAGGCATACATAACCTTTTCATTATTTGAGAAGACATTACTATGCTTATATCTTGCAATGCCTTCCCAAATAGGGGCAAACTATAGACACCTAAAACTAGCCACTGATAACCTCTAATTAGGGTTTTGGTCAATTTCCACTGAAAATGCATAATTTGGCCTAAAAACACTAAAAAATGCTAATTGATGTGAAATTGACATATTCAAGTGCCGATTTTGGCCAAGGTATCACTAAATCAGGCAATGCAATTTATGGGCCAACTAACTTTGATTAGTTCATTTTGAGTCAAAATACTAATTTTACACCCACATGCTCTAAACTGTTCTTTCCTATCAGATATTTTGCACAAGACTCATTCCTTTGTTATTTGTTGTTGGTAACATCCTAAATAGGAATAAGCATCTAATGCATCTGACAGTGACTTCCAATTATAATCCAGTCAAATTTAAGACCAATAATAAGTCATTAAAATTAATTTGAGTAATTTGTGCATAAAGTGCTTAATCATGTTTAAGAGATAATTAACCCAAATCAAAGCCTAATCAAGAATTCTATAGAAACTTGTTGAATACTTTGTTTTGGAAATGAATATTTAATATTTGCATCATCAAGTGGCCTCATTTATTGGGAAGACATCCCTAGGCCATAAATGCCACAAATATCAAGATTCATGCCCTCCATGCCTCATCAATGCCTTCCATGATGCCCTCCATGCCTATTAATTTCCCCTTCTTCAAATTCCATGATGAGGATAATTACAAAATTAATTCCAAATATTGAATTAATCCTCAACCACACATCTCAATCTTAGGATGGATGGGTCATGTTGATTCTAGACATTTTAAAAAATCTATAAATAGGAGGCCTCATAACATCATTTTTAAGCTTTATTTTTGCAAAGTTATAATTTAATATTGGTTCCAAAAGCTTCATGCAACTAGTGTTACCATGCCAAATTGATTCCAATCCAAGCCAAGCCACAAGCCAAAGGTGCCAAGGAGAGATGGAGGTATCCAAGCTTCCATTGCTAAGGACTTCATGAGCACAAGCTGAGCAAGCCACTACTACAAAGAAATTTGGAGCATCCAAGGAAGGTGAAGGAATTCTTGTGTTTGATTCCTTGATTTTTTTGTTGTGCTTGTTATTTTATTTTGTTAACTAAGCTCTTCCTATTATCTAGGCCTAGAGATGTTATGTTATTAGTGTGTTTATTTCATTTTGTTTTCATTTTGGAACTAACACCATACTAACCATCCTCTCTTGAGTCAAATTTTTAGATCACATAAATTATTTATATGCTATAGACTCTGAGCTTATACATAGTGAAGAAGGTGATATGACCTATTAGACAAGGTCTAAAAAGCATGTTCCACAATCTATTTGTAATAATCAAGAATAGTAAGAGTATAAACTTGTTGTGAAGAGGAATTACATATAAAATAAATTCAATAACCCTATTTAGGTATTATAAGACAAATTTTAGATTCAATACCTAGTCAAGGAAGCTGTAAGCTTAATTATCATGACCTATAAGGAGACTATTTTTTGTGTTAGTACAAAATTTAGATTAAAAAAGGTCAAGGATTAGATTTTAGGAAAGACTAAGATCAATATAAAGATGAAGAGTGTCTTTCAATAACTTTTTTAAGCATTAAGAGTCATATTAAAGCCATAAGACTCTTTGAATAAGGTAAAAATAAGTTTTAAGAAGGATATAAGCATGTTGATTGGATAAGCCTATAAATAACTTTCAAACCTATTAGATAACCTTTGTTCAAGAAGGCTACTTACATCAAATGTGTAAGTGTTAGTATATAATCTCAATATTATAATTTAAAGTGATCATAAAATAATATAAAATGTATCAATCATGATCAATAGAAGCAATAAGCCCTTAACATAGTGTGTCATGTAGGTAGAGGAAAGGTCCAAAATTTATATGTGCCTATATCATGGATCTAGTGTATGATTGTATCACACTCAAAAACATTGAAACACGTGTGTATAGAAATGAAATTATATTCTATCTATTAACACCAAGTAAACAACATATGAAAAAATCTAATAAACATGTGAATGTTAAATATTTTTGTATTTTTTCTTTATTTTTAATGTTTTTATATTTTTTGATTTTATTGATTTTTTTTTTAATTTTTAGGAGTGAGAATGTTAGATGATGATCCCATATAAAAGAAGATCATATAATTTTATAGGCTTAAGATGAGATATAACCAATGATTTATTCCACCAGGAATCATGTATATATGTTGAATCTAAATCTGTATTACTCTACCTATGCCTCATAACACTTTGTGGCTATGAAGTAGTAGTAGAAGTTATAGTGGTTCATGGAACCCATTGTTTAGTGTTTTATGGTTTCTTTAGTGAAACTATAATTTTTTGTCTTTGTACCCTCTCTAAAACATGTTGATCTACTCTCAAAAATAGATAGGGTCATGTATCTATAGAAGATGGATCTATAGGGTCCATTATGTATATTTGATGTCATGACCTCTCTAATATTAATCACTTAGGAAAGTGGACTGACTTTTACTTAACCTTTCACTCATGATTAACCTTAATAGGGGATATGATTAGATTTCTTGGAATAAACTTATCTTTTTCTAATGGATGTTCATATTAAATCCCTAAAACTATAATTATCTTTTTAGAGATTATGAATAAAAGGTCATCTAAATAACATATCAAAGACTCCCATATGTGGTATAACTAAAAATTTCATGGTCACATGTGTTGGAACAACTTGTAAATGTATATTAATCTCACCAATAATTTCTTGTGCTTTCCTATATAATGCTTGACTATCTTGGTAAAAGGGTATAAATCATCACATGAATATTAAAAATGTGTGAGTAATGTCATGTTACATAAATTCTCATAAGAACCATTATCAACCATAACATTATGTATAGGTTGATGATCAAGATGTTCTCTAATAAACAATGATTGATTATTTGAGTTATCATGTACAATTTCACTATCATCAAATAGAAGGCCTTTAAACCATATGAGCTATCACATGTGTAAGTGTGTCAATAATCCCATATAATGGGTGCTCATAATGTGGTGAAGGAGGATGTACATTATATTCCATTTTCAATTTGAGTGCTCCTTAGAATGATCTTGTAATGGATTTTTGAATATCATTTGGTTTTGAAGGTCAACATATTATGATCTTGAATCCTTTGCTAAATCATTAAATGTGATATTTTCACTGTCAATGAGGTCTTATATCTTGTTCTTAAACTTGTGACATTTGTTTATAGAATTCCCAACACATTAGTGATAGTCACAATAAGTCTTTGTATCATATCCTTTTCATATAGGTCAGCTTGTATCAACCTTTAAATGAGGAGGCAGAGATATGAGATGACACTCCACTAGATTCTTAAGGAGTGAAGCTATAGACTCAGGTAATTATGTATATTATCTCTTAGATGAAGTGGATAAAATGAGTTAATTAGGTTGTTTTGACACTGTATTCACCATTATTATTATTTTATTCTTATCTTTTGAAGGTTTTATCTTATTTCATGATTTGATATGAAAATGTTCATTTGATGTATTTGGTGTGTTAGCTACATACTTAATCTTGTTTAATGCAGTAAGTTTCATTTATCAATCTTGAACAATATGACATAAGTCATCAAAAGATTTAAACTTATTGAATATAATATACCCATGTAATGGTGCAAGGAAACTTTGTTTAAAATATCTTGAAGCTATTTATCTACCATTAGATTTGTCATATTGACCAACATTGTCTTGTACCTCAAAACATATTCACTTATGGGCTCATTGGTTCATTGCTTGATCTTTGAAATTTGTTTATATGACATAGTTTATTAATTTTGATAGATAAATATGCTATAAGTTAATCTAAAATATTTTTGAATGCTTTCATTTATTGTATTGGTAGATCATAAAACCATTTCAAATCATAGTCCTTGAGGCTTCTTGGTAATAATTTATTCAAAATTTTATCATTGAAATCATAATCAAGACATGCAACATTGAAAGATCAAAGATGTTGTTCAAAATCACCTTTTCCATCATAAAGTGTGAACTTGGGTGCTATGAAATGGTTTGAAAAGGGTGAAAATATATCTAATCCCCAAGATGATTATGAAATATATCCTATGAATCAATAACATGAGTTTATTTTGAAGCATTTTGCTCAATATTGGTAACCTTAGCTTCCAAAACTTGGATAACTTGGAGAATATAGTCCACATTAGAACCATTGAGTTTAATATTTAATAGTTGGGAAGTCATCAAGGGGGATGCAAACACTGATTGTGTTGATATAGGCATTGAAATTGGTAATTGAGTTGAAATATACATTATTCCCATGGAGGGTATAGCAATATTTGTTGATCTTTGAAAAATAATAGTTTAAAGACATATATTATGCCCCCACTAGATGTAGGAATCACTTATGTGATTAAAAGGGGAGGGATAATGGAAGTGATGTTTGATATGTGTATATTAGCCCCATTATTTGTGTCAATAGAGAGTAATGGTTGTTCACTAATGATTTTGGACTTTTAGTCTCGAATAGAGTATTGAGGATCTTCTAAAGATATTCAAAATTTTCATGAATGTGCTTTAAAAACATTACAATAGATTTAAATTGCTCTTGAACTACTTGTTCATGCTCATTATTATCATGTGCTTCAATGTTTTCATGATTAGATTCATCCTCTATGAATTTTTTTCAATATTTTGTTCATTATCATTATTTACACTCTCATTATTAGAAAAAATTTATAAGGTATTATCTTGATACATTTTAGGTGGTAAAATAGGAAGATCAAGATGTTTATTAGGTACACCACATATTATAGCATGACACTTGGGTTGCATACAAATTAATAAAATCAAAATATGAATAATATTGTAATCTAAAACTTTAAAAGGTTGAAAACCCTAGGGCAATTTAGAATTGACATAAGAAGACTTAGAAGTTAGGTTTACCAAATTTTTAACCCTTTTCATGAATAAGAGTAAGGATAATATCCTAATCAACTAAGAATAAACTATTCTAGAATTAGACCAATTAAATAATTTAGATTCATAATATATTCTAATACAATGTTGAATTATGCAAATATTCTAAATATAAAGAGAACAATGCTAAATAGTAATTTGATTACTTAAACACAAACAATGAATAATACTTAGTTTATTAAATGATAAGTAAGTAGATCTGGGAAGTACAAGTTCAAAAATAATTATAATGATGCTTAGTTATGATTCATTAGATTCTATAAATCAACTCTTTATCAACCTGGGCATTACCATTGAAATAGGGATACTGGATTCAACACTTCTATCATGTACTAGATATAATTCATTTTATAAAGATTCCATCTACAATTATTAGGGTTCACTATTTCTATGTAGATTATTTATTTAGATCATGTTCAAAGTGTTTCACTATTTTTTTGATTTATTTTCTAAGAAGAGAGCAAGAAGAAACTTAAGAGGGGTGTAGTATAAAAATCTAGTGTGTTATGCATGTGTGAATCTAGATTATTGTCGATACTCCTCTTTATCTGAGGAGGATGACCTAAATATAGGAAAGCAATCTAGAAAATGGTGGATTAGTGAGATAGTAGGGTGGATTGCCTAGCATGAGCTAGATCCAAGAAGCACAAGCTTCCTTAGAGGCTATCAATCCACACTTTTAAAACACTTAAGTTCTGATAAACTAAAAATATATGATTACATGAATAATAAAAGATAATAAAATTGTTTATATGCTAAATTGCTTTCTACATTCAAAGAAGAAATAAGAAACTAAAAGAAATGGTCAAGGCTAGAAGATACCTGATATAGTCGTGCGCACCGAAATCAAACGTTGGAAGGTTCTCCTCTTTGGCTGTGGAGGAATGACACCTACGAAGAAAAAGAGACTGAAGCACGAAAAAATGTTAGTCAAGGATATGGTGGGCTGTCAGGTGAACGCCCGATCCTGAAAGTACAAAGACTTCCTAGAAGGATATCAACCCACTGATAAAAAAGCAAAATATTGGACTGAAGTAGATGTAATGAAAGATAAAATGATAGAAATAAAAGATAGAAAATAAAATGCGTACCTGATAATGAAGTAAACTGTTCTGTGCAGTTGCCGATGTCGGTCTCTGTAGTGCCAGTGTCGGTCAGACAGGTGCTGACATCGGTTAAGGTACCGGCGTCGGTCGGGGTAGTGACCGGCATCGGTTGGGGCAAGTTCTGGATAGAGTCTGGGTGAGTTATAGAAGGTCTGGTAGAGTCGAGATAGGGTCTGGTCAGGATCGGGATAGGGTCTGGATAGGGTCTGGGGGTTTTGGTTGAGTCTGGATAGAGTTATAGATTGGGATAATGGGTAGAGATGTAAAGAAGGGACTCAGGGCTCAAGTCTACGGTCTGAAGATTCGAGATGATAGAAATAACGAACAGATAATAACCAGAAAGAAATAAAAACAAATAGAGAAAATACTTACCTGTCAGAAGATATGATAAAATCCATGATTGAAGTCGTCGAAGCGTTGCCGTAAGTTGATCGAAGCGAATGCGGATTGGTCGAATGCTGGAGTTGGTTGATCACCAGAGCTGATTGGTTGCAAGAGTCTGTGAATGTCAGAGTTCGGGATCAATTGGCAGAGATTTTGAATGGTTTTGCTGATGAAGGCGAGGGACGGTTCGGGGGATGGTTCGATAACTGATCAGGAAACTGATTGGGAACCGAATGATAACTGATAACAGGTAACGGTAAGGTGACCAACGTCAGTAGGATTGCTGATGTCAGCCGATAAGTGACCGATGTCGGTGACGTCGGTCGGGTAATGATCGTCATCAGCAGATGCATAATGGGGATAGAGTCTAGCTTTAGCTCTGTGCTCATTTTTACATGCTGCCAGGGTCAAGGCTAGTGGGAAAAGTGGTTGACAAGGGTTAAATAGGCGAAGAAGAATAAAACAAGGGATGACCAGGGGAGTCAACATGATTTTGGTGTCTACATTTGCCCCTTTTTGTCTTGTTGGTTGTTCTAGACGAACTGCAAGACAAAAATAGGAGTGATTGTCCCAGGTGTGGATAAGATTGATTTCATCTTGTTGGTTGTTCGAATGAACTGCAAGACAAAAATAGGTAGTGGATTGCCCCAATTATGGATAAGGTATTCCCCCTCAAAGTGGGAGTTGAGGGAAGGGAACCGAGAATCAGGTGTTGATTTGATAAAGAGTGGATGAAAAAGGGGTGAGGGTGAACGCTGCAAAAGGCGTGATTGCGCGCATACCACTGCACGAGATGGTTAGGTCAAAGTGTCGCAGGTCAAGGGTCGAGGAGTGCCAAAATTGAAATAACTAGGGCCCAGCATTTAGTCATCTACTGATCAGGTTATTCAATCAAAGTTGAAGCTCCAATGGGTCATCGTGTTCTAGGTATCCCAGGCTCAGGAAGTGCTCCTAGAAACACGAAAAATTCACAAGTAGTGCGGATCAACTGGCTTGCGATCCTATACTTGTGAGGGTCCAAAAAGGTCTACGCACAATTCTACTAACCAGTCATGAGGTAGCATACATGCAAAAACAACCAAGGCAACATTGTCTTGGAAGTGGTCAAGGTCGGAGGAGATAGGCATGATCTCCAATGGTTGGTGGTCGAGGGGGAGGAATGGATGAAAGGATGTGGTCGAGCTAACCTCAGAAGACCCCATGTCAACTGAGTGCTGCCTACATAGCCCCTATGGAAGGGCCTTAGGCCAATGTAGTTCTCCCTAGAAGGGAGGGAGGGACAAAGGGATAGCATTGGTCGTGGTTAAGGGCAAGGTTATGGTTAAAAGAAGGAAAGAAGGTTTGTCCATCAGAGAGATGAAAAAACGAGGGTGGTCGAGCTAATCCCAAAAGATAGTCGTGTCATTTGAGTGCTACCTACATAGCCCCGGTTATAGGGCCTCAGACCAATGTAGTTCAGACAAAGGGTTCGAGTAGTAGACAGCTGGTCAAAATGGTCAATGGATTGGTTTTGGTTATGATGAAATGAGGAGGAGAAGAGATGTTGTAGCCTTTTCCAAATGGTGTATTCTGCAACATTGGTCGAGAGGTCTTTCATCCCTAGCAATATTCCATATTCGTGATGGATGTATGCTAAAAATGAATTGAGGTCTATTTATGCTTCAGCAAGTATTGGTTTATGCTGAACATAAATTGTGGCTGGTCGATAGTTTCCATGTGTATTGGTGTCCATAGAAACTAGGGTGAATAGGCTATGGGAGTGGTCTGAAAAGAGAGTTGAGTTGAGTTAATTGATAAGTGATGAAGGTGAATGTGACCAAAGTGCAAAAGAAGTGAAAAGCATATTGCTCTTTCATTGACAAGGACCAAAAAGATAGTATAGATAGGGGTTATGAGAACCAAGAGCCCCATTCATGTGTGATGTCGTTGACCATAGTTATGTTAGAGCCGTAATCGAATCACTTTGACATTAAAGTGAGCTCGAAGTCCCTTAAGCAGGTGATAGGAGGAGGAAAAAAAGGGTAACCCATTTTAAGAGCAGAGATAACTTTGCCCCTATTTATAGGAGACCCTGAGACAACTATAAGTCAAGTCCATGACTCATTTTTTTTTTATTTTTATTTTTAGGTGCAGACTGATCAATGCGGGAAGTCTGCATAGAGATGTCATTTGCTTGGTGGTCAGTTGTGAAGCTGATCAATGCGGGAAGCTTCTAAAATAGTGATGTTTATTGCCAGATTAGTCATAGCCATCCTTCGAGGGAGTGGTCTAGATTTTTGTTTAATATAAGGGCTTTTGAATAGCTGTCCTTCGAGGGAGCAGTCTATTAATTACAGCAATGATAGTATAGCTATCCTTCGAGGGAGAAGTTTGCCTTTTGATTTTGATATTGATATAGTGACCATGGATATTGTGACATCTTGATTTGTTTTTACAGAAATGTGAGTCATGGACAAGATTATAGAAGGTCAAGGGATCCCTTTTATTAGGACAAAGCATCCATACAGCATAAAAGGGTTATAGGAATTGTTAAGAGGAATAAGGTTGAAAGGAATTAGGACTAAGAGGATGGGGATTGCTCAAGGGATGAGCTCAAGTTAAGTGTCAAGTGGACGAGTACTTGACTAGTAGTAGAACGGTCACAGATGCAATGCATTAAGAGGCTCAGGTTCTGGTCGTCCATCAAGAGAAGACAGACGGTAAGTCCCTGATCCATACTTGTGCGTGATAATAAAAGGTCTGAGCCAATTAGGGCAAACTTGCCTCGTTTACTTCGCTCCATATTGGTCACGTGTTGATTCTCTTTGAGGATGAGGTCTCCGATGTTAAAATCTCATTCTCGCAGATTTTTGTCATAGGCGCGCTTGATGCGATGTTGATAGACATGGAGATGATTAAGGGCAGCAAGACGACATTCGTCAAGTAACTCAAGTTGAGCTAAGTGATCTTGACAAAAGTCATCATTAGAAAGGATATCATGTAGATAAATGCGGAGAGATGGGATCTGTACTTCGAGAGGTAGGACAGCCTATGTTTCGTACATGAGAGAAAAAGGGGTAGCACCTGTAGAGGTTTGGATGCTAGTGCGGTAGGCCCACAAAGCGAAGGGAATGTGAATGTGCCAATCCCTACCTGTGTCACTGACTACCTTCATGAGAATTTTAGTGAGAATTTTGTTGGAAGCCTCGGCCTGCCCATTTGCTTGTGGGTAGTAAGGCAAAGAGAAACTGAGTTTGATGCCGAATGAGTCGCATAGCGTTTGGACAGTTTTGTTTTTAAAGGACTTGCCATTATCGGTAATGATTTTATGAGGGACACCGAAACGACAGATGATATGGGTGGTGATGAAGTCGACGATCTTGAAAGCTTTTGTGGAGACGAGAGGAATGGCTTCCACCCACTTGGTGAAATATTCAGTGGCTGTGATGATGGATTGATGACAAAGAGATGAATGAGGGTTAATCTCACCGATGAGATCTAAACCCCACTGAGAAAAAGGCCAAAAATCCTGAGCATTTTATAAGGCGTGACTAGGAAGATGAAGCAAGTTAGAGTGTTGCTAACACTTGATGCAACACCGAACATAATCACTATAGTCTTGATGAAGGGTAGGCCAATAATAGCCCAAACGAAGGATGCGCTTGGCAACCGAATTCCCACTGAAATGTCTGCCACAAATCCCGTCGTGGACTTGCTGAATGGCTTGAGATGCTTTAGTGGAGGTGAGACAACAAAGAAGGAGGCCATCGAAGCCTCGCTTATAGAGAAGACCCCCTAGCATGGTATAGCGAGCGGTACGCTTGATAAAAGCTCATTGTGCATTACTAGAGAGGTTGGGAGGAATGACAGAGAAAGATAAGAAGTCCACAAGTTGCTTATACCAAGCATCTCGTGGGCTAGGGTCTATAGTGTTGACATAATGAATGTGAGAAGAGATATATGAAGGCAACGGCACATGACGCACCATGACAAAAAGTCTGGATGCAGATGAGGAAGATGGGATATGTGAAGCGAGAGAAGCCATGGTGTCAGTAAACTTATTCGTGGATCAAGGAATAGTCTGCAGGAGGTAATGATCGAAAGATGCAAGGAGAATGTCAGCACAGTTTTTGTACCTTTACAAAATTTCATTTGTATAGAGGTATGAACCGTTGACCTGATTGATGATGAGTTGCGAGTCGCCAAAGATGTGGATGGACTTGATGCTGAGAGAGAGGGCAGTCTACAGTCCCAAAATTAAGGCCTCGTATTCGGCCATATTATTGGTACAATCAAAGTCAAGTTTAAAAGACAGAGGCATGGGTTCCCCTTCGAGTGGGATGAGAATGACCCCAGCACCCCCACCTAGTTGACATTTAGAGCCGTCAAAGAACATAGTCATCTGATAGATGGTGTCATCAGAGGAAAGCATAGTGATAGATTCATCAGGAAACTCACACTGCAAAGGTTGATTGTCAGGAAGAGGGGCATCTGCTAGTTGATCAGCGATGGTTTGCCCCTTGATAGGTTTCTGTTGGATGAATTTGAGGTCAAACTCAGCAAGCAGCATGAGCCATCGAGCCATACATTGATTCTGATATGGCTTGGAGTGCATATACTTGAGAGAGTCGGTGTGGGTGATGACAAAGGTTTTGTGATTAAGAAGATAGTGGCGAAGCTTAGTAGCAGCAAAGACTAATGCCAAACAGAGTTTCTTGATATGGGTATATCGAGTTTCATAGTCAACCAGTGTTCGGTTGATATAATAGACTGCTTGCTCATGGTGATGCTCATCTTAGTGCACGATCATGGCACCTAACGAATGATTAGTGGCTGAGATATAAAGGTAGAAAGGTTGGTCATCTTTAGGTGGAATGAGGACTGGTGGAGAGACCAGATAGCATTTTAGGGCTTCAAAAGCCTCTTGACAGTCCTTATCCCATGTAAAAGAGACGTCCTTCTTAAGGAGATGATGAAAAGGTTGGCAGCGGTTAGAAAGCTGCAAGATGAAACGATGAATGGACTGGAGCTTGCCTTGCAAACTGTGAAGCTGCTTGAGATTGGTCGGGGGCGGCATTTTGAGGATAGCGTGAATCTTGGCAGGATCTATCTCGATGCCACAGAAAGAAACAATGAAGCCGAGAAGCTTGCTAGAGAGGACCCCAAAGACACATTTCTTGGGGTTAAGACGAACATTGTACTGAAGAAGATGAGAAAAAATGATCTTGAGAATGGTTAGATGGTCACGGCGAAGCTTGGACTTGCCGAGCAGGTCATCCACATAGTCCTCCATGATTTTGTGAAGGAGATCATGGAAAATGTAGGTCATGGCACGCTGATAAGTGGTGCCTACATTTTTCAAGCCGAAAGGCATGACTCGATAGCAGAAAGTCCCCCATGGGGTAATGAAAGTAGTCTTGTGCTGATCTTCCAGAGCAATCAGGATTTGATTGTATCCTGAAAATCCATCCATAAGAGATAGCATCTCATGGCTGGCCATAAGATCAACAAGCTGGTCAGTGTTAGGAAGAGGAAAGTCATCTTTAGGACAGGCTAAGTTAAGGTCGTGATAGTCCGTGCAGATCTGAATCCCCCCAGTTGCCTTGGTGACTGGGATGATGTTAGAGACCCACTGTGGATAATCGATGGGTTGGATGAAGGAGACAAAAAGGAGACATTGAAGCTCCTCTTTGACAAGGAGGGCAACGTGAGGATGCATCTTTTGAAGCTTTTGCCTGACAAGCTTAGCCTCTGGTTTGGTGACAATGTTATGGGTAACGATGGTGGGGTCGATGCCAGGCATATCACTATAAGTCCAAGCAAAGGCCTTGCTATGGTCAGAGAGGAACTGGGTATAGTCAAGCTGCTCCTGAACGTCTAAAGATTGTCCAATCTTTAAGACATAAGGAACATCAGAAGAAGGAAGGTTGATGTCAATGGTTGATTCATTTAACATAACTTGGGTCTCAGAAGGGAGGGAGCGCTGGATGAAAGAATCATCAGCACCCATGTAAGAAAGAATGGCGTTGTCGTCAATGCAGTGGATAGTGTGAATGGTTGCCGACTCATCTTCGATCATGTTGGGAAAAATGAGAGGGAGAGACTTAGACACCCCATTGAGCTGATAAGTCAAGGGTTCTAGGCGGATGGTGTTTATGCAAAAAAAAAACTAGGAGGAATGGAAATCACTGACTCCGTAGGTGAAGGGGGCAGAACAGGTGAGTGTGGAGGAGATTGGTCAATGATTGGTTCAGGACAAAGGTCTACAGGGTCTTGAGTGGGGTCATGATATCCCAGGCCATACCATTTCTTGGCATTGTCATCATTGACCGGTTGGATAGGCTGATGGGAGCCCTGCTCATAGCGTCTGAAACCAAAACCCTTCCATGCACACCTGTAAAGGTAAGTGTGTGTAAATGCAGGGTTGCCAAGAAATGAGAAGTCTGATGTGAAAGGTTGAGGTGAAGAAAGAGGATTACCATCAGTAGGAGCTTGATTGACCCCCCCATAGACGAGGTTGGTGTGAAGGTGAGGAGGACCATAAGGTATGATCATCTCGATTCGATGGTCGTAGCTGGGGCTGTGATGAAGGCATCCATACTCTTGTGGAGTTTGGAACATGTCTAAAGTCAGCAAGCGATACTCTCCCAATGAAAGTCTTTGAAAGATGTCTTCCATGGGGTCTGTGGTCATCGCTTGAAGGGGAGGTGTAAGGGCGACCGCCTGTTGTGAACTGGTCGAAGCTTCTGCGGATGGAGGCAGTGTCGGGGTTGATGGCTTGATAGGGATGAGGACATCATTTGGACGATAGGTGGTGTTGCAAGTTTTGAAGGGTGAAGGGTCAGCAAGAATGGTGTGGACTTGCCTATCATGCTCAAATTTCACACAACGGTGCAGGGTGGAGGGGACACAGGCCATGGCGTGGATCTAGGGTCGGCCCAGCAAGATGTTGTATTGAAACTCTCCTTCGATGATGTAGAAGAGCTCTGGGACTGTGCGTGGACCAATGCAAATATGAAGAATGACTGTGCCAATGGTCATGGCAGTAGTGTCATTAAAAGAGCACAAGATTGCGTCAGTTTTGGAGATGCAATTCTTGGGAAGAGCCAACTGATCAAAGGCATGGGTGGAGATGATGTTGATGCTAGCACTTCCATCGATCATAACGCGTTTAATGCGTGTCTGATCGATATAGGTAGTGATGAAGAGGGCGGCATCCTGATCTTCCGTGTTGGATGTGGGAATCTCAGAATCGCTGAATGTGATGGAGGCAACAGGGGCTAAGGAGTGGACAAGGGTAGCAAGTGGTTGGGGGTCCTCGGGTTGGACCTCCACTGCCTACAGGGCTTGGATGAGGGCCTGACGATGCTGGGGCAAGGTTTGGATGAGGTCATAGAGGGACATCTTCACAGGCGTCTGGTGAAGCTGTTTCAACATGGAGTCGTGGATTGGTCCAGAAGAAGAAGAAGAAGAGGAGGGTTGAGGTGCGCCAAGGATAGAAATCTTAGGCTTAGGTGGTTGAGGTGGATTGACAAAAGGGTAGGTCCAAGGAATGGCAGCTTTTTCTTTTGCCTTGTCCTTTTGTGACCTAGTGGTGATGTGGATGGCATTGATTTCAAAGATGGGAGGTGAAGGTGATAAAGGGGTTGTAACCGGTTGATGAGATGTGGATGGGTTTGACGAGGTTGAAGGGTTATGAGAAGGAGTCAGGGGTCGATCGAAAGTGTCCTCAAAAAGAAGAGTGTCTTTCTCCAGATATCGGCGAATGACAGCCTTGAGGGCACAGCAAGTCTCGGTGTCGTGTCCTAGTGTACGATGATATAAATAAATCTTCGTGTCATCGAACCAGGAGGGTTTAGACCCGAGAGGTTGGAAGGGCTTGATGGGTGGAAGAGTTATGCTAGAAGTTTGCAAAAGTCGTTACAAGATTAAAGAGTATGAGCCCACTAAAGGGTCCGTGCTCATCGATGTATGCAATGCCGGTGACTTTTGCTTGGGCGATGTTGGAGGGGGTTTTTGTACCACCTTCTGGGTTGATGGTGCGATGACAGGCGGAGATAGTACATTCTTCATGAGAGGTACCACCCTTTTGGGAGAGGGTAGGCTAGTAGTAGGCAAAGGAAGCAAAGGAGGTAACTGGTTTTGATTAGAGGTTGAAGTGGGAAGGACTCTGGTTAGGGTTGAAGGATGGGGGCCCAAAATGGAGGGCAATGGTGACAGAAGAGGCGGCGTTCACCTCTGTGGTTTGGTAGTCTTTTATGATTTGGGTTGAAGACTACTATTGGTTGAAGTTTGGTTTAAGTCCACTTTCACTTGTGGATGAGTGAGGTTGGAGACAGGGCGAATGCCAAGTGACTTGATTGGTTTAGACAAGGTAGATGAGGGTTTTGGTTTTGATGAGGTTGATGGAGATGTAGACGGTCTAGAGGTGGAAATCTGATTTTTGTTGATAGTCTTGGGAGGTTCTGCCATGGGAGGATTAGCAGCATGAGATGAGAGGGCACGGGCTTGTTGAAGAGCTATGAGATGGTCCCACAATCCCTGATGCTCCACTTTCCTAGAAGGGAGAAGTTCGAGTCTCTCCACTAGTCAGGAAAATGGCTGAGAAGATGCGGGATGAGGTTTGGGTTCTTGAGAAGACGTCGACGGTTGTGGGACTGAAGGTATGGTAGTTTCGGCCCCAAAGCATGGTGAAATTGTGACAGGTTCATCCTTGGTTGGAGAGGAAGGAGAGATAGGTTCTTCCCTGGGTGGAGAGGAAACTAGAGAATGAAGCTCCTCAAGCGGGTAAAGGGCAAGAATGATAGTGCCCTCCACTTGCGGTTGAGGAGTAGGAAAGGTTGGGTCCTCCATGGGTAGTAAGAAGGAAGATGGTGAAACCGGCGGTGATGGTAAGGTCGAGGCATCCTCCAAGATGAGAGAAGTTGACAGAGAACTAACCAGAGAAAGAAGTTTGTCCACATGTGATGGACTGATGGATGAACCCACCTCTTGAGGTTGGTTAGAAATGAAGGGCGAGACCGTATTGACTGTTTGAATATTATGTTCATGAGAGTTGTCAATCAAGGTCTGGACGTTGTTTTGGGTTGGTGGATGATTGGGGAATGGTTGTTTGAAGATATCGATAACCTGATTAAGAGGGGCATTGGGATTGTCGAGGATGAGGTCACCCTTTTCCAACATGTCTTGGATTATGTTTTTAAGGGTTTTACAGTTGCCTGTGTCATGACCTTTAACACGGTGGTAGTGGCAGAAGTCATTTTCCCTATACCACACAGGGATGGCACGTGAGGGATCAAATTGTGGTGGTGGTCAGATCTGAGGGAGATTGAGGGCCCCTTGTTTGACGAGTTTTTCCATCACAGACGCATATGATTCTCCAAGTGGAGTAAACTATCGTTGTATGTATCTCTGCTGAAATTGGTGAGTGGCACTCATAGATGTGGATGGTTCAGGTTGATTAGTTGAAGGCAAAGAGGAAGAAGATCTAACAACCACAGTGTTTGCTGAAGCTTTAGATTTAGGATTGGACGAGGAAGGCTTAGAAGAGGGGTCATTGGTTTTGGAGTTGGGATTCTTGCTCTGCAACTTGACTTTATTCTCCTCGATGGCACATAACTCAAGTTTACGAGCCATCGTGAAGGCTTCATCAAAAGTGCGGAAGGTTTGAACCCTCAAGGTAGAAGAAATATGTCTAGCGCAGGCTTGAGAGAAAAGTTCAATAAGCTCAGGCTGGGGTAAGGAGAATGAGAGTTGATTGATAAGGCCCCTCCACCGAGCGACGAAATCAGCAATGGATTCATCCTCAAACTGGCGGATAGAATAGAGGTCTGTGATGGAGACCTTCTTAGTGATATTGATAGAGAAATGATCGAGGAAGAGCTGGGCCAGCTGAGTGAATGTGAAGATGGAATGGTTGGCAAGGGAGCTGTACCAATCAAGCACAGCACCAAAGAGAGACATGGGAAACGTGCGTAAGAGCAACGCATCATCATGGGCGATAAGGTAACAGGCATGTCTGAATGCCTGTAAGTGTTGTTGTGGGTCTTCCTTGCTTTGGAAATGAGAAAACTTAGGAAGTTCCCACTGGCTGGGATATGGTCTATGGGGACAGAAGGATGGATGGGCTCGTTGCAAATTTGTTCGTACGAGAGAGTGTTGCGTGAGCCAGAAATGGAGGTCTCTAGGTTGGACATTTTATCCATCAGCATCTTGATAATATCTACTGACGGATTGGCGGGTGGAGCACCTCCTAGATTGTAAGGTGCTTGAAAGAGGCTGGAAGAGGTATACGACGTAGTCAGTTGTACCAGTAAGGGCGCAATGTATGAATGACTAGTCGTAGGGACAGAAGAGGTGACTAAGGATGGTTGGATAGAAGGCATGGCTAGGTTTGATGTTGTCATGGGAGGTTGGTTAGAGGTAACATGGGCTAATGGATAGGTAGCCACCCTAGTGTTAATAAGAGCAAGGGTAGGCAGAATAGAGACGACCAGATTTTGAAAGGGGGTAGAAAGTGGTTGAGTGGGCTGAGATTGATAGGGGGCCAAAACCCTGGTGGAAGTGGGCCCAACGATAGAGGGAGAGGCCACACTTGGATGGTTGGTAAATGGTTGGTCATTGGTTGAGGTAATAGCCTGGGTGTCTAAGGGTTGGACTATGGATGCCGTTGATACGACCGCAGTCTCGAGAAAAGAGGTCGGCATTCCGTAAATTGGATTGCCCAAGGGGTCTCGCGTTCGGCTATTCGCGAGATAGTGTTGCAAGGATTTTACGTTGAGGTCCAAGAATCATGTGAAATCTTGGTCCCCTTCTGGGATAATAGGCATTTGGGTCAGAGATGGTCTGGTAGGAGTTCTTTCAGTTTCTGAGTTGAACTCCATTATAGGGCTGGTTATAGGCAGGGTAGACGGAAGAGGATGATGCCTCGCATGATCGACTAGAGCCTTGGCTTGGCTACGAGTCAGAACCATTCATGGTAGGAAAGAACATCCTCACAAGCTCAAACAAGTAGATAAGAACTAAAAAGATGAAGAACACAAGCAGATCCTAAAACCCTAGGAGTAAATTTTTAGGATTATAGTGGCTTATGCCTTAGAATGTGTGTAGAGGAAGATTGGCTTTGAGTCAGGTCCTAGAAGAAGTAGTCTATGGATGGTTTTGGGTTTTGTTATGGTGCTCAAAAAGTCTGTGTTAGCTTCCGTACAGGCCTGGTGCTAAGGAGCAAGCTCCCCTCACTTCACGATTCTAGTGGTTAGCTGGTTTCACTTAGCCAAAATATACTTTCCCTAGAGATTAGGCTCTGCCAGAGAACAGAGTTGGCTTTCCCCTTGGTGATGAAATCCAAGTAAGATTGCCGAGACGGGTAAGGTATCTGCTGGGGGATGAAATCCCAGTCGGGCCTTGTCTCAGGTAAGTTAAAATGTTTGTTTTGTGCAAGTGGTTTGGTCGTGTAACATCAAGTGATCTAGATTAATTCAATATGTGGTTTAATTACTATGTGTGGTCTAAGAGATGCAGGCAAACAGAAATGAATGCAAAGTGTTTTAATGCCCAAGTTGAAATGTTTGTTCGTATGAAGATGAATGGAGAAAGAGTCGAAGAATATGAGTTTTGACTAGTCTAGAAGTGCAAGAAAGAAAAGAAAAGTTCTTTTTAGTCCTGCTTATGATGTCGTTTAAGAAGAGACGAAAGGAGGCGAAAAGGAAGGAACCTAATGCACCTATATGAACAAAAGAAAGAAAGAACCCAAGGAAGGCCCTAGGGTCCCACCGGGCGTGCCAGAATGTTTCTATGCTAAATTGCTTTCTACATTCAAAGAAGAAATAAGAAACTAAAAGAAATGGTCAAGGCTAGAAGATACCTGATATAGTTGTGTGCACCAAAATTAGACGTTGGAAGGTTCTCCTCTTTGGCTGTGGAGGAATGACACCTGCGAAGAAAAAGAGACTGAAGCACGAAAAAACGTTAGTCAAGGATATGGTGGGTTGTCAGGCGAACGCCCGATCTTGGAAGTACGAAGACTTCCTAGAAGGATATCAACCTACTGATAAAAAAGTAGAATATTAGACTGAAGTAGATGTAATGAAAGATAAAATGATAGAAATAAAAGATAGAAAATAAAATGTGTACCTAATAATGAGGTAAACTATTCTGTGCAGTTGCCGATGTCGGTCTCTATAGTGCCGGTGTCAGTCGGATAGGTGCCAACGTCGGTTAAGGTACCGGCGTCGGTCAGGGTAGTGATTGACGTCGATCGGGGCAAGTTCTGGACAGAGTCTGGGTGAGTTGCAGAAGGTCTGGTAGAGTCAGGATAGGGTCTGGTCAGGATCGAGACAGGGTCTGGACAGGGTTTGGGGGTTTTGGTCGAGTCTGGACAGAGTTATAGATTGGGATAATGGGCAGAGATGTAAATAAGGGACTCAGGGCTCAGGTCTACAGTCTGAAGATCCGAGATGATAGAAATAATGAACAAATAATAACCAGAAAGAAATAAAAACAAATAGAGCAAATACTTACTTGTCAGAAGATATGATAAAAGCCATGATTGAAGTCGTCGAAGCATTGCCGTAAGTTGATCGAAGTGAATGCGGATTGGTCAAATGCTGGAGTTGGTTGATCGCCAGAGCTGATTGGTTGCAAGAGTCTGTGAATGTCAGAGTTTGGGATCGATTGGTAGAGATTTTGAATGGTTTTGCTGATGAAGGCAAGGGACGGTTCGGGGGACGGTTCGATAACCGATCGGGAAACCGATTGGGAACTGAATGATAACTGATAATGGGTAACGGTAAGGTGACCGACGTCGACAGGATTGCCGATGTCAGCCGATAAGTGATCGACGTCGGTGACGTCGGCTGGGTAACGACCGTCGTCGGCAGATGCATAATGGGGATAGAGTCTAGCTTTAGCTCTGTGCTCATTTTTACATGCTGCCAGGGTCAAGGCTAGTGGGAAAAGTGGTCGACAAGGGTTAAATAGGCAAAGAAGAATAAAACGGGGGATGACCAGGGGAGTCGACATGATTTCGGTGTCTACAAAAATCAAATACAAGAAATGATTGAAAATAAACAAGTGATTTTGACTAAAAATAGCAATAAATGATTGGATACTAATTCTAAATTACTCAAACTTGATTCAAAAAATAAGTTGAAGTTATACAATAAAATTGAAACTCTAAAAGTGGGATTTGGGTACTAACACATGGGTCAAATCAAAATGTTGTTGTAAAATGGACACATAGTGACCATTGATGGTTAGGTATGATTGTCGATAGTTAACCAACCCTCGGTAGTTAGGTAAGATCATCGATGGTTCCTATGGAATTTGGTTTGGGGAAATAATTCTATTGGGGAGAGTTATAGAGAGGTTTTGGGAGTGGTGTTTGGGTTTAATATTGGTTTCAAGACAAAAATTAATGCTTAGAGTTATATGGTTTGGGAGTTGGGTGTTTGGGTGATTAGAATAGGCTATGGGTGGTTTTGGGTAGGAGATGAGTGTCTAAAGTTACAAAACTCCAACATAGGGAATGAAGTGCAAAGAATGGGAATGACCTAAGCATTGAAATAAATGAAGGTAATTACTGAATCTTCATAGATACTTAGCTTTTAGGTGTTGTTGATCTAAGGAATATTGAGGTTGGTTGAACGCTATTGTGGATTCTAGAGTAATGTTAGTAGAGTAATTGTACCTTGGCTCAAGATAGTGATTTCCAAAAGCACCCTAAGTCTCTAACCTAGTTCCCAGTTCACTAAGAAGCTTCTATATTTACCTAGGAGTAAGAATCTATTACACTATAATGAACTCAACCTCATGTTCATCTCTTAATATAGAGTAAAGGAGCATTGAAATGAAAGAGTTCAATAAATAGTTTAATGAACAATCTAACATGCATTGATCATATGAATAGCAGACTAAAACTAAATAGTTGGTAATTAATGAGTGAGTTGCAATTGAGTTATAATTGACTCCTTCAATTATGTACTCCTAAGGTGGAGTTTTAAGTAACCGTCAATGGTCTAGGCAAAACCAATAGTGGTTTGGGTCAACCATCAATAGTCAAGGGTTGACCATCAATTGTCAAGGGGATATAGTCAAAATTAGTTAAATTTAGCTAATTCTACTAATGACTGGTGTTTAATTCCCTAGGAAATGGTTTAAGGTTAATAATAGGAGCATGGGGATGTGTGAAGAATAACTCTAGGTGGTTAGGACATTAAATTCTAGGGTATAAATGGTATTTAGGCTAGGTATTGATATGTTAGCCATAGTTTTGCGTAGGTGAGGTGTAAATAGGATTTAATTAATTTAATTAAATTATTAAATTATCTAAAGGGGTAAATCAGTGTAAAAGGGTAATTAATAAATAATTTAATGAAAAGGGGGGTCAAGAGGTGGTTTAAAGGTTAATGTGACATCTAGAGCCATAGTGTATGGATTTCTAGTGTCTACATTTTGCCCCTTTTTATTTCACAGTTTGTGTCAACAAGATATAAAACAAAAAATGGAAGGTTGGTGGAAGGTTGGATGCCCCATGTATGGTAGGAAGTATTCCACCTCAAACTAGGAATCAATGAGGTGAAATGAGTTGGGTTTGGGTTTGATAAGTGGGTAAGTGAGTGACAACGTGGGTGACAAGGTTGGTTGGACATTTAAGCATGAATGATTTACAAGAATGTGATTAAGTGTGATATAAAAAATTATGCATAGACTAGGTTTCCATAATTGAGATAGGTGGTAAAACAAGGTTAGATTAGAAGGACAAGTGATAGGATAACCAGGCCACATTGTTAGGCATAGTTGATATGGTTTACATCTATAAACTCAAATCTCCTAGGCAAGGTTAATATGTTCATAGGTATCCAAAAGTAGTATTTGATCCTAATAAGACACAAATGGTTATATATGTTAGGACTACAAGTAGTCATGCTCTGAGACACCAAAATGGTTAGTGCACAAAAGTAGTGCAAGTTGATTAATTATGGAAAGGTAGTCCACACGGTCAAAATGACCAAAATAAGGTTGCTAAAAAAAGTACAAAAAGTTAGCTAAAATGACCAAGTCAATGCACTTTAGTTGGTTGATTGGGTGGTTGGTCGATGGAGAATAAGGTACTCTCCATTAGGTTGTATGTTTGGTGAAGAATAAGGTGCTCTCCAATAGGTTAAAGCTGAGGTAAGGTGGTTGGTTTACAAAATTATATTTGGGTGGTGAACAAATTAGTTGCCCAATTTGATATACCAATTGGTTTGGTAAAATTTGGATCCATTTCTTGGTGAAAAAGGTGAAAATTTGGTGGTTGGGGTTGAAATGACTTGAAAATGGAAGACACGTGTTTTAACAAGTGGTCACATAATTAAAAAGAGGAGGATAAATGTTTGATTGACAAAGACCATAATGGTAAGGTGATTAGGTTTCTAAACATAAACTCATGTCATGCTTTGCATAATTGTTAGGTTAAAATAAGGTAGCTTGATCACACGATGTCAAGTAAGCTCAAAATACCTTAATTTGTGGAGGACCAAAAGGGAGATTGATGAAAGGTAAATGGAAAATAGTGTAACCTTCATGTGGGGATAGTGTGCCCCTTCTATAGGTGACCTAAGAACCATTATAGACAAGTTCATGCCTTATGCTAGGTGTATATTGACCGAGGTAGGAAGTCTACAAAATGCTATGCAAAAGCATATTGAAGCCTTCTTTAGGATTGCTTGTTTTTGAATTTTGACTTTTGACTTTTGACTTTGGGTCTTTTGATGCCTTTATTATTTGATGGGTTTGGGAAGTTGATTGATGTGAGAATCTTCCAAGTGATTTCTTGCTTGACAAATTTTTGGTTTATCTATCCTTCAAAGGAGTGATCTAAGTTTGGATTTGTTTATATTTGATAGTTATCAGGGAACAATCTACTTTTTTAGCAATTTTGATAGTTTGGGGTAGTTGTCCTTCAAGGGAGTAGTCTGCATGCTTTAGATGTTTGACTCAAGTGAAATTTTGGTATCCCAAAGTGATTTTATACTAGTTTAGACATGGACTAGTCTATATAGGCCTAAGGCTTTCCTTTATGGATGCAAAACCATAACACAATAAGGTTAATGATGGGTAAAATAGGTTTAAGTAATGATGACCATGAAGATCTATCCTATAAAGGGGCAGAAAGTACCATGCAAATCATGCCATGGGTAGAGATAGGTTACCCATTCTTAGGATTAGGCTAAGACTATGATGGATAATCACATGTCCTTAAAATAAGGAGATGAAGGTGGTTTAAAATAAGGGATGAGTTTAAGTTAGGCACAAGATAACTAGGAACTTGTTTAAACAAAAGAAAAAACACAAATGTAAAGCATTTGAGGGGTTTAAGGTCAGATATGCCCCAAATCCAACTTGAATAAATGGTTTAAGCCAATAAAGAGAGAATATGTCCCTCAATTACTTTTTAACACTTGATTAGACATGGAAAATGATGTTGGATTGAAAGAGGCAAAATTCAAGGTTGGTTAGGTGATATTTATTTGAACTTTGGTTAGCAGTAATGTTATATGGTTGTGGTTTGGTAGGTGTTGATTAGGTAGTGAAAAGGTAAGGTTTTGGGTAAGGTTCTGGTTATGACAGTGACCACAAATGGTTAGTAGTTGATCAGTGATGATTCGTCAAAGATTGGTGATGATCAAGATTTGAAAGGTAAAAGATGTCTAAGGGTGGATCAGTGATGGTTCAATAGTGACCATCATCAATTAAGGTTTTGAGAAAAAGATGCCTAAAACATGTGGTTGATGTTGAAGGCTTGTTTATGTTTGAGGTTAAAGGTTGGGTTAAGGTCAAAGTTAGCTTTATAGGTTTGATAACATTGGTAACGTAGGTTATTTGGGTGTTAGGATAGGTTAGGCTAGGTTTAGGTTGAGGCAAAAATACCAAGGGTTGGTTTGGTCATTTACTTAAAGCAAGGTTTTGGGTTGATAAATGGATAAATCTTTGTAGAGGGAGAACTCCCTTAGTTTACTCCTTCCATGGATGGTTGAGGTGGGAAATGATTAAGATGAAGGTGTTTAGTTAGTAAGGAGGGTTTAGGAGGGGTGAAGATAACTTCATCTACCTCAAAAGGGTCATTAGTTATTACTTGTTAATTGTTAGTTGTTAGTTATTAGTAAGTGAGGAAGTCAAGTTGTAGGTGATGGTTTAGGTGGGATTTCCCCTATGACACTAAGGTGAGGGAAACATTGTTGGGTTAGATTTTGGTAGGTTTGTGGTCTATAAATTATGTTGGAAACATCATCCTAGAATAAACATGAGTTGGACAAGAGTGTCAAATTTTCCCAATGAAGGATCTTAGGTGAGGTATGGGTAGGTTGGATAAAAGGGTGGTTGAGATTTAAGAAACCTTGAATGAAGGGTTCATTTTAGTTTGGGTTGATAGATAAGTTATTTGGGGTTGTCTTGAGAGTTGGGTTGATTTTGGTTTATTGATTTGGTTTATATGTTGGTTTGATTATAGGCAAGGTTTGATTGGTTATAGGTGAGGTTGGGTTGATCATAGGTAAGTTTAGTTTGATGGTAGGTAAGGTTTGGTTAATGGTAGGTAAGGTTGGGTTGATGGTAGGTAAGGTTGGGTTAATGTTAGGTTAGGTATTTTGAGTTTGGGTTTGCTCCACTAAAATAGGAAGTGGAATAGGTGAAGGGATTTGAGTTGGTTCCACAAAAAGAGGAGGTGGAAGAGACATGGTTTTTTGGGGTGATTTCACATTTTGAGGGAGTGGAAGAGGCATGGTTGTTTGGGTAAATTTTTAATTTTGAGGGAGTGTAAGAGGTAGGTTGGTTTCCTTACTTGTGGTTTTTAACTAAATTTGAAAAGGTTTTAATTGGTCAACAAGTAGATTGGTTAAGATTGGAGCTTCCTTAGTGGTAGTGTGAAATGGAAGTTGGGAAGGTTGCACTTTCCCAATAAGTGTATTGATTGGGGTTTATATTATGGTTTCCTTAGTGATAGGTTCACTAAAGACCAAGTCTAATTTATGGGCCCCATTATGTTGAGGGATTTGGTTATTGGTTTGCACAGTAATGGGTGTAGGAAGAGGTTCAATGATGGATTGCTTGAAGACATTGAAGGCTAGGTTGAGGGGAACATCGAATCTATCCTTTGGGACCTCCTTATGATTGATGAGGTTTTGGGCAAACATCTTAAAGGATTGACATCTATTAGCCACATGCATGTTTATATGATGATATGCACAAAACCCATTCTCTATAAACTAAATTGGATTTGAAATAGAACTATTGATGGTTTTGATTTGAGGAAGGATAATGATATAATCCCTTAATATTTTGTCAAATATTGAGGCATATGATTCCCCCAACATAGTGTACTACCTAAGAAGAGGGTGTATCAATAGCTTTTGAGATTTTGAGTTAATTGATTGATTTGATAAAGTTGGTTGGTTGAATGAGTTTGGTTGATTTTACAAGTTTGAGTGATTTGATGGGTTGGGTATGCTTGATAAGTTTGGTGGGTTAGAAAAAATTGGTTGATAGTTATTGGTTTGATTTGGTGAGGTTGGCTAGTTTGATAAGGTTAGTGGGTTTTAAAATTTTGGTTGGTTTGATAAGGTAAATGAGGTAGGTTTTTTTGAGAGGTTGGGTAAGGTTGAAGTATTTGATATATTTGATATGGTTGATATGGTGGGTAGGTTTGATATGGTTAGGTGGTTTACAAATTTTGGTTGGTTTAATAGGGTAGGTCGATAGTTATTGGTTTGATTTTATGGGGTTGATAAGGTTGATAAGGCTGAAAAGGTGGGTATGGTAGGTTGGATTTATAGGTTTTATAACATTGGTAAGGTAGGTTGTTTGGGTATATTTTAAAAGGTAGATAAGGTTGATAAGGTAGGTTGGTTTGATAGGTTGGGTAAGGGTGATAAGATTCATTGGTTAAAAAAATTTGGTTGATAGTTTTTGTTTTGATTATTGTTGGTTTTATTTGATGAGGGTGATAAATTAGGTGGATAGTGGTTAGTTTGATAGTTATTGGTTGTATGATTAAAGGGATAGACCAAGTCTTGGTTTTGAGGAAAAGAGGACTACCATAAAGTGGGTTGAGGTAATTAATATGATGGTTTGGGTAGGTATTCCAATGTTTGATGAGGTATAGGTGGTTGAAATGATGGTTTTGGTAGGTAACCCAAAGTTTGGTGAGGTTAGGATGGTTGAGGTTGATGTTGGTTATGATAATTGTCAAATAGATGTTGATCGGTCATTGGTTGGTTATAGTTGAGATAAAATGGTTGTTGATATGTTGTTGGTTGGTTATAGGTGAGGTTAGGGTGGTTATGGGTAAGGTTGGGAGCACAATTGGATCATGATGCAAGGTAAAAATCTAAGGAAAGAGGGTTTTCATCTAGGAGTCTAACAAAGTTAGGATCTCTAGCTGAAAATATAGGTGGGCTCCCCATTTGGACAAGGCAAAATGGAGATGAGGTCGATGAAAGAAAGATGGTATAAGGTTCTCAAAGGGGTTAGATTCCTCAAAACTCAAAAAAAGAGAAGACAAGAAAAAGGTCAAGAAAATAAAACACACACTAAAGCATGTTAAATCATAAGGTTCTTTTTAGTCTCTCTTGTTGCTTATGCCTTAAGTTTTAAGAAGAAAATGTGACCCAAATTTGGTTTGTAGAATAGGTACTAGATAAAAAACTTAAGGATAATTTCAAGAAGTTTAGGCTCTTAAAAGGGTATGTATTATAAATTAGTACATGGATTGATATTGGGGCCTACCCCCTCACTTCACATACTACATCAATAAGGGTGTTGAGTGCTTAGCTGAGATATAATGATTGCCAGAGATTATACTTAACTAGAGATCTAAGTTTTGGTTTATCCTCTTTGTAATGAGGTCCAATTATTATATCCAAGGGTGAAGGTTTACCACTATGATATGAAACCCCATTCCGGCCTTATGTCAAGTGTTTTATGTTTGATTTGGTATAAGTGGTTTGGTCTTGTGTGTATAGAGAAGTGAGGCTATGATTAATTTCTTTGATTAATTAACATATGTGTGATAAATATACAAGTAAATGATGGATGAGAGGTTAATTTTAATCCCAAAATAAATTTTTATTTCATTTAAATGAGCATAAAAAAAGAATAAAATCACTTAGATGACACTAGGTCCCACTGGGCATGCCATAACGTTTCACTATTTTTTACTTTATTTTCTAAGAAGAGATCAAGAAGAAAGTTAAGAGTGATGTAGTATAAAAACCTAGTGTGTTGTGCATGTGTGAATCTAGATAATTGTTGATACTTTTTTTTGGGGGGGAGGATGACCTACAGATAAGAAATTAATCTAGAAAATGGTAGATTAGTGAGATAGTAGGGTGGACTACATAACATGAACTAGATCTAAAAAGCACAAGCTTCCTTGGAGGCTATCAATCCACACTTTTAAAGCACTTAAGTTTTGATAAACTAAAAATAAATGCTTGTATGAATAATAGAGGGTACTAAAATCAAATACAAGAAATAATTGAAAAGAAACAAGTGATTTTGGCTAAAAATAGAAATAAGTGATTGCATACTAATGTTAAACTACTCAAACTTGATTAAAAAAATAATTTTAAGTTATGTGATAAAATAGAAACTCCAAAAGTGGGAATTGGGTATGGATTAATGGGTCAAATTAGCTTTCTATTGTAAAATAGACACATAATGATTTTCCATAGTTAGGTGTGATCATTGGCAATTAGCCAATCATCAACGGTTAGGTAAGACCATTGGTAGTTACTATGGAATTTGGTTTGGGGAAAGAATTTTGTTGGGGATAGTTGTAGAGAGGTTCTGGAAATAGTGTTTGGGTTGAATATTATTTTTGAGATAGAAATTAATGCTCAGAGGTATCTGGTTTGGGAGTTGGGTGTTTAGGTGATTAGAATAGGTTATGGGTGGTTTTAGGTAGGAGATGAAGTTTTTGGAGTTACAAAACTTCAACATAGGGAATGAAGTGCAAAGAATGGAAATGACCTAAGCATTGAAATAAATAAAGCTAATTATTGAATCTAGGTAAAATAACATAGATACTTAGATTTTAGGTCTTACTAGTCTAAAGAATGTTGAGGTTGGCTAAAAGCTATTATGGATTTTGGAGCAATGTTAGCAGAGTAATGGTACTTTAGCTCGAGATAGTGATTTGCAAAATCACCTTAAGTCTCTAACCTGGTTCCTAGTTCGTTGAGAAGCTTATGGATTCACATGGGAGTAAGAATCTCTTGCACCAGAATGAATTTGAACTCCTCTTCATTACTTAATATAGATAAAAGGAGCATTAAAATGAAAGATTTCAACAAACAATTTAATAAATAATCTAACATGCATTGATCATGTGAATCGTAGACTAAAATTAAATAACTAGTAATCAATGAGTGATTTATAGTCAAGTTGCAGTTGACTCCTTAGATCTTGCACTCTTGAGGAGGAGTTTAAAGTAACCACTAGTGGTCTATGTCAACCATTGGTGATCCAAGGTTGACCATCAGTGGTCGAGGGGACATAGTAAAAACTAGCTAAATTTAGTCAATTCTACTAATGGTTGGTAGTTAGTTCCTTAGGAAATGGTCTGAGGTTAATAATAAGAACATGGGGATGCATGAGGACTAAGTCTAGGTGGTTAGGGCATTAAATGTCAGGGTATAAATGGTCTTTAGGCTAGGTATGATAGGTTAGCCATGGGTTTGGGTAGGTGAGGTATAAATAAGATTTAATTAATTTAATTAAATAATTAAATTAGTTAAAGGGGTAAATGGGTGAAAAATGGTACTTAATACATAATTTAATCAAAAGCGGGGGTAAGGGATGGTTTAAAGCTCTATTTTCTCACAATATTAAAAATAAAAAATTAATTATTTTTACCTTATTTATATTTACTTAAATATATTCCACCAAATTATATTTTTCAAGTATATCTTTGTTTATACTAGCTCTTTTTCTGAACCTTAAGATATTTTTTCAAGTATATCTTTGTTTATACTAGCTATTATAAACAAAGATATGCTTGAAAAATGGAATTTGGTGGAATATATTTAAGTAAATATAAATAAGGTAAAAATAATTCATTTTTTATTTTTACTATTGTGAGAAAATAGAGCTTTGAGAGACCCAATTTGAGACTAGAGAGCCATCATAGTGAGGAGATGATAGCTAATATGGGAGGACATCTGGAGGCCACATCGAGTGTAGCACAGGTAAGTAAACATGAATTTCAAATTTTTGGTGTAATTTTATTTAAAATTGAGATAGATATAAAATATGACTGGTAAGCAAAATCTAGGCATGAAAACTGACCCTAAGAAATTTTTCTTCTTCATTTTTTTAAGAAATAGTGAAATGAATGTGTATATATAGTTGAATATAACCCTAAACCTTTCTAAAATTTTAATTAACAAGGTTGTCCCAATTGAGTTTATATCATTATTTACTAAAAATAATCTAGGTTTCAGTCTAGGTCGGTTAGGAGCCAACCTAAATCCATAACGTACTTTTAACAATTTGAGTACAAGGTCAATGGGGCCAGCAATTTAATGTAAACCATCAAAAAGGGTTTACAATTTAGTAAGGGGATAATGAAGGTGATGAAAGGTTGGAGGAGTGTCTAAGATAGGAGATAAGGGTTAGTAAAATATATAAAATAAGGTTTTGTAAATAAAAAGTGGTAGTATATGGGACAATACTTTTGTGAAGCACTAATGATCTGCCCACCCCTTTCCCAATGTACCCTTTAAGTCATGCACTTAGAGAGATTGAGACTCAATAGGTTATTACAATAGAGAAAGCATAATTAATTGATAAAGTTCAAAAATATTATGTGTGTATACACACACACACACACACACACACACACACACACACATATATATATATATATATATTCCCCATTATAATATCTTCACATATCATGTAGGTGTAATAGGGGATGGTACTTTGTGATAAGAACATAGTGGCACATAACAATAAAGCTGAATAAATTATAGTAAGAAGAAAATAAGATAAATGAAATGATAGAATTTAAAAACACATAACTTATCTTAGTGTTTTAGATAAGGATTGAAGTGAAAATAAATGTGAAGGTGTCCAATGTAGGGAAAAATATGTGAACCTATAGAAATTAGGAAAAAAGAGTGAAAAATTGAAATTTTTGCAAAATGTACATGTAATATGTGAAAAGATTTTATATGACATCATGATTCTAAAATATCTTAATGTTTAGAAAAATAGCTAGTATAAACAAAGATATGCCTGAAAAATGGAATCTGGTGGAATATATTTAAGTAAATATAAATAAGGTAAAAACAATTCATTTTTTATTTTTACTATTGTGAGAAAATAGATCTTTGAGAGACCTAATCTGAGACTAGAGAGTCATCATAGTGAGGAGATGATAGCTAAAATATGAGGACACCTGGTGGCTAAAATGAATGCAACATAGGTAAGCAAACATGAATTTAAAATTTTTGGTGTAATTTTATTTTAAATTGACCTAGATATAAAAAATGACTAGTAGGTAAAATCTAGGCACCAAAACTAACCCTAAGAAATTTTTAGGTAGACTAGGGGTAGAATGGAATACTAGGTAAAAATAAATTAGACCAATAAATGCCTAAGTCATTTATGATAAATGGTTAAAAATTCATTGTAGGGAAATAATAGAGTTGACTTGGTTGACTTAGTTTGTAAGGAAAGTATAAAATAGGTGGTTGATTGCCTAGCAATGGGCCGACATAGTATTATTAAAGGTGGTCAACTATGTACCTTTTGGTCGATATAGTTGGTAGGAAGTGGTCGATATAGTTTGTTAAAGAGGGCCAACTATGTACCATAGGGTCGATGTAGTATGCTAGAGCTAAGAAATGGATAATTTAGTATCAAACAAGTCAGTTTAGTTAGAAAACACAAAGGTTAATTTAGTATTAACTAGGTCGATTGTGTGTAATAGCCCCTTTAATATCAAATGGGTTGATTGTGTAGAAAAATAAAAAAAATAACAAACTAAATCAAACCAATTGATGAAGTATTTAATTTTAAAATTTTTAATAATGTATGTTAGTTATTTATGACATAGAGATCCGATACATCTTTTGTTGCTTGATATTTTATAAAGACATCTTCATATTAGTTTGTGTTAGATGCATCATGTCTACCAATTTTACTAGATTGTTTAACTAACATGGATAAAACTCAACTAGTCACCATGGGTTTTGGTAGCATTATGGAGATGAGACACATCCCTTTGAGTGTTGATCTCAATGTCATGTTCCTAAGAGCATGGGAATGGTTAACTAACACTTTTTGATGAGAGGTGGATGGGGACACCATTATTAGGTGTGAATTCACTATTCACAATCACTACTCATGAATCACTATTCATAGTCACTATTCATGATGATGTGGCATTTTGGTGATGTTAATGGTTAGTGATGTGCTTGATTGTTGATGTGGCAAGGCCCATGGAGAGTCTCTCATATGTGATCAAGTTAATATGATGGGAGTGGGGTGTAGCACTCCACCAAGGCATATGGGCTTGTCATGTGGTGAAAAATACAAAGGGTTAAGTATGGGTCAAATTTTTTAAGGATCCAATGGTTTACATGTGTGGAGAAAATCAAGAGGTGATTGCAACACCTTTTGGACTTTGGTTTGCACATGGAAGAAGAAAACGAGTTTATTGTTGTTGATTGTCCTTATATGTGGAGTGGGAGACAATGTTTAGAGTCACATAGAAGTGGCTTGGATCTTTTTTAAAGTGGATGGTCCACTTTGTTGACCCTTGTACATGAAAACAAATATTTTACTATTGCTCATTAGTACCCACATAGAATGTAGAAATTTTTTTGGGCCACCTATGATGTTACTCTCTCTTCTCTCTCTTGTTATAAATACATAAATATGCATGAACTCTCTATTATAATTCATCCAATTAGTGGATCCATGAAATCTTGAGCTTGCATGCTTGAAGATTGGATCTTATAGGCTAGGTTATGTTTGGTTCACAACATGAATATTTTAAGTGTAAGCATTGAATTCTTGTTTGCTATCACCGAAGGAGTTGTTGGAGGAGTTATAGAAGAGAGTTATTAAAGTAATTAAAGTCTAGAATATACCATTTTGACTATGGTTTTTCCTTGTGCATTGCAAGGTTTTCAACATAATCTCTTGTGTAATGTGTTCCCTTTTATGTCATGTTATTTGTATCTTATTTTTCTACATTATTTGATTTCACAATAGGATATAGCCTATTGATTTTATCATGTAGTATCAGATCTATTTTATTCGTAACATTTGGTATCATATTCATGGTGAAAAATGCCATGTGTGAGTGTTTTTTATTGTTGGTTGGTTTGTGAAAGTGGAAGCTACTATGACAAGAGGAGAGACCCAGTTGAAGATGAAAAAATAAGTGTTATGGTAGGTGTCTCTTTAGGGATCAAGGTGGAAGACCTCTTGGTGAAGATCTTGTTCTCTTCATGTTGTTGAGAAGAAGCCCATAGGAGAGTTGTGAACAAGTTGAAAAACCTTTGTTATACAATTCAGTAGCCTACACATTATTAATGTTGAATATAAGGAAATTATTTAGCTTAAATAGCAATATAGTCTCCTTTATACAAGGTTGAAGATAAGGTGATGACCTTGTTGTGGTTCTTGGCAACAAAAATGAAGGGGGTGTATGATATGGTAGCCTACTGAACACATGTTGTTAGCTGAGATGATGAAGACAAAAATCAATGAAAAAGGAGGTATAAATAAACCTGAAGTTGTACCTATTTTGAAGTAATTAAGGATGAGGAATATGAAGATGCAGATGAATAAGTAAGACCTAGTGTTCCCAGAAGGAAAAGGTCATGTGTTTTGACATGTGGTAAAACAGTGATGCATTTTGGATGAATTTTTTAGGCTTGATAGGTATATTGGTGCACTAAGTAGCATGATGATTTCCATAAAGTTGTGATTGGTCCACTTGTGTAAAGTTTGACATTATTGGTAGCTGAAGGCTATATATAGAATAATAATTGAGACCTAGTGTTCTCAAAAGGAGAAGGCTAGTGTTGACCATATAACTCAAGGTGATGGAGTTTTATGCATATAGTTGTGGTGTTGGCTAGGTAGACTGATGCATGGAGTAATACTAGAGGCACATGAGTTGGTGCCTTAAAAACATTTGATATATTAGTATGTATTTAAAATGCAAGCTCAAAAACTTGGTAGGTGTAGTGATGCATTGAGTAGCATGATGACTTCCTAGGAGTTGTGATTGGTACAGTGAACTTATGTCACGTTGATAGCTTGGTGACTATGTGGAGAATTCTAATTTTGACATCTATGAGATCTTATCTCCTAAATAATATAAAGAGTTTTATGTTCACTTTTTGTTGTTTAAAGATTTGGATTGGTGTGATTCCTACATGGTGATATCTCTTAGGGAGATAAATATATAAGGATGAGGCAAAAAGTTTTTGGTTTGCATATTGAATAAGTCATTATACAAGTTTCCAATAGACATGTTGAGGGAGTATAGGATAGTTAGTACCTTCATAGATAACCAAAGTGTTTACCAAAGGTTAATTCTATGTGTTGATGACATGTTGGATGCAAGCCCCAACATTATCATTGTTTTAATGGCTCAATGACTAGGACATGATGAAGGTGATAGGAGGAGCAAACCAAAGATTTAGATTTAAAAGGATAGGAAAGCAAAAAAGTACCGAACTTCTTTCATTTTGAGTTGTCTTCCCAAGATTGTCCTAGAAGAGAAAAAGACATGTTGTGTCCTATGTATTGGATTCATCATGAGTAGGAAGCCTTGAGATGCTATGGTGAGCATTAAAGTGGATATTCCCAAGCAATGGGAGCTTTGAGTGGTTCATGGTAGAATCATGATTAGAGTATTGGTCTATCAAGAAGTGAGATTCACTTTAGGTGATACAATATACTATGGAAGAGTAGATGTTGACAAAGATAATTATGGTAGAGAATTTTTAGTAGTGCAATAAAGCATTTACTAGGTTTGTGTTAGGGTAGGAGTGGGCATATATGGATAGCTGGTTATAGAATAATTAGGTGTGGTAAAATAATATGTATATTGACTTTAAGTGGGATTATGTTAGGTTTGAATTAATTATTCATAGTCACTATTCATGGTGATATGACATACTAGTGATGTGCTTGATTGGTGATGTGGTAGGGCCCATGGAGGGTCTTTCACATGTGATCAGGTTGATGTGATGGAGTGGGGCATATCACTCCACCAAGGTTCATGGTTTTATCCTTAGTAGTCACATGGGTTTTTCATGTGGATAAAAAGATAAAGGATTAGGTATGGGTCAAATTTTTAGGAGACCCAATGGTTCACATGTGTGGAGAAAGTCAAAAGGTGATTTCAACACCTTTTGGACTTTGGTGTGCACATGGAAGAAGAAGACAA
>JARHVA010000461.1:3242500-3607500 GCA_037957365.1 Torreya grandis | reverse complement strand
CATGAGTATAAATTTAGTCTCCCCTTTAATTTGCTAAAGTCTCTAAAGAGTACCGCTCTCACCCATCAGGTTAATGATGCCAACCTTATATTACACCAAGGTCTTATCCTAATTATGGTAAAGCAAGGACAAACCTTGTGAGGTAGGGAGGTTCCACTAGTGGGTCCTTTAACAAGGATGACTCCCTAGATAAAGACCCTACCCAAGGATCCTACTAACCATTAGCCAATACCCCCAGACTAGCCCTTTATCCAAAAGCATTGTTGACGACCCCCCTCTAAATATAATTTTCCCCAAACCCAAACCAATCCTTATAGATGAGGGTACATATTAAGGGTAAATTCTACCTAACAAAGGACATCAAACACAATAAATAATAATTGTAACTTTTCAACAGTAAGTTGAATGATGCTAGAATGAATCTAGTAGGGCTCATATAAGAATGGAATGCCCTAAATAGGTAAGCTAATAAAATGGTTCAATATTTCACCCATTATCCTAAGGTGGACATGATCCCTAAGAAGGAACACTTGATGGTATCATAGACCCCTCCTTTTAAAATCCCCAGCATTACTATCAAGAGAATGCTAATTTATGAATAGGTGTCAAAAAGACCATGGATGATCCTACCAATAGATGACACTAAAGGAATTGGTAAAAGAACAAGGGCTAAAGTTTCAAACAAGAAGTAGGGTGAACCAAAGAAGAATATCAAAGAATATAAGGATAATTCAAAGGTCCCCTCATATTAAGCTATTTTATTTTATTTTTATCTATTATTTTACCTCCTGTGGGGATAATTAGCTAGTTGTTGTTTCTTTTTGTTGTTGTGACCCTTGGGGCCTTCTACTCCTTTTTATAAAACTTTTTAACTATGGTTCCTAGTCCCTGTAAAACCAGGTCTTTTACCCAATCAAATAAAAAATGTAACACACTATATCACTATGGGAAATATGTAATAACAAAGATGACTAAATATAATCAACCAAAGATGGTAAAAAAAATAGATGTTTTTAAATCATGTAAGATATTTACACAGAGTTAAAACAAAATAAAAATCACACTCTATCACATTGGGAAGTATGAAAATGTTTTAATAAAATGGAAGGTACATGAAAAACCTATGGTATAAAAATAAAATAATTAAGTCAACCAATCATACTAAATCATGTTTGGAAATATAAAAAGAAATACAACTATAAAATGAAATTAAATTGATCACACTAATTTAATTTTGGAAGTATCAAAATTTTAATAAAATGGTTGTAAGCATACATGCAAGCAAAAAATAAGAAGATAAAAGTGAAATATTAATGAAGTAAGCATAAAACATACTAAATCAAGATGAGAAGCATGTCAATAATGTGTAACTCATAATTAAACACTACTTATCTCAAATTTGATGTATGTAATTTCATTGTGACTTGGTTATAGTAGAAATATTGGGTATTGGAATATTTTATGAGGGCCTAGTCCTATCCATGGTCTTACACTACAAATCACAAAGGGAATACCAATGAGGTGGAAATAACTATGAAAATTATTTTAAAATATGGTTATAATATGGTAATGTGTGAGGAAGGTCAAGTCTTATCCATGGTGTTACACTATAACTCACAAAGGGAAACCCTAGGGGGAATGATCAGTTAATAAAAATTATTTCTCATGGGGAAATATTATGAATGTTTTATTGGAAGAGGGAATGTAAAAATCATGACACAAGCATCTATGAGAAGACCTTGGGAAACATGAGGCATACTAGGTATACAAGAAAGACACTAAGAGTCTAGGCACCATCAAAATACAAAGGATACCTATTCACATTAAGCATAAAGTTATATAGGCAAATATTTGAGATAATAATATCAACTCATTTTGGTTATATAAAAAACAAAATAAAAATGGACCTACCTTTCCACAACATGTTCCCCATTCCTCAGGACCTCTTACAAAGCCATCAGTCTACTACAAAGATTGGGTACTTGTGTGATAAAGAAGGTATCACTAAAAGGCTTTTTAATTCTCATTTCCTAATAAACTAGCCTATCACACCCTAATGGACCTCAACATTATCATGAGGCCAACTATGGATTTTGAGATTCAATTAAACAAAGTATGTGTGTTATAAATTGCAACTTTTAGTGTGATTTGACTTTTGAAATTTATATGTTGCCTTTTATAACATTACCTTTTATTTAAATGATTTGGATTTTTTGATTCCTCCTATATACATAGTTGGAATAAAAAACATGAATGATATAAATGATACACATGAATGAGATTTAAACTTTGGTTAAAGGGAGTTAATTATCCAAAGATATGATTGACTATACACTTAGGCTTACCTATGAACTAGTATTTTATCTCAAGTTTCAACCATATGTATGCTTAATATGTGAAAGGATATAAGGGGATAAAGGGAAATCCAAATTATATGGATGAAATAGGATTGTAATGGGATATCTTTTTTTTCTAACTAATTGCATGGTAAATAAATATTGTTAAGGGGAACAAGGTTTATATAACCAAGTCATAATAATAATTATCCAAGTTATTGAGATAAGGTATCAAACAATCATTAAGAAAGATAAATATATCCATGAAAATAAATGAACTCATAAATATAAGCATACAATCATGGAAAGAATGAAAATAATCCTTAAGAAAAGATGAAAGAAAATGAAACCATATACAACACATAATGTATAATATAAATATCCATGTGAAATAGATAAGTGAAACTAGATTTGACATATATTAAAATGATATAAGATATATATAAGTGGATCACAAGTCCAATCCAAAATCATAATTAATAATAAAGTGAGATAACACCATGTTGTGTTCATAAATACTGATAAATTTATCCACAAATGTTATCCATGAAATTTAAAATATCTCTATGAAGATGGATCCTAAATGCATCCAGAGTCTCATCTATCCTCACATAAATATGAGCAAAAACCTCTCTCTAAATATCCTCAACATAAAATGTAGGCATAGCTAAAGGATATTTCTCATGAAGGATCTCATGTATAGGATATGCAAAGAGGGAAATAAATGTCAGAATAGGAATGGTATTTATGAGACAAGAAGGTGGTACCACCAATGGATAAGGAGCCATAGGTGGGAAAGAAATCATAAGTGAATAAGGAGGATCCTTCTTATGTGGGTGACTTATGGAAGGAGGAATAGCAGGCATATGAATCATTATAAGGTGATATTGGAGAATGTGACAATGATTGGTATGATGGGTACCACACTAGTGATAAAGCTAATATACCTCCCCATATTTAGAGATATACTCAAGTAACAACTTGGGAAGAGGTATAGCCTTGTATTTGCATTGAGCCTAGGTAGGATGCAATATGTCAATATATTGTCGAAGCTTTTGACAATGGGTGGAATAATGATTATCTATCCCATGGAAGTAATAGATACACTTATCAATAGACTTTAGGGGTCTATTAATAGAAGAAGTAGAATTAGGAGATGGGGAAGGTTAAGATAATTGTTAATATTTGGTCTAATGATTAACAACTTTGTGAATATTAAAATAAGGTTGATCAGCCTAATGGTTGGGTATGGGATCAAGTTGTGGCAAAGGAAGAAGGACATCACCAAGGGAAGGTATGATGGTGTAGATATTGGGCTGAGTTCATTAGAAGGTAAATTAGGATTAGATACCAGATGAGACTCAGCTAAAGGTAGAGTGTGAGTAAGAACTAGACTAGGCTCAATTGAGGGTGAGGTGGGATGCACAAAAGGCTTAAGAGTAGTAGCTAACGTATATAGGTGAAGTAAACTAAAGGGATGTTGGTATCTATAAAAATAATAAGGATTGGTCATAGAATGATCCATGGATATGATTCTAAGAGGCTCTACTAAAACTAAAAGTGTATCATGTGATTGTTCCATCTCTACCCTACCAAAAATAAGATGAATACTAGAATTAAGATCTATGAAATAAGAAACATATTAATATGAATGGAAATATTGAAATAAATAATTACAATATCAAAGAATCTTATCATCTATATCTTAGACAAGTCCTCATAGAAATGGATCATCCAAATTATAATCATCATCATAATTGGGTGTATGCAGGTCAATGGTATAGGTAGGTATGATCTTTTCATCAAAAGTCACACGATGAATAAAATTTCTAGTCGTAGTTAAGACCATAGGTATATCATCGATAGGAGGCTAATGGGAATGTAGTTTTAAGGATGGTGGAAGTTGGGTAATGAGATGAGGGGATAGATATGAAGTTTTGATCTTGAGGTTATCTCATCTAGCTCATCTTCATCAAAATTGAGTAGGTTAGGTAGTATGCTCTTGATGAGGTCAGGGTGACCATTATAACCTTGAGTGGAATTGATAGGATAATGAAAATCTTGAGATTTCCTAAATGGAATTTTAGGCAAGGGTTCAAGGGTAATAATTTTAAAGATACCACGTTCTTGGAAATATTCAAAATTATAAGGGTTTGTGTCTCCTTGAATCTTTTAAATAACACCATTATGGGGGAATTTGATGCATGGTAGGTATATTACACAACATCCCTCATACAATGAGTCCAAGTTCTACCAATCAAGATTCTATAAGAAAGGGGAAAGTTAAATAGCATAACTTTAATGTGGATAGTAATAGGAAGGATGGTAATAAGAAGCCACATGAAACCTAAAGGAGGAATTTGACTTCTATCATAACCTTGACATGTGTTTCATGTGGACTTGATATTACACTCAAAATATACAAGAGTTTTAATGAAATTGATGGAGGGGACACAAGTACCAGAACCCTCATCAATCAAAACATGTTTAAGTTGGATATCATCAATTTAGATGCTAATAAATAATGGATGATCATCTATGTGAAGCAAAATTTCATCTAAAATTAGAGAATCGATGGGAAATTTAAAGTAAAGAGAGATGTCTATTGTTTCATCAACATGTATGGACATATCTTCATATTGTTTTAGTATACTATATTCAAACCCAGACAAGGTGGCTTTGTGTCCTACTAGGGGAAGATGAGGTATGTTTATTTCAAATAATAATTGCATCAAATGGTTGAAATGATAGGGGTAAGTTTGTGTTAGTTAAATAAAAGGTATTTGAGATAGGAGATGAGAAATTTCTACGATGGGGTCCCATCCATCATAACCCATGGGGGGGAATGCTAGATAAAGGTGCATAATGTTGTAGGAGATCTTGGGAAAGAGGATTAGAAATGTAGTCAAATTTGTGTTCATAAGAAGTAGTTGGTTTAATTTGAGGACAAATATATTGATTATATTTGGATGGTGGGATAGTATTTCTTTTGATTGAGTTAAATAATTATTATTGGAAGGTTGAGGAATGTTGTCAATGTTTGTATATGTTGGTGAAATGGTAAAGATAGTGTGAGAGGTATTAACTAATTTAGATGTTGGAAGTGGTTCTTGGAAATATATGAGGTCCTCTTGCCCAAACTCCATGAGATGAAATAGGGAAGAGTATTGGATGACATAGAATGTTTAGGATCTTTTGTGTGTGTGTGTGTGTGTGTGTGTGTGTGTGTGTGTGTGTGTGTGTGTGTGTGTGTGTGTGTGTGTGTGTGTGTGTGTGTGTGTGTGTGTGTGTGTGTGTGTGTGTGTGTGTGTGTGTGTGTGTGTGTGTGTGTTTATTAGATTAGAATAAATAAAAAGACTACCCTTCACATGATAGTCATATTTACCACATTTTCTTTATTGGTGAGGCCTATAATACTGTCAACATTATATGTGTAAGGAGTAGTCTTGTCATTGTTATCTTGATGATTAAGAAGAATATCTTTGCATATGGTGAGATGAACATTAGCTTGGTTCAAAGCTTGATTTTTTTTTTAATTTCATGAGCTATATATGTTATGCCATATGTTTTTTTTCACTTATGAATGAGTGATTCATGATCAAATTTTGGGCCAATAATTAAATCTATAGCTATATTACATAATTGTCTACAAGTCTCATGAGAATGGCCCAAACTTGCATGAAACTAACAAAATTTATTCATATCATACCATGATTTCATAGGATAAGTAGGGTCAATATCTTATGGTATAGGCCTAGGAATATGCTTTTGAATATCAGCTAAGGATAATGGTTTATGGACATTAATGTTGTTTGTTTTGTAAAATGTAGGATTAGGAGTGTTGCTTAGAGGGGGAACATGTTCCACAATGTTTTTATGAGTAATGGCTTGAATGTTATGAATAGTGTCATAAGTATCAATGACACCATCATTGGTATCATGATATTTTTTTTAATGATCATGCGAGTTCCCATGGGAGGTTGGGATGGTTTAAATTGGTGCATGATAAAATCTTGGTTCTTAGCTTGGTCAAGGGTTTCTTCCAAAGTTTGTGAAGAGAGAGTCATAACCTGATATTGCAACTTGGGATAAAGAGTATTGGTGAATAGATGAAAGATATTATTGTCTGCCATGTTATTCTCAAATTTATTAGATAAATCCTTCCATCATTTGATGAAATCCTACATCATTTTGGTTTCAATTTGATTACAATTTATGAATTGAGATAAGGTATTATCAAGGAGATCACTAAAATGAAACTCTTGTACTAGGGAGTTAACCAAATCTTCCAAGTTGGTTTTATAATGGGTTTTGACTTGATTATACTAATCTAAACAATATTCTAAGAGTGTCCTAGCTAATATCTTGGTAGAATCAAAGGTATTAATTTTGACCCAATCTTTATAGAGATTACCAAATGTTTTTAAATGTAATGTGGGATCAATAGACCTGTTATAACTGATGGTAGGTGTGATACCTCCTAGGTCAATATTGGTAATTTGAGGTATAAGAGGTTAATTTTGGATATTTTTGATCATTTTATTAATGAGTTTTGGTTGAGGAATGAGGTTACCATGGCAATCCCTAAGGGGGGAAAAGGGCAATTGGATTTTGCATTCCCCATGAAACTTGTTGCTACAACGCTAACCTATCACATGTATGAGAATAGGAATAGCCAACTTGTGGCTTACTTATCCTTCTTTTATTATATATCGCATTTCTCTATGCATTCATTTGGTTATTAGGTCGGCCTATGGAGTAACCATGGCCTAGATAGACTATATATAGGAGGTAGAGGGTAATTGTTTATCATCATATTGTGAATTCTGCTCTTATTGAAGCTTGTGGAGGTTGCCCCCTCAAAGTGGCTTGTCTATTATCATATATTATAATATATTTCAGTCATATTTGGATATATTTTTGCTATTCTACTTTATTGTTGAAGTAATTTCATTACAAGTGGTATCAGAGCTGAGATTTGGGCAATCTTGTGGGCGAAAACCTAATTTTTTAAATTTGGCTATATCTAAAAAATTGTTGTGAAATTATCTTAAAATTTTATAATTAAGATGAGAAGTAAATAAATTAATATTCAATTAAAATTTTAGATTATTTGTATCTTTTTTACAAAAGTTATATCTATTTTAGTGTTTTTCATAAAATTGCTCTATAGTGCGCAATTCAAAGAATTTTCAGAGTTGTTTACATTTTTGGAAATTTTAGAAAAATTTGGATATGGTATGTTCTTTGAATATTTTTATTTGAGGCCTACATAATTCCAAAATCTCTTGGTCAAAGTTGGGTCAAAAAGTGCCATCAAGGTCGACATCATAAAGCCCTTTTATGGCAGGTCCACAAACTCAGGGCCAAGGAAAGGGTGTTAAAACTCTAGGTAAAACTCATAAAAAGGAAGAGATGGAGTTATAATGGGGATGTACTAGACCCTTTATACCAGGGTTCTCTGACATAGATCATAAAGTGAGCTAGCATGACTATAGTGTGCAAGGCATTCAGAGTGAAGTGCAAGGCATACAATCTAATATGAAATCCACACAAGATAGTTTGGTAGATATCATATCAAATTTGAAAAATAATCAGTCAAATCATCTAGCTAACACTATTTCACAACCCCACCAGGCTGGTTCTCCCAACGAGTCTACTTCAAATCTAACTACAGTGCCACAAAGGAACATGTTACCAACATTGGATAAGCACAAATTTGATGGAAAAGATCCACTCAATTTGATCAACCAAATGGAGATTTTTTTTGATCTACATCAGATCCCAAGTGGAAAAAATGTTACCATGGCATCCTTGTATTTTGAACCTGATCAATTAATTTGGTATTGATACTTGTGTGCTCAAAATAAAAAGATGACTCTCAATGTCACTTGGTCAATTTTTACAGAGGAGTTGCAATTACACTATGGCAATAGTGTGATATAAAATTACTTCAGCCAACTAGTAAAATTGTGATAAAATGGCTCCATCAAGGAGTATATTAATCATTTCCAAAACCTATCCTTATGGGTGGAGACAATTTCTGAGGAGAACTTGAATGACCTATTTTTGGGTGGACTCAAGGACCACATTCAACATGAGGTATGCATGTTTAATCCACTTAAGATTTTTTATTCTATTATCATGGTACGTAGAGCTGAGGAAAAATTCATAGCCAATAAGAAGCATCCATTCACTCACTTCAAATATCGTATCATATCAACACCAACATTTCCTCCACCTACCAGATTGAGCCCACAACAAATTGAAGAGAAACGTACAAAAGGATTATGTTTTGGTTGTGACAGCAAGTGGAGCAAAGGACATAGATGTGATGAGAATAAGTTATTCAACATTGAGGTATCCAATGAAGATGAAGAAGAAAATGATGCCTTCAATGATGATGAGGAAGAGATAGAGGAGGTACCTAAAAATTCCCAACCTACAATCTCTTGTCATGCACTTGCAGGTATTGGCACTCCACAAACTCTTAAGGTGGTGGGTTTCCTTTAGAAATAGAAGGTGATAGTGTTGATTGATTCAAGGAGCACACATAACTTCATCAACCATAAGTTGGCCACTCAATTAAACTATTTCATCTACCCAGCACCAGAATTTCAAGTCATGATTGTAGATGGTGGCACAATTAATTATTCAGGCAAATGCTATAGTATTAAGCTTGTTATGGGTGAGCACAATCTTTAATCTCCTATGTTTGCTATTCCCATGGGTAACACAAACATTATTTTGGGAGTCTAATGGCTCACAACCTTGGGTACCTTTGAGATGAAATTTTAAGAACTATTCATGTGTTTTCATTCTGAAGGTAGGAAAATTGAACTACGTGGATTATAGGAAAAATCTCCACAATTGGTTAGTTCACATCAGATGACCAAGATACTAAAAAAGGGGGCATAGGTAATTATTACACAATTATGTTCCATATAATTTCAACCCACACAAGCATCTACACATCCTAATCTACAGGTGATTCTTAATGACCACCCATCTATTTTTGGGGCTATGCCAAAAGGACTACCACCAATAAGAGAGCATGATCATGCCATTCAACTACTTCCAGGGAGTCAACCACCAAATATCAGACCATATAGATATCCATATTCACAATAGAGTGAAATAAAAAAAATGGTCCATGAGATACTGGAGGCAGGGATCATCAGGCATAGCCAAAGTGCATATTCATCACTAGTGGTCATGGTGCGAAAGAAGGATGACACATGGAGGATGTGCCCAAATTATAGGAAATTCAACAAGTACACCATCAAAGATAAGTTTCCTACTCCAGTAATTGATGATTTACTTGATCAGTTGCATGGTGATAATTATTTCACAAAATTAGACCTTCGTTCGGGGTACCATCAAATTAGAATCAAGGATGAAGATGTTCATAAAACTGATTTTAGAATGCATGAGGGCCATTATGAGTTTTTGGTAATGCCCTTTGGTCTTACAAATTCACCATCTAATTTTCAAAGCTTGATGAACACTATTTTTAGGCCTTTTTTAAGGAAGTTTGTGTTGGTTTTATTTGATGACATATTGATTTATAGTCAGACATGGGAAGCACATCTGCAAAATTTGAAACGGGTGTTGATAGTTTTAGAGAAGCATCAACTTTATGCGAAGCCATCTAAATGTGCTTTTGGAGTACAAGAAGTAGAGTACCTAGGTCACATTGTTTCCCATGAAGGTGTCAAAGTTGATCCCCTAAAGATCAAAGCTATGATGGAATGGCCCATGCCAAAAACTCTTAAAAACCTCAGAGGGTTCCTAGGACTAACGGTTTACTACCAAATATTTGTGAAAGGTTATGGCAACAAAGTAGCTCCACTCACTACATTGATAAATAAGGATGCCTTCCATTGGAATTATGCCAACACCAAAGCATTTGAGAAACTAAAAGTAGCTATGTGCACCACTCTAGTTTTGGCTACTCTAAACTTCTCAAAGACATTCACTGTTGAATGTGATGCTTCTAGATCTAGGTTGGGAGTGGTACTAATGTAGGAAGGAAGACCCATTGCATTTGAGAGTCATCAATTCAAAGGTAAGAATCTACAAAAACCCATTTATGAGAAAGAAATGATGGCTATTCTTCATGCAGTTAAACAATGGAGGCCCTATCTAATGGGTAGACACTTTAAGGTGAAAGCTGATCATGATAGTCTCAAATACTTTTTGGAGAAAATATTATCATCTGATGAGCAACAAAAGTGGGTAACCAAAATTTTGGGTTATGATTTTGAAATAATCTATAAGAAGGGTAAAGATAGTGTAGTAGCAGATGCACTATCTAGATGAGATACATCCATAGAAGCATTACTTTGTGAAATATCCATATTACAAGCAGATTGGGTGGATGAAGCTAGATTAGAATGGGAGGAAGACAAGGATACACAAGTTCTTATTCAAAATCTCCAGCAAGGTACTTTAGCCTCTAAAAAATTTGAATGGAAAGGTAATGTCTTATGGTATAAGGGTAGGTTATACTTGTGCAAAAATTTTGAGCTTAAGCATAAGATTCTTGCAGAGTTGCATGCATATCCAATTAGGGGACACTTAGGGTTCTTGAAAACATATCACATAATTAAGAAAGAATTATTTTTCGAAGGACTCAAGGGAGATGTACAAAAGTTTGTGGAAAAATGCTTGATATGCCAACAGAATAAAGGTGAGATAATTAAGACCCCAGGTCTGTTACAACCATAAGCAATTCCTAGTCAAAGGTGGGAGGAAGTTTCCATGGATTTCATCACAGGGTTGCCTTGTTCTGAAAGTAAGAATGTTATCTTGATCATTGTGGATAGGCTTACAAAATATGCCCATTTTTTTGCTCTCTGACACCCATTTTTAGAAATTACAGTAGTAGCTATTTTTCTAGAAGCAATTCTCAAATTACATGGAACCCCCAAAATAATTGTAAGTGATCATGATCCTATTTTCAGTAGTAATTTTTGGACTGAACTATTTTCCTATTTGGGTACTCAACTAGCTCATAACTCATCTTACCACCCCCAATCTAATGGACAAATAGAAGTGGTTAACAAATGTTTAGAGGGGTATCTCTATTATTTTGTATCAAATAAATAGGAACATTAGGTTAAATGGCTACCACTTGCAGAATGGTGGTATAACACATCTTTCCATACCTCTTCTAAAATGTCTCCATTTCTAGCACTATATAGTTACCATCCACCTTTGATCACTTCTTCATTAAAGGTGCAAACCAAGGTTTGAAATGTGGAGGAGCACATTCAACATCAACAAGAGGTTTTGGCTAGTTTGAGAGAGAATTTGGCCTTGGCACAAAACAGGATGAAGCATCAAGCAGATCAACACCGTATTGAGAGAAATTTCAAGGTGGGTGACTGGGTATTTGTTCATTTGCAGCCTTATAAGTAGATGTCCTTAAAGTAATAGAAAAAGGACAACAAACTTTATCCTAAGTATTATGGCCCTTAAGGGGTTCTGTAGAAAAGTGGAAGTGTGGCTTATAAGCTTGAGTTACCTCATTCATCTCGCATACACCCAGTATTTCATGTTTCATGTTTGAAGGTCATTGGACAAATAGTTTCAGCCCAGACAGAACTCCCAAAACTAGATGAAGAAGGATGAGTAATTTTGGAACCAGAGAAGATCTTCCAAACTCATACTAATAGGTTGAGAACTAGAGATATTAGGGAATATCTTATCAAGTGAAAGAACTTGAGCAGTGAAGATGCAACTTGGGAAGGTGAATAGTTTCTGCAACATCTAGAGTTATTCAACATTGACGACAACATTGGTTTGAAGGGGAAGGGCATGCTACAGCCTTAACCTATCACATGTATGAGGACAGGAATACCTGACTTGTGGCTTACTTATCCCTCTTTGATGTTATATCACATTTCTCTATGCATTCATTTGGTTAGTAGGTCAGCCTATGGAGTAACCATGGCCTAGATAGACTATATATAAGAGGTAGAGGGTAATTATTTATCATCATATTATGAATTCTACTCTTATTGAAGATTTTTGAGGTTTCCCCCTTGAAGTTTCTTGTCTATTATCATATATTCTGATATATTTCAGTCATATTTGGATATATTTCTGTTATTCTACTTTATTGTTGAAGTAATTTCATTACACCTTTTGGGGTTTATTTTGAAGGTGAATGAGATGATTTTACATCTACATAATTTTATTAACATTAGTGTTTTGAAAAGTTTTCATTTTATTAAGTGTTTGCAATAATATTTGATGAGTTTTAGAAGTATTTTGACTAGTGTGGGTCGCATGTGAAGTATCGGTATTGGTATTAGTGTCTTGGGTTGCAATATGAGTAGTGGCATGTGTGGAACTATTGGTGTGAGAAGCATTAGTAGAAAAGGAATCACTAGTATCATGATTATAATTATAAAAAATGATGCATTAATGGGATTTTTAAGGAGGGTCTTTGGAAAAGTCCCACTAGATGTTGAACCTACCATGTTAGTGGAGATATTTAGCATGGAGGTTGAAGAGGTCATAGAATAAGATATCATGGTGTGGGAAGGATTAAAAATATAATGGAAAGGTTGATAAGAAAATGAAATTTCACCCATAGATCCATGAGATAATGTAGGGGAGGGTGAAAGAGGTTCTTCTACTTGAGCACCTATCATCAGATTATAGATGGTTGAAGTGTCCTTTCCTCTATGTTGAGGAAATTCATTAATGAAGAAGAACATTTTAGGTGTATTTTATAATTTATGATCATATTCTAATGGTAATATAGGATTACAAATTGATGATGAATGAGGATTCCCATAATTGGTAATGCAAGTGGTAATGTGCACATTGTTTTCATCTAAATTGGAAGCCACAAGTTGATTTTGGGGAAACCTATTAGGATGGGTAAGACTCATCATGTTTGTTATATTAAAAAATTTATTGTCCTCAAATAAAAAATTAATGATGATAAAAGAGGCTAAAGAGGTGATGGAAGGAAAAATTGAAAAATAGGTTACAGAGTTAAATTGGTCAACTATGTTCTGTAAACTAGGAAATAGGATAGAGAGAAAGATAACATAATCATACAGGTTGATTGTGTTCTTTTGAATAGTGAATAGGCCAAGGAATAAGAATACATAATTAGACAACTCGACTAAGTACTTCTTAGACAAGGGACTGAATAAGAATATAGAGAGGCACAATTAAATAGGTCAACTATGTACTATAGGTAAATATGTTGAATAGTCTACAGGAGATTGTGTTGATAGGGATGATAGTGTTTTGAAAATATAAAAAGGTTTTACAAGATAATATATAAGCTAATTAAATTAAGCATACAAGAAATTAGATTAGTGTGAGTGATCCAATTAGAACACATAACATAAACCTTACACCAACACTATTTAATGCAAGCTTTACGACAAAAAATACAATGATCAAATAATAAGCAGCAACTTGAAAGTAAATTATAACTAATTGGTCATTCCTAAGTGTTATTAAGTTATAATGAATTTTAGTTTTACTATTATCAAAATTTGGTTGTAAAAAATAACTAGAGATAAATCTAAGGATGGTTTCGAGAAGTTTAGGCTAAAAGGGATCTAAATTGGCAATAGTACTAGCTTGTTATTGGGGTGTAACCCCTCACTTCATAATCCCATATCAATAAGGGTATCAGGTGATTTTCCAATATATACCATCCACCACATGTTTATACTTGGCTATAAAACCAAGTCAACTTCCCTTTGGTGATGAAATCTAATTAGGTTGACCTTGGGAAGACAAATGTTTAATACTTTTTATATGAAAGTGATTTGGAAGTGTGTATAAAAGAGAAAATAGTGTGACTAAATTGAAATTTTGAAAAACCACCTAATTGATATATTTATTTTATTCTAAGCATGCAATCAACTGAAAGGAAAAGTGAATTAATTACTAGAAAAAAGAGGTTAATTCTTTGACTGTGAAGAGTACAAAATTAGTTTAGGCAATATTATATGCAAACAATATAGAACAAAGTCAATTGGGTCACCACTATTTTATAGAAGTAAGATCTGTAAGAACATAGTTGAATAAGTTGACAATGTTTTATAGATATAAAAAAGGATACAAAATTATGTCAATCAAGTTTACCTAATTATCTATAGGTTTGTAATTTTACAGACTACAAATTTACGAAAAATAGTGCTAAAAATGAAGAGTTGAAATGATAGGGAAGGTAAGAATGAACCTTGGTGGATTTGAAGATGTTTAGATTTTAAAATTTTATGCTATGATTCTCAAATTTTTATTTTAAAATTCTACTACTAGAGTCGACTAGTTCGACAGAGTTTTCAAAACATGTGCACTAAAAAATAAGTTATAAACATAGTCAACTAGTTCGACTATGTTTTCGGACCTGTATGGTAAAATAGGAGTATTGTGAATATATTCAACTAGTTTGACTATGTATGCAAATGTGGAACTAAAAAATAAGACTATAAAAGTTATTGATCTAATCACCTATATTTGGAGAAGACCTACATAGACATATCAGAGTCATTTTGAACAAATTATGTGTTAAACATGTGCATAGACTATTAAAACTATACCAACATGTTCGATACAATATTACAAAAAATAAAAATATATAATATATAATAATAAATTAATGTGTGAAAGAAAACCTACAAGGGTTAGATGCATGCTGAATTCTCTAGAATGTATACAAAAAGAAATGTAATTGATCTATTAATCAATCCTATCTAAAAGAAGATAAATCTTACTTACACTTCCAATTGTTGATACATTAGATATTTAGGATCATGACAAAGATAAATCCACTAGACCTAACCAAGAGATATCTTACCATAATAACATCACTAGAGAGGGTTTCAAAGCCTCTAGTCAAGAAACACTATGCAATAACTCTAGCTAGGTCTTATGTTTTTATATTCATGAAGTAAATGATAAATCAAAGTAAAATCTAATCTAGTGCTCACTAAAGCTTATGGAAAAAAGTGGGGGTAATAAACATAAAAATTAAACATGCATAAAATATATATACTCATGTCAATGTATAGGAAATCTTAATGCATGGGAGAGAAGCAAGCACAAATGCAAATCTAACTACTCTTACAAAGGAGGAATAAAGTTATGAATACTTAATTTTGAAGATGAACCTGATGAGCCTCAATCTCTCCCTTAGCCAAGGTGCTTCATAAAAGGTTTTTGTGGTATGCAAGTATAATAAGGATAATTCATCTCTAGGATACACAACTTCTCTATGCATATAAAATAATTCTTCTCAATACAAGATTCATATCTTCAAAGAAAGTATTAAAACCCTAAGCTATGCTCCTCAGATATAATGGTGGATAATCAAATGAATAATATATTCTTCTTCTTCTTCTTATCTCTTTTAATAAATGTAAAAATGATTCTATATATAGCTAAATCTAACCCTGAACATTTTTGAAAGTTTATCTGAGAGGGTTAATGTAATTGACTTTATATTTTTATTTGCTTAAAATAAGTTAGGTCTCAACCTAGGTTGGCCAAGAACCAACTTATAACTTAAATATACTTTTAAATTTTGACTATAGGGTTGATGGGGCTGATAGTGTAATGTAAAACATCAAAAAGGGTTTTAGGTTTAGGAATGGGCTAATGAAGGTGGTGAAAGCTTGGAGTGTGTAAGAGAGGAGGCAAGGCTTAGGGAAATACATAGGAGAAGGTTGTGTAGATAGTAATTTATAGTAAATGGGACAACAATCATGAAAATCACCAATGGTCTACCCATCCCTTTCCTAGTGCACTTTTTAAGGCATGCACTTAGAGAAATTGACACTTGATAGGGTTCTATAAGAGAGAGCATCAATAATTGATAAAGTTTGAAAATATTTTGTATACACATGCCACCTTGAAAAATATGGGTTAGTGGCCTCAAGTTAACTCAATTTGACCTAAATTACCCCTATGTTAGTGAGTGATTCCTACATAAACAATACTTCAAAGAGGACCTTAGACTGATGTAGTTCTCCCCTTTATGTGGGCTTGTGTGTCAATAATGGTGTAATATGTTATATGTGAGTGAATTTAGTGATCTAGCTTATAACTTGACAAATAATACTCATGGGATGACCTCTAGATGTTTAAAACCTCTAAGAATATTTCTCTTATATTTGATTTGGAAATAAGGAAGAATAGGTCATATTTACAAGCATGAAAGTTATTTTTGCTTGGTATAAGATAGATGTGTGTTTGATTTATACTTGATGATAATGAATAGTCTTTGAATTTATTTATACCACACCTTTTGAAATAATCTCACAAGGTTTAATTAAGATAGACATGCTAACCCATACATGTTGAAAGATTTACAAATTTGAGTGTTTGTGAGGCACATACACTAGCTTCATACCTAGGATACTAGCATCAACATTAGTATCCTAGTCTGGATGGTAGTGTCCTAAAGGATAGAGAATTGTTGAAGATATGTAATTGATAGTGTAAGATATATATTTTTATGTTTTAATAAAACTATGGGATATAAGTGATTTGAGTGATCAAAATATTAGGTTCATATTATAAGATAAGAATTTAGGCAAAGTGATATGGTGAACACAATCCTTTTAATAGCATACAGATCTAGAACTAAAAGTTTGAGCCATGTATGTTATTTTTTAAGTTTAAAAGACTAGTTCATCGTGTAAAATCTATATTTATCATCTATAACATGATCTGATGCAAAGTGGAAGGTTATTCTGGTTAGGATGTTGTCATTGATTAAGTTGGGGTGGATATAGTTCTTGTTTGTCATTGTTTGGGCTCATCTTTCCCCATTTATTATTCTTGATGATGTATTCAAGGTAGAAATTGAAGACCCTATATTTCTCTCCTTGATATTTTATATTTTTTTTACTAATTAATTGAAGGTTAATGGGTCCCTCACCCTTTACTAAATAAAACCATGATTATAAAATCTAAGTATAGACACTAAGAGGATTCAAAGAATCCAAAAGGGACCAAGTCCAAAAGAACCATCCAACCCCAAAAAACTAAAAATTAAACTAACCTAGCCAAAGACTAACATAATAACACCATTCCCTAAAAAAATAATAACCCAACAAACCCAAACCAAGCAACCAAGATTAAACACAAGCCAAACCCTTTAAGAGATGCGTAAAAGTACTAGCATCATAGTGTCATAGCTAGCAATTCATGACTACTACCATTATCTCTTGTAATTGAAGTGTCACTTCCTCCTAATCCACCCAACCACTACTCAAGAGGATCTACCATCTAACCACCCACATCACCATTCACTACTACTACCACTTTTTCCATCTTCCTAAACTTACCACCATAGTCACCATGCTTTCCTTGATCTCTTTGATCCACCATGCAATCACCAAGTCTGAGGAAGTGATAAATAGAGTATATTTGGGCCCTCATATGACATGACACTACATGACATCAATTGATTGACCTACCACTTTCCACACTCAAGAATTTCATGCTAACCTATAGAGGGAACATGGGAATTGTAGCCCCAAGTATACACACCAATAATGGTTCCACTAAGACCACCTTACTTGCTCATCAGATATCAATATGAAAATAGGGATGCAAGGGACCTTGCATGCCTACACATCTAATGTCATTATTAACCCCATGAAATAATAAGGTTTTTCAAATAAACCTTGAAGATCTTCAATAAAGGCCAAAATAGTATCAAACCTCACATTTAACTCATAAAAGGTAGACATGGTACCAATCGTAAACTTTCCCTACATGAAAATAACAAGTAATTTTAATCACTTCCTTGAAATTCTACCACCTTTCTCTCTATCCCCAATCAGAACTATGATCACACAAGCTTAACAAAAATATCCCTTATCTACAGTTCATCCTCTAGAGTAAGTAAGAGATCCCTAAAAAATGTAGAAGCTAACTCAGGGTTAACTTTGACCCTGAGTAAAGCCTCTAAATATAACATTCTAATCATTTCCCTCACCACCTCTAAGATTTACCTCAACTATATGATAAACACTTTTTTCATCCAAGAATTAGCATCACTCCATTCAAACACCATTTCACTCTTCATGGCCTTTGAACACATTATAGGGTGATTAATGCTAGCTACATCATTACATCCATCACCAAAATAGTCACTTGGGAGCCAACTCAACCACCAACCTACCATGCTCAAGATTTCACCCAACATGTCAAATAATTAATTACATTTACTACCACAAAGTACAAATGACATCACCCAAGTTCTAAATAAGTCTCCCTTAATAATGTGAAATAAGGCCATTGATTTCATCGGTGACATGACTATTTCCATCCAAAGGCCATCCCTAAATATAAGTTAAACTGGGAATAACACCACCCCAAATTAAAAAACATTAGCAAACAACTCACCCAAGACTAACACTTGGCCAAACATCCTAAACATTGTCTACAACCAACTTTTCCAATTGATAAATACCCATGTTGTCTATGAAGTCAACCATTGAGGTAACCTCTCTCAAGTAATGTGAGGCCTCTCAATATGAAAAATAATTTAGGATATCCCAAATTTTCTATAAAATTATATCAATTTTCCAAGAAGTATCTTTTCATTTATGTAATGCATTAATCATCACAATAAAATCACCCTTGATGACCACTTTCTAAATGTTGCACTAAATGACTAGATATAGCCCAAGTATAAGAGCTTACACCTCTACCTCATCATTAGTACCATCTACAAGCTTATGATATGTTGATTTAATCAAGGATCCTATGCAAGATCTGATTAAACAACGTACCCCCAAATCCCATAGATTACCTCTAGTTTCACCATCAAAATTGAATTGAACATACCATGGGATGGGGGCATTATTCCATATTATCCACCTATTTATTAGCCTTAGGATAAATTATCAACCCATTAACATGAGGAACTTTCAACAACTTCTAATATGAAATGATTTGTATATCCTAGTCTATCACCTTACCTTTATCTCTTTTAGAATGTTGAAATCCATTTTCAAACTTTGCCACTATATATTTTTTGAGAATATATTCCATAGAGTTCACCTTGCCTTCAAAAACTTAGAAGATCCATTCTTTTTAAATAATCTAGATCAGAATAGTCGATCAAGCTAGCCACAAGTAGGGAAAATTATCCTTATGCTTCCAAACCATCCAAAAATAAAATACAAATAATAGGGACCCAAGCCTGGCCTATTTCTAAACAATTTTATCACAAATCTAGTCTCAAAAGGACATAATAAAGGGGAATGAAAATAAAACCTGGTTTTCATCTTCTTAAATGACTAAGCACATAAGACATTGTAAAGGGTTAATCATTCCAATCTTTCATAGACTTTCATGTGTCAAGATTTTAACTTGAATATTTATCCATGCGAATGACCCTAACCTTGTTCCAACAAAGGACTTTTACCCAAAAAAATATCAACTCAGCATATTTAACCATTTTATACCCTAGATTCACTAGACATAACCCTATATTTTCTCTAGTCCATTGAATAGAATCCTAAAATTATTAAGGAATAACTTCCTTTTAGATCATAAATAGGGTAAAATATCTTTTTGAATGATAAGGATCATAATTTCTCCACACTCTTTTTATTTCCATCTACCCAAACTAGCCCCCATCTATGCTTTCAAGTAGTCACCGACCTTACTCCCCTAATAAGACATCAAAACACTTCTTGCTTCCTCCAAGCCTTGACATTCCTATAGAAGTAAATGCCCATTCCATGAATCACCCCAAAACTCAACCAATCACCATTGTTAATCACCTAATAGACATGTTCTTTAATAATAAATTGACACTTGAGATTAAAGTTCCACAAATGTGAGCCAAAAGAGGGATTAGCTAAAGTTAAGATGTTTGATCTTGAAATCTACCCAAAATATTTAAGTTGTAGTAGTTTATTCCAAATTTATTATGGTTCAGTTTCCATTCTCCACATAATCTTTTCACCCAATGCCAAATTTTTAACATATAATAACTTAACCCTATTACTCCCTGACCTTGAGAAAGACAAACTTTGTCGCACTTGAGTAGTAAGATTTTATTCTAGTCACTAGTGCCTTACTAAATAAAAGAATTCATTATGTGATTAAGTTCCTTCACAACCTTTATAGGTGGATGAAGCATAGACATAATATAGACTAGCAAGGCACTTATGACATATTTAATAATGGTGATTTGACCTACCAAGGATAACCATATACCCTTCGATGTTGTAAGTTGAGACCTAAAAGCATTGATTAAATTATCTCACATAGTTGTTTACCCCAAAATTTGGATTCTAGATTGGGGTATATAGGGTCAAAGGGTTAGAGATAGCCTAAGGCACAAAAATGATAAACTATCTATAAAGTAAGCTAATTTGGTGATAAACTCAAATATAACATATGTTAAATTTTAAAAACTAATAATAAGCTAAATATAGAAAATACAACTAAGCTACGTATAGAAATGAAAAAAAAAAGTAATCTAATTTGTTATTTTTGATGATAATACAATGTTGGACTTAGAACAGATAGGAAACAAATTAGAAGATAGTTCTATAATAGTCATCAGATTCATATTTGGATATTTCTAGAGCTACAGACACTAAAGTCAACTTGGGACGGTTATGTCAACACTGCTATATGAACTCAATGCAAGGGTCATCTAGGGAATACCTACTCTAAAAATATGAAACCTCTTGGATTCTTATAGTTTTGAATTAACCTTCACTCTGGTGCATTCATATATAAGTCATGAACTGTCATTCCTCATGAATTTTCAAAACCTTAGTTATTCATCTTCATGGTGACCTTAGAGAAAAATGGGTTAGTGGGCACACAGTGTTAAACTAACCCTAAAGACCCATATGTCAATAGTGTTGACTACATAGATAATATTTTGAAGAGGGCCTTAGAATGATGTAGTTCTCCCTTATGTGTTATCTTGTGTGTGAATCATGCAATATGTGGAAAGCATGTACAATAGTCACCTAGCTTGTAACTTGGCAAATACAACTCTTAGCCTACTCCTTAAATAATTTAGACCTATAGATATGTTTTTCTTATGACTGGTAAGGAAAAATGGAAGATTTTCTCAATTTAATGTTTAATAGAGTGTTTTTGATAAGTTATCTTCTCTCTTAGTCTTTTCTAGGTGATTAATGAATGATGGTTGATCTTGTATTTATATCAATCCCTTTTTAGAATAAACTCTCATTAAATTTGATATAATATTTACTGAGGATCAAAATAATGAATGTTGAAAAATAAGTGAATAAAACATTTAAACAATATTATCTTGAAAATAACACAACCATAAGTTTATATGAAAGATTTGATAAGTGGGGGAAACCATTAAATGGTGAAAAAACCTCACAATCTAGTATTAATAATCTTGAAACAATGAACTTCAAGTACAATAGCATGTAGAAGCTTAAGTGAAGAATGGCCTTAATTCAAGAGAGAAAAAGCAAGACTTAAAACAACAATAATGAGTTGTGTGTTGAGAGTGTTGAGTAATGAAGAGAGGAAAGATATTTTATAAATCAAGAAAAAAATAATGGGAGTTACAAGGAATCCCATGATTACCTTACAAGCTTCCTTTGTGTGTGCCAAGTGGCCTATTCCCTTAGAGAATGGAGGGATGTGTGTTCCAAGTGGGGGAAGGAGTTACTTGTGAAATTAACTCTCAAATATTAAAGGGTAATAAAGAGGTTGATGACACCTCATGGAGTCTGGATTAAAAACTTAAGTTGGAGTTACAAAAGGAGAAATTTTTTACAAATAAGGAAGGGAGTTGAAATTGCATAATACTCACTCTTAATATAAACTTCTTTCAAGAATAATTACAAAATTTTGAGAAACAAAAAATAAGATAAGGTGCCACAAAAAATCTCAAGGATAAAAGTGTGATCACAAAGAATCTCCAAGAATCCTCTTCGAATAGTGTGGTCGATCCAAAATGGAAAAAAGATGAATAAAAAGATAAAAGATCCACAAGCTTATAAAACAAGAAATCTAACACTAATATTTCAAGTTAAGTAACTAATATGCCAAAAAATATGATCTAAATATAGAATGTAATAAAAGTAGATGTAAAGGCAAATGGAGTAAAGACAATTTCCATCATAAAGTGCATAAACCTACACAGAAAGAAGCTTGTCAACATAATCAAAGCATATATCCCATGAAATAAAAATAAGGAATGAAAAAAAAGATTTAGCTAATCAAAATGGAAATAAATAAAATGTGTCACTTATAAAATATATTCTGTGTAAAGAATTAGAAGAAGTATCACAAAAAGACATATCAAAGTCTCTATAAGATTCATCAATTTTAAGAATCCAAATAGTTTTACCCTTGGAAGTAGGAGATGTATACATTTATCAAAAATACAAAGTGTTATACATATATTTACCACAACATTTAAATGGGTGAAATTTCCAACATTTAGATATACAATGCATGTGCTTTTCACAATGCACACAAGGTTTAATAGTTTTAACCAAAGCATGATCATTAGAAGTAGTATAATCAAAATAAGTTGCATTATAAGTCTTTTGATGAGGAGGACAACAAGATTCTGAATTGGCATTAGAAATATGGGAGTCATTAAAACCAATAACTTTATAATTTGCATTAAAATTAGGAAAAATAGGTTCAAGAATACCATCTTTGCGCTTACCAAACACTTCACCCAAATAGGCCATATTGTGCATTATTTTTAAGTCGGGGTTGGTACAAGAAGTGTGCATATGAGTTTTAGGTATTTGAAGAGCGCAAGAAGTTTCACCATGGTTAGATCTAGTGTTATATATGCAAGATGCAAATTTAACATTTAAAGCATCAAGAGAAGATTGAATAGTTTGCATTTGCTCAATAAAAGAGGCTTTTAAAGTATTTAAAATGTCCTTTTGATATGCAAGTTATTTTTTGAGTGCAATAATTTATTTATTTTTAAATAAAATAGTTCGATTGAAAACAAATGTAATGGATAATTAAAATGCCATGAAAGTATAATAAATAAAATTAGCCATTATTAAAATAAAATCCATTTCTAGTAACATGAAATGATAAAAAAAAACATTTTAAAATATTCATATTATACAAATGAAGATTTGAATATATAAATTTATTCATCTTAGATCACTTAACTTGTAAATGTAAGTCCAAAAAAACCACCAATAAATTGGTAAAATAAAAAAAATTAACTTTGCTTTTTGAAAAAAAAAATAATAATTAAATAAGAATTACATATTATACCATAATAATTAATTGAATGGAAATGTTTGAAGTCCCTTTTTCTTTTTTAATTTGAAAAAAAAAATAAACAAGGATTATTATGAAGAATGATACTAATTATCCAATGCCTCATGTATATTCTAAATTAGCCAAAGTCTCCTTGAAAAACATTTTCTAGATTTTTGATTTAAGAAGCTCTTGAATTAAAAGGATAATGATTAAAATATTGGAATAAAAAACACCCAGCTATAGCTATAAACAAATAACAAAACATAAAGACAAAACCAACAATGGCACCCATATATGCATTTAGGATAGAGAATGTTGTTGACCAGTACATGAAAAAAATAAAAAAAATAAAGGGATTATTATATGTAGTAACAAATAAGAATAACCAAATATTAAAAAGGCTAAGCTCTTAAAAAAATAATGACATTAAACCCAAAAAAAAGAAGTGACTAGGTGTAAAATAACACCAGGAGCGTTATCAGAGCACACTTAAAAAGTGAAAATAATGACTAGAAAAATGCATACAAATGCATAATATAGCATATCTCCCTAAAGGTAAAAGGAATAATATGATAAATATAGAAGTGGGCATCTAATAAACATGGGCTACCATAAGAAGAAGAACTATAAAGAGAAATAAAAAATAAATAAATTATAATGGCTAGAATGAAGGTGACATAAAGCAAAACATGGGGGGGAAATTACACAATTGTTAGCCCCTAAATTTTAACTAAGTACTATCCCATTTTTTAGCACGAGACTAGCATAGCACAAAAGGACCATTCTCCCATTTTAGCACTAGACCAACACAACATGGAAGGACCATGGCACATAGTTAATAGGTGTAGAAGTGTCATGGTGTGATAATTGATAGGCATGAGAGGAAAATGACATAAGAGAACCAATGTGAGAGGACCCAGTCAAAAGATAATGTCATGAAGAACCTAAGAACATAGGACTTGAAACAAAAGTATAAGACTAGGGGAGTGCGTAGGAAGGGGAGTGCATCAGAAGTGGAGCACATGGGAAGCAAATCATGTGGGAAGTGGGACTAGTTAGAAAAATAATTCATATGAGACACTTCAACCATTTTTATTATAGGTTTTGTACCATCCCACAAGGAATGGAACACACAGCCACCAGTTTATAACATAAAGTGAGGATCTAGGGGCACAAGGACCCAAATTTTCAAGAACTTATTGTAAAGTGTCATGACTCTCAGTCTATTGGTAGTTTGTGCACCATTTTCTCTTAAATTAATGACAATAAAACTTTTTTAGGTAAAAATAAGTATAAATACCCATGTTTTAATCTTTTGCGAGGATGATCTTTTTATAGAATAGACAATAGATCTTTGCCTTGTAATTCATTAAGCATCTAATGGGAGATATTAATTTTTACCAAATTATGTTATGAATGATGAAATATAGTAAGTGCTAGAGATGGATAAGTTTTATTTCTTTGTCTTGTTATTGGTATCCTTTTCTTTTCTAAGTCACTGCTGTTAGATAATAATGGTGATCCTTTTAATAGTGGTAGTTACATCTGGGATAAGAAGGATAGTAGTAGTATATTTGTGTTATTAAATAATCCTTATTTAGAGCTACATAATCAAGGATAAACAAACATACATTACTATGTTACAAAACCTTTGAGAATTAATCTTTCATTGCATGCTTTGGGTGAGTGCACGAGACCTAACTCTCATGTGATAGGGCCAATGCACTAGCTTGTTGGCATAGAATTCAGTACTAGAGTTGGAATTAATTAAAATAACCCAACATTTTAGTTTCATTACCAGGACCCAAAACACTTGAATAAAAATCATGGGAAAATGTTTGAGTGTATTACTATAGAGAATATAGAAGAATGGGTTACCAGTGTCAAAAAAAACTTTATAGTCCCTATCTTGAGCTAGCAATCTCTACACGATAGTGGGTAGAGAATAATCTCTACAATCCCTTATATGAAACCTTCTTTTTTGTGATCTCAATTTTCTTACATAATTGAATAATGCCATATGCTCAAGGATGATCCAAAAATATTAGAAGGAAGTAACCTTGGATGCTTGAATAGTAGAGGATTTTAACATGACTTGAAGTTTTGTGGATGTGAGTAGTAAACTTTTAGTGGAGAGGATTTTGGAATAGCTCTATTTTGGGGTATGTTGTGACCACCTTTTCATGTCTTGAAGAAGACAAAATGTTAGATTATTTTAGTTAATTCTAACTCTAGTACTGAAGTCTATCCTAACAAGCTAGCACACTGGCCCTATGACATGAGAGTTAGGTCTCATATACTCACCCATAGTGCATAGTAAAAGACTAGTTCTTAAAAAAATTATAACACAATAATGTATGTTTGTTCATCCTTTGTTATACAGCTATAAATAAGGATTATTTAATAACACATATATATTACTACTATGTTACAAAACTTTTGGGAACTGGTCTTTCACTATTCATTTTGGGTGAGTATATGATACCCAACTCTCACATGATAGGGCCAATGTGCTATCTTGTTGGGATAGACTTTAGCACCAAAGTTAGAATCAACTAAAATAACCCAAAATTTTAGTTCCATTGTCAGGACCCAAATCACTTGAAGCATAGTCATGGGTAAATGTTTAAGCACATTACACTAGAGAATATAGAAGAATGGGTTACCAGTGTTGAAGACAATTTTGTAGTTTCGTATCTTGATCTAGGAATCTTTCCATGATAGTGGGTAGAGTATAATCTCTACAGTCCCTTGTATGAAACCTTCTTTTTTGAGATCCCAATTCTCTTACATGCTTGGATAATAACATATGCTCAAGGATGATCTAGAAATCTTGGAAGGAGGCAACCTTAGACAATTGAACAGTAGAGGATTTTAGCATGAATTGGAGTTTTGTGGATGCGAGCAGTAAACTTTTGGTGGAGAGGAGTTAAAAATAGCTACATTTTAGAGTACACTATGACCACCTATTCATGTCTTGAAGAAGCCAAATTACAATTTCTCTAAGATTCAAGTGTTTGTTATCTCATGTTTTTAGCCTTTGAAATTAAGAAATTAATTATTGACCTTGGATTAGAAACTATACCCATGTAGGGCTAAATTCTTCCGTATATGAGTCACACATTCTGGAGGGGAGACTAGGGTTGATTGAAGATTATGAGTTTAACATGGTATCAATCTATCAAGAATTATGGAAATAGAATTATGATGAATATCAGTAAAGGATTATGGGAGTTATCAACATGGGAAGAGACCAGGAGACCTCTAGGAATGTTGTGAAGAGTTGTAGGGAAAAAAACACACACAAGGAACCCATCACTTTTGAACCACATTCTTTGCCACTTCTATCTTATGAAAGAGAAATGAGATAGACTAAAAGAGTCAAAAAACCAAGTCTAAATCAACCAGGCTCCCCCACCATAGTGCATGCTCATGGCTTTGAGTCAGATAGAGTACATACATAAAATTGAGAAATAAATAGTTCAAAGTCAAAAACTGAACTAATAAGAGAGACTAAAACTAGGCCATTAGATGTTCATTGAAATTTTACATTATCTTTCCCCTTATATATAATTATATGGCACAACTTAGGATGCCTTATGGGTCTAGTCCTCAAGGCTAGAGTACAAGCCCAAACTTGGGTAACCAACCCACTCCCATGCCTCTTTCCATGAGCACTAATACTAGAGGTGATAGAGGAGGATTAGGAGGAGGCACAAGAGTAAATGTAGCCCCTACTCAAGTAACAAGTGTTGGATATTCCCATCAACCACCTATTTAACCATCACAACCCACTATAGTCTACTATGAGATGACATTGCACTTACCTAAGTACTAAGGAGTAGAGAATGTAGTTGAGCATGTCCACAAGTGTGAATTGATTTGGTGAGCATGAAGCATCATGTGCTCTAAACATAGGGATACACACTTTTCAAATACACAATTAGAGTGTGTATATAAGTGGTATCAAAATTTCAACCCTTAGCAAGTTGTGGTTTATTATGATCAACTCAAATTAGCCTTCCTATAGGAATTTGACATTCCTAAGTTTGAACAATAGAGTATAGAAGTGTTGAAGGACATAAATCAAGGACTTATAGAGAGTGTATGTGACTATGATACAAGTTTTAAAACCTTTTTGTCTAAATTCTCCTTTGAAATTAACATTACCCAATATGCATAATGGTTTGTGGGAGGATTGTTATTACCTTTCTGGTGAACCCTATCACAATGGACGTTCACTAACCCATGTGAGGCCTTAGAAGCTAATATTTTCATTGAAATAGTTGGAAGCATTAAAACTATGATTATTCCCTTCATGGAGGCCTATATAGCCTCAATTTCATCACATCTAGAAAATTTAACATCCAAAAATGCACATGAAACATGCAATGGTGTTTGGTGTACTGACTATGAAACTAAAGGGCATATGAGGAACAACTACCCATGTAATAACATCCACATGGTGTTAGAAAAAAATTGAAATATGATATGAGGAACATTATGTCTATTCTTATCCTATTTTTAAAAATGATACACACACAAAGGTGTTTGAGTATTGTAAAATTTGTGATGCCTACTCTCATAACACTAATGAATGTCAATTGATCAGTGATATCCATGAAGCTTGAGCACGGGGCATATGCTAGACCTCTATCACTAATAACCAATATAATGATAGCTAACATGGGTAAGGTAGATGATGAGGATAAGGAGGTAATTAATTCCCACTTAGAACCTATTACAAATGTGGATCTCTAGATCACTATCAACGGGATTACCTAGAGTACCCAATGAGTGTGTTTTGAAAAAAGGACCATCAGTTGGAAGAGTGTCATGATCTATATATAGCTATCACTAAGGAGAAAAATGAAAAGAGTGTTAGTATAATTCAAATAGATAAACCACAATGGTGTGCATGCCCAATCATCCCAATAGTCCAATAATTAAATATTACCTCTCATAGTGGGGGACAAACTCAATCAACATCTAATCCATTTAAGAAGGTATAATGGGAAGAACCATGAGTTAGAAAGTAACCTAATGCTCAATATCAAAAGTATGTCCTTCAAGATAAGATGGCACTTGTATGAGAGATCCAAGGTGAGATTCAATACCTCAAAGACAAGGACATAATGTAGTGTGTTGATGTACAAAGAAAATTTGAACCTTGACTAGTGGTGCAGGATGACTTTCAGGAACTATGAAAGTGTATGCTAGATGAGGAAATTATTCCCCAACTTAATGCTTCACTTAAGAGTCAAGCCTAATCATAAAATGGAATTTACGCTCACCTTAGTCAACAAAATGAATACCATTGTTTAAATCATGCTCGGTGTCAAGACACTCCTAGTTCCTCTACTACCCCCAAAGATGGAGAAATATTGGTTAATGTTTCCATCAATAAATGGGTAATCCATGAAATTTTAGTAGATATCGACATAGAATTCAATGTCCTTACTAAACATGCTTGGTGCAAAATGTCTAGTCCAGTCCTACATCCTTTACATCATATCTTATTCATGAAAAATAAGACTCAAACGCACCCTATTGGGGTCCTCAATAATTTCATAATTGAAATACTTGGATTTCCATTCAAAGTGGATTTTAAGGTTTTGGAGTTAGTTGAAGCTGATGATTACCCATCCCTACTGGGAAATCTTTGTTGCTATGAGAACCATGTAGACTTGAGCTTTAAAAATTGATATATTAGTTTTGAGAATATTGATCAACATGTAGTAATACCACTAGATCAAGCACAAGGACCTCCTTATATTGATCCCATAAATCTTGATGAAGACATCAATCACTTGTATAATGTTACTACTCAAAATGATGAATAGAAACCTTAGATGGTGTTCTTTGATGGACTGATAACCAATCTATTTTGGATACTACAAGTAATTAGTGTAATTATTAGGACCATGGTGACTATGATCTCATGAAAAAGATGTGTAGCATCATCAACAAAAGAGAAAACTTCTCATGCCAACTCCCTAAATGTCACAAATTTGTGCACCTCATGGGTTTAGAAATGAGAGGGCCACTAATAGGACCACCAATAGAAATATTTGATGAAGCTCCATGGTTTCATGGACAAATAGAGGTATGTGAATTTTTCTAGCATCTCAAATAATTCTATGATATCAAAAATGACTAGATGAGGTCATTGGATCACCTTTTTTATGGTACTATCACAAGATGATTGCATACCCATAAAGAGTTCCTTCTAAATTAGGATCAAGTACATTCTTCTCTCCATCATAAATTCCACTAAGATAATAAGGTAAAGGTAATACTTAGTTACAATGGCATGTAATTACCCAAACCTCACATTGAGGCTTGTGATACAATATAGTGAATTGAAGAAACATACTTATTAGAGTACCTCTAGGTGCATGCATTCTATGGGACTTTATGCACTTGGGTGTGAGCATGGTATATTCATGAAGAAATGCACATGGGTACCAAGTTTTGGTATTTACTGAAGGATAATATGATGTTTTCACTACCCTATTCTTCACCAAGTATGGACTTGCACCTCACTCTTCAAGCCATGCATGAAGTGGTTATTAGAGACCCATGTCCTATTGAAGACCCCCTATGGCATATTCATCAAGAATTTGAGGAACATTTATACTTGTTCACTAAGCCTTCCACCCATCTAATTCTTGCACCATCATCAAGCTTTGATGAATAATGATGTGAATAAATTTACTGGGGAAAGTATAAACTTATCCTTCAAGTAGATGAAGGTGAGGGATTTACTTCACATGACCCCTTGACCACCCATTTAGACTCTCCTACAAGCATTAGTACATGAAATATTTAGGATAAAAGTCTTAAAATAAATAATCCCTATTATGGACCAAGTCAAACTATATAATGCAAATTGGTATGGAGCATGAACTAAAGATGGCTAGAGTTAGAAACTATTAGACTGATATAGAGATCTCAAAAATATTTGAGTTATTAAAAGAGTACCAAGATGTTTTCTTGAAAAAATGCAATGAAATGAAGGGATTACACCCATATTTAGGAAATATGCACATCAATCTAGTCATGGTGCTTGACCAGTGAAAAAATGACCATACAAGATGAACCCTAATCTCTGAGCATAGGTTAAAGAAGAGATTGATAGCATGATTCACACAAGAGTAATTACTCACATTTTAAAATTTGATTGGGTTAGCCCCATGGTAATAAATATCAAAAAGGATGCATGTATAGTATCTGTGTGGATTATCACATGTTAAATGCATCCTATGTGACAGAACCCTTTTGAATGCCTTTCACAAAGGAAATCCTAGAATATGTTGTTGGTTATGAAGTGTTCTAAATGGGGATCATTTGCATATATTATTATGCCTTTTGGACTTAAAAATTCCAGCAGTGTTCTCATGCATAGTAGTTGAAGCCTTCAAGGACTTCATCCATAAGTTATTCCAAGTCTATTTGGATGATTGGATGGTATATAGTTTGATTAAAGACCATTGTGATAATATTAGACTCATTCTTGAGTGTCATCAAGTGTTACAGATATCTTTAAACTTAACTAAGTGCCTATTCATGACACTTTTTGGTATGCTCCTAGGACATATTATTTGTAAGGAGGGATTCCTAGTGGACCCAGCAAAGGTATCTATGATCCTTCACTTGCCAACACCCAAGACCTAGCATGAAGTGTGTGCCTTCTTGGGTCACATGGATTATTACAAAAATTTCATTCATGGTTATGCAAAGTTTATCATGCCCTTAAAATAAATTTTAAAGCACAATGAATAGTTCATATGGATTAATTCTTGTAAGGCAGCTTTTGAAACACTGAAAGAAAAGTTGGTTATTGCTTCTATACTATAATTCATTGATTGGACAAAGCCTTTTCATTTCCATATTAATAAATTAGCATGGTAGTTGGCATGATTCTTTCACAACTAGGTGAAGGTCATTTATATCACCCAATTTATTTTTCTAGTAGAAATCTAACACCAGTTGAAAGGAATTATACCACCATGGAAAGTGAAGTTTTGTCTATGATCTATGCTTTACAAAATTTCAAACAATATCTTATATCCACTCCTTTTACATTTTATACAAATCATGAGGCTTTGAATTACCTTGTCAAAAAACTAGTGCTACATGGAAAAATTTGTCATTGGATTATCCTATTCCAAGAATTCCAATTTTCCATAATGGTGAAACCTGGGAAGACTAACTGTGGACCTAACCACTTATCCTAGATTGAGATCGATGAACCCCCACACACCATAGAGTATGATCTTTCTGATATATATATTTCTTTTGATTTGCTCAGGTACCTAGAGAACTATAAGATATTACAACATTTTTTAACATTATTTCTATGCCTAACTCTCTCACCTCATAGGAAAAAAAGTAACTTTTAGTCCACATTACACCCTATCAGCTCATATCAGGAGATATTTATAAAATTGATCATGATAAGATACTTTGTCATTATCTAATGCAATATGAGTGCTTTGAGGTACTATGAGAATTTCATGAAGGTATTGTCAGAGGACACTATGCTAGAGAAATTACCATGTGCAAGGTGTTACTAACTAGGCTTTGGTGGCCAACTCTATTTAAAGAAGCTAGGCCATATATTAGGTAATGTGACATCTACCAACACATAGCTAAACCTAACAAAAGAGATGTTATGCCTTTGTGACACATCCCTTCTTAATAACCATTTGAAAAATAGGTTATTAATTTTATGGGGCCCATCACTCTAGAAAAATGATGAACGGGTTATTGATACATCATTGCAATGACTGACTACCTCATGTGTTGGGAAAAAATAGCACTGATAAAGGATTGTACTACAATAACTACTATGCAATTCATTTGGGAGAATGTTATAACATGGTTTAAGTGTCGTATGTGTTTCACTAGTGATTGAATAACCCACTTTTTAAATGAAACCATTTGCATCTTGTTGGCTAAGTTCATAATAATGCACCATAAGACAACACCATACCACCTATAGGCCAATATAACTACTAAATCTTTTAATAAGTTCCTTGGTACCACTTTAACAAAAAATTGTAATGTTGGTTGGACTGATTGGGATGATACAGTGTTTATAGTACTTTGGGCCTACCAAACTACATATAAGCATCTTAATAAAATCATGTCATTCAACTTAGTATTTAAAAAATAAGTGGTTATGCTAGTGGATTTCTTGGTACCATCCCTTTGTATAGAATTCATGGTAAAATTGGATGATGAGACATATTTAAAAGCATGATTAGATGAGTTAGTGAAACTAGATAAGACCCAATTCTTCACTCACTAGAGTTAAGATATAGAAAAATGTAAGCAAAAGGCATGGTATGATTACCATATCAAGAATAAGATTTTTTTCTAGGCATGAAGGTATTTTTATATGACTCTAAGTTCTTTCACCATTCTAGAATTCTCCATATCTATGGGGATGGCCCTTTTATAATACATAGTATTTGACCTATAAAGGCATGTTAGTTACAAAGAATGGATGATCAATTCTTCCCAAGGCACTATAATAGAAGTCAACTTAGATCATATTTCACATCAAAATAGCTAAAACTTTTTTAATTAATAAGGCTTATGCCATTAAATTAGGATTTCTTTCTTTAAATAAAAGCACTACCTTTGTTGTGCACAACTCTTTCTTTATAATATTTTGTGTTTTTATGTTTTTTATTTTCATGGAAGACCATAAACCACTTTAGTGTGAGGTAAGAATTCACATGTAAGGTTAAAAATAAAAATTTCTCAAGTAAATGGGAGCATAAGATATGTTGGCATGCAAGTTGTATAGGTTCACAAGTTATTAATGGCACGGGAGCCTTTTAAGGCACTAATGGGTAAGGTTCCTGCCATATGTTACAATTTTAAGAAGGGAAAGTTGTCTTCCACCATATTGAAAGGGTGGGATATAGTTGTCACCCACTTTAAATAAAAACATGAGAAGGGATATTCCATTAATGTAATAAGGTTAGTTATGGTGAGAAGCATGCTAAGGACATGATAAAAATAAAACTGTTAAGGCATTAATTACATAGGGAAAGGTTCAAAATATGATGGTCATTAAAAGATTTGCATTTATGATTTGAAGTGATGAGGAGAGGGAAGGAGTTAATGAAATTAAACCCCCTGTAGAGCTTAAAAATAGAAAGGGTAAAGTCATTTTACACTTTACAATGCATGAATTCTTAAAGTAATAAGAATGAGTGATGAACCAGAGCTAAAAAACAAGTGACCACACTAGAATCAAATTATTCAATTCTTAAAGAGAGCACAGTGTTTATCTTCTTGATGAGTTAAGTAGGTTGTTACCTAAGAAAGAAGAGGGATTTTTAATCCAAATTGGTAGAATGAAGTGGAATTTTTCACATTCATAGGTTGTAAGTCTACCATTAACGAACCATTGAAGCTCAAAAAGCTAAAGTAAATTTACCTACAACCATGTATTCTTTTGGGAACATGGGATGGCCATGTATTAACCTTTGGGCTCCTTGAAGGTTAATATGGCCTAAGAAAAATGCTAGGAGACTCAAAAAACTACCAACTATACCTAGAGAAAGAAGAGGTGAGCATAAGAGACTAGTTTCCCATTAGGGAGGAGACTTCAGAATAAGAATATCGCTTGGAAAAACAAGCATAAGGCATGGGAGGAGAAGTATTAAAGTTCATGGAATAAAAATAAAATATGGTAAAGAAAGGATAGTAGCCATGGGCATCAGCTACACAAAGGTCCTAGCATCCCCACCTCCTTCTCTATTGATAGAAGAGATGAAATACCTAGATTTAGTATTACATGCAAAGAACTGGGTCTCCAAAGTCTTGATGGCCATATTATTTAAATATAATCATTGCCAATTTTTGAATGAGGTTGAGATCTAGAATGACTATCAGGGTAAGACCATTGACATGAGGAATCAAGTGGTTTATGATTTATTGATCAAGAACCAACTAGACACTATGGGACTCTTTCAACTATTTGTGTTTCCATATTTTTGTAAACCTATAGAGGCAATACAATTCCTCATTTTACATGTCCATGTGGACTATATCTACTTCACTAGGCACAACATGAAGATCACCCCTGAGAGGATCAATAAATTCACTAGATTACAGTGCTCAGGTATGAGTGTGATCAATTATTTAGCTAACATAGATGAGATACAAAGGATATCCATGGTTCTAATGTACCAAAAGCAAGGGCATGCAATACACATTAATAACTTGTAATATCCCACCCTCATATTCATGTAATGGATTATTTCCACCAAGATCATAGGGATTGATCACTAGAAAGAGGTGGACATGATAAACCTATACATTGCTCACCAAGTCTCACAGGGATTAAAGTATAATTAGGCATTGTACTTCATCCACAAAATAACTAAAGATGTAGAAAAGGCCTATAAGACTCCCAAGTATAGGTTTCCCTATGGATAAATCCTTTTATTAATGGTTTTTGATGAGAATAAAGTACCAGATTATAGTTTAGGTGTATTAAAGTGGGTATACCCTCCCACTCACAAGTCCTCCATTGAGTGCTACAAGGCTTTTAATTGCCCCCAATATATCACCCCCTCATACAAGATAAATATGAGGAATTGGTTTTAAGGGATGAAGGAAGAATTTGAGAATGAGTATAAAATTCCCAAGGACTTACCCCTAGCTATAGATCAATCATAATTCATTGTAAATTAATATTTATCCCTTGCACAGATCTATATGAATCCATCAAGAGAGATTTTATCATGGCTCAAGTTACCATATGCCTTCTCCACATGGTATTTCATAGACTTTGTTAATCAAATATATAATGTCAAACTGATCATTTTGTAGGTAGAAAGGATTTATGTGGATATTCATGCCCTCTAAAAATCTATGTATATCCAGGCAAGAAGGCCTATGTGGAGAGGCTAGAATTAGACTTGACTGATATAAAAGTTAAGGATATTTTGATTGGGGAGCAAGTTCACAAATTTTTTTATATGCTACACCCCCGCTAGTACCTTTAGGATAGATATCCCAAGGAAATACTCCCTAAGCACCACAACTAAGGAGGAAAATCAACTGATACCAAGCACAAGTTTGAGTGGGCATCAAGCCCCCTAAAAGAAGCAAAGGATGGCAGAGGTATATCCCTCCAAACCCACCTCTTCTCATCCTTATACACTTCTAACTCCATCTTACCCTTCACATTCACCACCTCATCCATATTTACCCCCTTCTCACACTTCACCTCCTCACGCTTCTCCATCCCTTTCTCATTCTACTCCTTTGCACTCATTTATCCCTGACCCTTTATCTCCTCAACCCACTCCCCTTATTTATCCACCACTTTCTCTAACTCCACTTTCACATTTTTCCCCACCTTATATACATCTATCTTCCTTTAGGAATATCATAATAACTTCCCCATATTTTCATCCAAGACAAGCACCCCAACAGGAGTTCCTTCAGATGCAAACCTATAGCTTAAGATCAAATTCCAAGAGGACTCCCTCCCCAATGCAAGAGAAGGCCATGTTCGATGACTCACTGCTTGATGTCGAGATAGAATAAAATGAGGAGGATGGTTTGGAAGATATTGAGATAGCCACTAGTGACCATTAGGAGGTTGAGCTTGAATGGGACCCTAATAAAGTTAAGGGACTAATTAAATCAGGATATGAAGATGCAATAATGGTAACCACTATGTATAAACATTACCAGTTCAGCATAGAAGATAGATGACTTTATCTTTGGCCATACTTCCATCCCAAGTAATCAATTCCTAAGAGAAAAAAGGAGGTGTCCTTCCTAATTGACATTATAATAAGAAGCACAAGTTTGAGCTCCTAATGGAAAACATCACCTTAGGTCTAGATACTCCAACATTACTAGATACAATGAGGGTTGATCCATAAAATCTCACCTCATTGATAGCTAGCACCACATTTTTAAAACTTGGCATGGAAATAATGTACTAGAACATTTTTTTAGATTTTGATTCATGCATGGTAGAGAGGAAACATGCCAAGGTAGTGGTATAATAAAGCACTTGTAGAAAATCAAGTGCTCATCAAGGAAGTGACCTCTTTGAAAAAAAAGATCTAAGAGGCCATGGAGTTGAAAGTGAGGTTTTTAACCCTCTATAAAATAGTTTTAAAGGAATATCTAGCACTTGCATATAGCATACCACTAAAAGGGGACATCATCAAAAGTCTAGAGACCCTGGTTAGACTACTACTAAAAAAATACAAGGAACAACCAATGATAAGTGATGAGTGGAAAGAAATTAAATATTTCACCATGGTAGTTAACATCTTAAATCACACCTTAAAGATATTTGGGGAATTTAAACCCATTTTGGATGGAATTTTTACATGCCTAGTGTACCAAAATAAAGTCTTAGAGGCTTGGCTCCAAGCTGAAGAGGTCTTGAGGTAGTAAGTGGCTGATGTTACCCTTCTAATAAAATATCACACTGAGTACGTAAAAATATTTAAAAATGTAGAAATGATAGAGGATGTTATTAATAACCATCATCAATATATAAATGTAAGTTTGGCCACCATTCAAAGACAAGTTGATAAAGAGGTTTTCATACTAAAAGACATCTAAAAGGATGCTAGCATAGCTCTAGACAAACAAGTAATAGATATTGAGACTTGAACCTAACTTGAGGAGTTGAAAGAATCAAAAGAGGCCATTGAATGAAAATTTACCAAAGTCCTTGATGCACTATCCCATTAGGATGGTTTGAAGAAGGAAATCGATCAAAAGGAGACCAAATTTTTGGAAGACACTAGCACAGCTTAGACTAGGATGGACTAATGGCATAGTGTGGGGTGATGCTAGCCCCTAAATTTTGACTAAGTATTATCTTATTTTTTACTATAGGAATAGCATAGTGCAGAAGGACCATTATCCCATTATAACATTAGACCAACATGATGTCGAAGGACCATGGCATGGGAGGACCATGGTACATAACTGATAGGCATAGAATCATCATGGCATAGGACTTGATAGGCATGAGAGTAAACTGGTTTAGTAAAACTAGTATGAGAGGACCCAATCAAAAGAAAACATCATGAGGAACTCAAAAACATAGGTTTAAAAATAAAATCAAAAGACTAGGGGAGCGTGTGGGAAGTAGAGTGAATGGGAAGTGGGAGTAGTTAGAATAAAATTATTCATATGGGACACTTCAACTATTTTGATTGAAGGTTTTGTACCAACCCATAAGGAATGGAACACATGGCCACCAGTTTATAACATAGAGTGAGGATCTAGGGGCATAGGGCCCTAGGTCCTCAAGAAGAACTTGTTGTAAATTACCATGACTCTTAGTCTGTTAGGAGTTTATGTGTCATTTTCTCTTAAATTAATGATAGTAACACTTGGTCAATGAAAAACAAGTATAAATACCCCTATTATAATTTTTTGTGAGGATGATATTTTTAGAGAATAGATAATAGAGCTTTGCCTTATAATTCATTAAGCATCTAATGGGAGATATCATTTTTTACAAAATTAAGTTATGAGTGATGAAATATACTAAGTTTTAGAGATGGATATGGTTTATTTCTTTATCTTGTTATTGGTATCTTTTTATTTTCTGATTCACTACTATTAGATAATAATGGTGATCCTTGTAATAGTGGTAGTTACATCTGGGACAAGAAGGATAGTAGTAGTATATTTAAATAATCCTTGGTTATATTTGTATAACAAAGGATGAATAAGCATACATTATTATGTTACAAAACCTTTGAGAACTAGTCTTTCACTATGTGGTTCAGATGAGTGCATGAGACCTAACTCTCATGTGATAGGGCCAACGTGCTAGCTTGTTAGGATAGGCTTCAACACTGGAGTTAGAATTAACTAAAATAACCCAACAATAGTTCTAAAAAAATTAACATGGGAAGCAATGCAAAATTGCAATGCCCTAACCATAGAGGTAATACATAAATATTGAGGATTCGTATAGAAAGAACTAGAAATATATGACAAAAAACATGAAAGATACAACTGTCTAAGGTTTTAAAAACATAGAATGATGAAAAAAACTAGTCTCAGAACAAGGGCAATGCATAATGGTAAAGTAAAAAGACTACCATAAAAAATGCATAGGGATAAAAAATAATAATGCCCAAAAAATTGGAAAAAATGAGGAGATGGTTTTGGAAGAAACCATAATAAAAGAACAAAACTAGAGTGTTGAATATTTCCAAATAGATTGTGCAAAATAATATTATATCAGTTATGTAAAGCCAAAATGAATAATATAAATAATGATTAGGAAATAAATGTAGATAGTAAAAAAATATAGAGTGAATATTAAATAAATATTAGATTCTTACTAAAAAAATGTTTGAACTTGAAATAAGAGGTTAGATGGTAAGAAAAACTTCATTCCACTTCAAAATTTGCAAAAAAATGCTCAAATATCAATGTTAGTAATCCATAGCTCTAATACCATGACATAATATTTACCAAGGATCAAAATAACAAATTTTGAAAAGCAAATAAATGGAATATTTAAATAAGATTACTTTTAAAATAACACAACCATAAGGTGAGACAAAAGATTTGATAAGTGGGAAAAACCATTTAATGGTGAAAAAACCCCACAATATACTATTAAGAAGCTTTTAATAATGAACTCCAAGTACAATATCATGTATATGCTTAAGAAAATAATGGCCTTAAGCCAAGATATAAAAAGAAAGACTTATAACAACAAGAATTAATTGTGTGTTGAGAGTGTTGAGGAATGAAGAGAGGAAGGCTCTTTTATAGAGCAAGAAGAAAAGAATGGGAGTTACAAGGAATCACATGATTACCTTACAAGCTTCCTTTGTGTGTGTCAAGTGGCCTATTCCCTTAGAGAATGGAAGGAATTTTGTTCCAAGTGGGGGAAAGAGTTACTTGTGAAATTAACTCACAAATCCTAAAGGGCAACAAAGAGGTGAGTGACACCTCATGGAATCCATATTTATGTGAATTATAATTCACATAAATAAAAATTTCACACATACTTTAAGACTTGGGATAAGCCTAAAAACCTATAGGAAGGACCCAAATTAAGGTTAAATATTCAACAAGATCACTTAGGTCAACCATTAGGATATGTTTAATTTATAAAATAATTTAATTTATGGCGGTAGACACTTGCATCGGGTCAGAACACTAGCATAGACACTAGTGTTTATCCTGAACATTAGTGTTTAGAGAGCAGGAACGTAGGTATAGGCTCAAAACTTTTAGAAGGGGGAAATAAGTACATTTTAAGCATTATAGGTAAGATATAATGCTTGGGTCATCAACATAAGACTATTCAAACTAATAGATAGGCCAAGGGACACAAGATAGAGTAGATGTAAGACTTGTAGAAGTAGAAAAAGGTCCAAAACTGATAGAAAAATCCAAGGTCTAAGTTTACCAAGTGTGTAATATTGAGTTGATATATAATCTATAAATGTCAACTAGATTTTCTCCCAATTTAATCTAGTAATGAAATTAATAGTTTAAAGGAAAGGAATGCTTACCTAGGTGTATAACACAACTTATCTTTGTGTGTGCACAAATTGAGTGTTTTGTTGGTTGTTGACCTACAAAAAAGAACATGTTATAGTATATAATTAGTGCATATAATCTAAAATTTAAATTACTTGAAATTGATTGAAATTGAAAGAGCAAGGTTTAGGAGTACACATGTTTTGATGTAACTATCTTGCCTATTGACAAGTTGAATTGAAAAAATATGTATCATTGTAAGGCTATAAAATTGATATTAGGATAAATATAGATAAAAATGGAAATTACATATATCCAAGGAGATATAGAGATATAAAGGTTTAAATTAACATTTTAGCATAGGTGAGTTGCCACCTAGTAGTTAAGATTAGCTCAATTGTGCAACCTAATGATACTTATAACATGGTGAGGTTAGATGATACAATCAATTCCAACTTTAAAAATTGGTAATATTGAGTGATTTAATCACCTCAACCATACCAAAAATTGAACCTTCTACAAAAAATTAGCTCAATAAAATCCATAAAAGTCTAACGAGGATACTAGTATGTAAATATTATGATGTGGTAACAATCTGTAAAAGAGTTTTAGAATTTGAAACTAATTTTAATTTTGAAATATTAGGCATAAATTACATAACATGTGCACCTTATATATGTCTCATGTTGAAATCATGTATAACAATGGTACCAATGTATAGAATTCTACCACAACTATGAATGTAAATCATATAACTGTCTGCTTTGGCCAATTTGAAAATTGTCTAAGTTTAAAGAACATGCTTTTAAACAATTCCCCCATGATATATGTAAAAATATGAAAACTAATATAAGTACCAATGTAGATAACATGTTTCCAAAACATGCCCTCAATGTAATCTAAAGATGTTGAATACTAAATAAGTGTGGAGAATATGCTTCTAAAGCATGCCCCCACTGAATTTAAAAATTATGCCAAGTGTGGAGAACATGTCTCTATGACATTCCCCCACTAATATGACCCCCATTTAAGGTGAGGTAAAAATAGGAACTAATAATTACCTCACCTCAAAAGTATAAGACAATTGTATAATTTATGAATGGAACCCTATATCATATAGAAGGAACATGTCTAGGTAGATATAACATTCAAGTGCATAGAACCAATGTGATTACATGAATGCCTAAGATGCATGATAAGGATCATGGATATGTATACATAGTAATAGTACAAGCTCAATAAGAAAATAAGTACATATACAAGAGCACTCAAAATCAAGTCAACATAGTAACTTTGTACCAATTGGGTAAGGCTACCTCTGTTATGTTGATCTTGGGTAACTTATTAGCTTGTTGTTGTTATACATTATTTAAATATTTGTTGAAAGGAATGTTATATATTGGGAACCTTAAATTATTATTATTTTTCTATCCTATATCATTACCCATCTTATTTTGCATGTTTAGAAAGTCATTACTTAACTTTTTAACCATTCTTTGTATAGCATCCAATTCTACCTTGGTAGAATATATACTTTGAGAAAATGTTCCATTGATTGGGATTGAATGTTGAATTTTTTTACGATTACTTATATATGCATGATTATTCATGAAACCATGTTTCTAATTGGATAATAACTGTATTATAGGTGGTAATACATACAGTTGAATCTAATTGAACACAAGAACATTCTGACTCACATGAGGCAGCAAATTTAAAGTTGGGAAACCAACATTAAGGTTGGGAACTCCTAAAATATAGGGATTGAGTTGTCTATAAATGTTTATTGATTATTAATAAAAAAATCTAGAGTAGTAATAGTAGTAACTCTTTGAAAAAATACTATAGTGATTAGATCCAAGGCATTCTTGTACATTTCAAGCATTAAATCATCTCCTAGTCTTTATGTAGCATTCACCCAAGTTTACATCATTTATAACCTCACCTTGAAATCATGGATTGGCTCATTGGGATCTCTCTTCATGCTATTTATGTCTTGATACACAATACTTGGGTTAGTAACCTACCTGAATTAAGTAAGAAAGGTGCTTTGGCATAAGTTTCATGAATTAATTGAATTCTATGGCAAGTTGAGAAACTAATTGTAAGAAATATCCTATATTATGACTAGGGAAAGTTTACATACAACATATTCATCTATAACATTAATTAATTTTAATTTAGACTTGAAATACTTGATATGCTCTTCAATTATTCTTCCTCCTAAAGGGGAGAAAAAAGATAGGTACTTCTCAAGATTCCTTGGCAAATTATGCACATCTCTTGGAATGTCAATAACAAACCTAATTAACCAAGGGTTAATCATAGGTTGATTAATATGATGAGTCTTTTTCAATAGATAAGGTGATCTAGATTTGGGTACTATGGGAACACTTGATGTAGATCTAAGCCTTTGATGGGTTGAAAAGGGTGAAACCAAAAGACTAGCTTGGGCCCAAGACTTGGTTATTCTTATAGATGTCTCTAATGCAACTCAAATTTAGGTAATAACCTCATTTATGGATAATCACATAGATTATTTATTCAGGTTTTAAAACATATTTTGATTTGGTTTTTATGCATACCAAATCATGAACGAGGTAGCCTCTAATGTTTTAGGATCTTTATAGAGGTAAACTCAACTATGGGACACAAGTTATAGGTATGGTTTAAAATAACCAAGTGGTGAAATAGTCAATTTATCATGCATATTTTTAACAAGGTATGCATGGATGACTAAAATATAAAATAAATCAAAATCTTATTTGAGTTGTATGGGTGATAGTCTAAGCTAAGGTGGGTAGATCTCAAAATAAACTCAAAAGGAGGGAAGGCAGAATAAAAAATAAATTTATGTCCTCAAAAGAAGTACTAATCCCAGGTTAGTCTTATACATGCATTAATGTATTTGAACCTAATGCTTAAAACTATAATCTATTACTTACACACATATAAACACATTAAAGGAGTCTAACAGTAAATTATATAATAAACTCTAAGATCTCAGCCAAAGGTTGTTCATATTTAGAGCATTTGTTGCTCGCCCTTTTAATAAAATATTATGACTCAAATCAAGGTGGTATCTAGAGTAGTTATTTCTCACTATATAAGTTTATATCATGAAATACACTTATACAAACTTAAAGAAAAGAATTAGTCAACGTTATTACTTAAAAGTAATGATATTAGTCAATCCTCAAATAGTTGTTGAACATCCTATATCAGCCTATATCCATAATAACAATAAATAACTCTAAGTAGTAGTTGCAAACCTTGAATTAATGAATCAACAATAAGGAAGCAATCACAGTCAATCACACACATTTGGAGAATAAATCCATTAACATAGTTGCATGATAATCCAAAGGATTTATTCCTATATTTATTAAAATTCTTACTCCTTTTAAAATAGAAGAGTTACAAGTATATATAAATTTGTGGAGGGATCACCTCATCCTTTAAATTCATCTAAAATGTGGGAAATACATGTTAATGACTAGAACAATAGTTCTATTTCAATGCAACTTCTACATATATAATTCAAAATGTCCAAAATTATATCTCTAAAATAAGACACCTACTTACAAAGTCATACAACACATGCATGTTACAAGATTCCATAGCTAATACTTACATGCATCATGAGTAGAATATAAATAAAATCAAGATTCAATTACATGCATTCATTATTTATTGAAAAAATACATATAATAAACTTAGGAAACTAAGGTCTACTCGACGTTGGAGCTTGCATTGTTGAGGGATTAACACTTGAAGTAGTTGCTAGAATATGAGTGGTAGGAAGAGTTGAATTGGAAGTTCCTATTATAGCATGTTTCTTTTCCTTCAAATCCTAATAACACTTATACACTCGATCATATTGAGATTTGATTATGTCTAGGTTGAGAAGGGATGGTTTATGCACCCTGAATACTTTTTATAGTAGGTGTCCATACTCTCCCTTCCCATCACCTTCTTCCTTTAAAAATCAATATCTTGCTCAATCTCCTCCATTATCCATCCTTGTAGACCTTGCTTGAAATATGCAGTAGATTTATAGAGTAACTTATCAAAATTGGATTTGTCAATCAATTTTTTTGAAGTGGCCTTTGCTTGAGATCATTTCAATTCCTAAAATTTGCATAATTTATCTCTCATGCTTGGCTAATTTTAAAACTAAGGCCTTTGTACTAGCTACCTATTCACAATCCTCTTGTGTTCTAATAACTACCAAGTTGAGGGTATTGGCTACCTTAAGAGGATTGATTAGATCTAAATGGCCAAAGTCTTTATCTGTAGTGTAAATCACAAGAAAGTTTAATTTATTTTTATCTTCCTTAAAATAATTAAATAGTTTAATAGTCTTAGTCAAATGAGGAGACATTTCAATATTTATTATATTAAAAGTGTCAATAATTCTATACATCATGAGGGCTAAATTTTGTGCATCATACTCTATTTCCATGAGGATATGCATAATATATTATTGCTCTAGCACTTGATTTAATTGTTTTTGAATCTCTTACCTAGATTCATTAGTGCCTCTATGGAGTTCCATTAAGGCCTTTGTATATGTCTTAAAATAAGCTACAAAATTTTTATTGTATGGAGATTCCCCATTTCTTTGATTCTTCCTTTTAGACAAGGAAAAGGCATCTTGTCTCTCTTTAATAATTAGGTCTATACCAAACTCATCTTGTATTTTTATCTTCCTAAACCTCTGAACTATCCCTATAGATTTGTCAAAAATAGAACTAACTATGGAAAGATCTGAAATCACCATATTCAACCTATGATTAGCCTAGGCTCTTATGTCCTTTTCCTATTATGGAATTGTCAATTATCATATGTCAACTGACTAAATAGGTTGGTTAATTACCCTTGACATAATATCTTGTAAAGAGAGCATTAATGCACTCATTTGGAGTGGGTCTGAAAGAGATGGGAAGATGATATTTTGCCAATACAAGTTGTCAATCTAGGGAATAGGGTACATAATGTATGATGTCTCTTTATCAGGTCTTGTAGATGACACAATGGAATTTGGTTAAGTTGTGATAGATTGGGGCATAGAAAAACCTAGCTGAGTGGATTGGACAGATGGTTTTGTACCCTGATCAAAAATAAGGACTCCTAAAGTTTTATTGAAATGGACTTTCTTGGCCTTAGTAGCTCTTATCAAAACTTGAGAAGAAGTAGTAATATAACTTGAAGTGATTATTCCATTAGTTTTTGGATACAAAACTATATTATTATATATGATCATAGGAATTTGACAATAGAGAGGAGGTTAGATCAAGTGTTAGTTTCACAAAATATTGAAATCAACACACTAACATGCTAACATCTCTAAGCCTAGATCATAATGGAAGCATAATGGGTAAAATAAAATTGAAAACCCAAATAAAATGTAAATAAAAATAATCTTTACCTTCCTTTAGTGTTCCAAATGTTTTTTTCATGGATTTCTTGATTTGTGCTCAAAGAGTCTTTGGCAATGGAGTATTTTTTGCTTCTCTCCTTGGCACCTTTGGCTTGTGGCTTGATGTGGCTTATGTTTGTGATGGTTTAGCTCAATATTTTGGAATTTTAATACTATTTTTATGACTCTTATGCAAAAACTTACATTATAACTCTACAATATCCAATCTCTCTTGTGAAGAGGTCTAGGCTTGTATTGATAGGTTTAGGAACTAACCCCAACTCAAGGTGAGTTAAATTGTAGTTTAAACATGGAATGGGTTTAAACCTAACTTAAGTGCATTAATTAACCCTAATAGATTTAAAATGTGTCAAAACATCATGATTTTTAATGAATAGGCATGGATGAGATATTTTGAGATATTTGCAAAAGCTTGACAACTCACAAATGCAATCATGAAAAGCTAGGATATTCTTGATTTTTAAATTTCCTTTTTCTAGTATTTCATTAATTACACATGGATAATTTAACTAGTAATTTAACTAGGTTTATCATTTTAATTAATTATGATTATTATTTTTATCATTTTCAAGATTTTATTTTATGTCGCATGTTATGATGTTGTAGGATGAATAGTGATGATTACATGAGAAGTTTTTGTTGATTATAGTAGGATACCTCAATTAGGGATGTCTCAATATGATTATGAGCTTTGATAAATGATACATAAGTAAATTTGTTATATTCATTGATTCATAGGTTTAATTTGTAAAGGTTGGTGGGAATCAATCTAAAGTCTGATGGCCATTGGTGGCTAGTTTTAGGTGTCTAAAATTTTCCCATATTTGGGAAGGAGTTTTAAGCTATAAGCATAGTAACATATTCTTAAAGAATGAAAAGTTCATGTATGCTTAAGACTTCAATGGTAATAGATGAACTAGAGGTGCCCCCTCGAGGGAGTGGTTGGCAAAAGGGTCAGCAGTCAGTCCCTCAATAAGAAGGAACGATGGGACCAAAAGATGAAAAAGGGTGGAAAATATTGATTTTCCCATAGGTGGTTATAATCAATTCCATATAGAGCTTCCCCAATTAGGGCAAACAAACAAGATGATTTTCCCATAGGTGATTATAATCATCAGCATAGGTGAGATAAAAAAGGTAATGATTTGCCTAAAAGTAGTTATAATCATCTGAAAAGGTTTAGGGTAATAAGAGGATGATTTTCCCAAAGGCAATATAATCATCAAAAAGAAAAATAATGATTTACCCATAGGTGATTATAAGCATTATCTAGATGAAAACATACCCTAGTTAGGTAGATATAAATAATGGTTTACCCAAAGGTGATTATAAGCATTATCACAATGAAAATGTGCCCTAGTTGGGAAGAAGAAAGAGAATGATTTTCCTAAAAGTGTTTATAATCATCAACCTTCAAATGGATGGAAACACAATGATTTACCCAAAGGTGGTTAAAATCATTGGTAATGTAAGTGGGATGGTATACAATGATTTTCCCATGATAGGTTATAATCATTATACCCCAATAGTGGAAAACATGATATGGAAGATGATGGAAAATTTGAATAGAGGTCAAAGATGAATTTGGTCAACTTGTGAGTAGGGAGATGCATGTTTAAACTAGAAAGGAATAAAATTCTTTTGATATATAATTACTATATTTAGGATATGATTTGGAATAGATCAAGAATATTTTTGGTGCCAAGGAGATGTATCATTACTTCAATGTCATGTAAACTCTACGAGATGATTTTTGTTGTAGTACATGATGGTAGGAATCATGATATAACACCATGATAAATTAGCCAAAATATGCATAAAGACTGACACACAATCTAAAAATAATGCACCAATGATAAAAACCATGATGATAATGTTGGCATATGAATATGGATGGATTAAATAATAATGCAAAATGAATCACCCAATGAACATATGTATACTAATTCAAGGTATAACACTAAAGAAAATAAACATGTAAAAAACAAAATAATAATAAAAGAAATACAAAACAAAATAAAAAGACACAAAATATGAAACAAAAACAAATCATGGTTATCACAATATTAGTACAAATAACATGCAAACAAGATGATGAACATTACCCCTAGACATAGGAGACAATGAAGTAAACAAAATAGGGGAAGAGAAGAAAAGGAAGGGGGTGGTTGAGCTATCTCTAGATGCATTAGGTAAGTGGATGTTTCCTACATATTTCTATGGATGTAATATCTAATAAAACTTTAGGCCAAATGTAGTTCTCATAGGAAATGGGATATAAGAAAATGATGAGAAAGAAAAATAGGATGAATGTGATAGAAGAATATGGGAATGAATTCAAAAAATTAAAAGAGTGTGGGATGGGGCCAAAAAGGATGGGGAAACTAAATGACAAGTGGTTTCTTGTGACTTAATGAGGGTTCCCAGAATCCTTAAGGCAAAGAAATGGTCAATATTTTTGGATTTTCTAAATGGTTTTACAAATGTTTTGTAATTTTGGAGCATCTCAACTCAATCAATAATGATGAGACACTAAATGTTCCAAGCTCATAAAATGTTGAAATCATTCAAACTTAGAGAATTACTTGTAAAACGGTGAGAACATGGATTAGGTTACTCATAAAATGATGAGAGTGTGGCTAAGAGTGACTGAGATGACCTCAACTAGAATCAAACACTACCTACATAATCCCAAGATGGGACCTCAAGTCACTCTATTTATACCTTATAGCAAAGGAATCTGACTAGCATAGCATGTAATTCAAATAAAATAAGCAAAGTTGGCAATTGGCATAGTATGGCATAGGCATGGCAAGGTGATACTTCAAGGCATGATAAACAAGTATCACCCCTAGTTTGCCCATAAGTGGTTATAACTAGGAAGCAATAGCATAAGTCAATGATACTAATTTTCCCATAGGTGGTTATAATTATTAGCATGATAATGGGACACTGATTTTCCCAAAGATGGTTATAATCAGGTACATTTGGTATAGAATTAAAAAAAAATGAAGGATGCAACTGCCAAACCACTATCATACTGCTCCAAACTATAACCTCTATCTAGAATACTTGAAACAACTACTGAAACTTGATATGAATCTTCATGCTAAAAGTGGCCTTGTAACCAATGGAATGGAACCAAGGTCAAAGATCTGGGTAGGGTTGGTTAAAAATAACTTGGTTTATAGAAAGGGTATGGTAAAATGGAATGGTGACATGGCAAAGTGAGAGAATGGTATTATGGTACAAATAAGAAAGTTGATATTATGGTAAAATTGAAATGATCTTCATAGATAATACATCAGGTCACTAAAGTAAATTAATGCTTGAGGTGTATATTGTTCATCAGCTCATCAAATTTATCTCCATCTGACATAGTGAGCCTGTACACTCTAGTTCCATAACTTGCAACATTGATGAAAGGACCTACCTAGTTGGGTTTGAACTTTTATTTGTTTTTTTTCTTGACCATGATATTATTTTTATTTTATTTAATAACATTATCACCAAGATCAAATTCTTTATTTTTCACGCATCGATTTTAGTGTCCACAGAGTCAATTGTGGTATGCTTGCAGGTTATTGACTGTGACTAGGTGTTTCTCATTAAGTAACTCTAGCTCTTGTAGGTGAGATACTCAATTGTCTTCATCATCTAGGACATGCTTCAAAAATATACATAAAGAAGGTAACTCAACCTCAATGAGAAGAATGGATTCAATGCCATAAACAAGTGTATACATAGTGGCTTTTATTTGAGTATAGTGATGGTACAATATGCCTAGAGGGCATGGAATATTTGGAGGTGCCAATTGTAGTCGGCATCATTGACAATATTTTTAATGATGTTGACAATGGTTTTGTTAGATGGTTTAGCTTAGCCATTACCTTATGGGTAATATGCCATAGAAAAATGTTGTTTAATATTTTACTCAACACATAGTGATTTGACATCCTTTTCTTGAATGATATGTCATTATTATATATAATGTCAAAAGGGATACCATATCAGCAAATGAGATGGTTAAAGATGAATTTGAAAATTTTCTTTCTAGTCACGTAAGTGAGGAGTATAGCTTCAACCCACTTAGCAAGTATTTAGTGGTAGTGAGGATATGTTTATGGCCACTGGATGAGGTGGAGTTTATCTTCCCAATAAGATTGAGGCCTCATGTAAAAAATGTCCATGGTGTAATCATTGGTTTAAAATTCTTGGCCAAGGCATAAATCAAATTGGCATGCCTTTGACATTTGTTGTACTTTTTCACATATGTAGTTACATATTCATCCATTGTTGGCCAATAATACTTAGTACATATGAGATTTTTGGATAGGATGGTCCTGCTAGTGTGGGCTCCATATACCCCTTTGTCAACTTCCCATAATGCTAATGTAGGTTATATTGAAGTTAAATAATGAAGCAAATTTCCATCAAAACTATGGTATTATAGGTTTGGTCTGAGTAAGGTATAATATGTGACATGGTTGATAAAGGCTTTAGATTAATTTGTGGGACAGGTCTAGTGGCATTGTTTGGTCATAAATATAAGTGTATAAGTCTGAATACCAAATAGAGCTATGACCAATAATATCATAGATCATTATGATAATTAAAGGTTCATGAGCTAATGCTAGTAAATTTTCAATGAGAAACTAGTATTATTTTGTCATATCTATGTTACAAATCAATGTTATAATGGTATCCATGGCATCTAATATTGTATTAATGGCCCTTGGTATATGTTCAAACTGGACATTGGCAATCTATTATTTGAGAGTGTTGACTATGGCCTTATATGGTACCAGCTTGTCATCTTTGGTCTAAAAATGGTTTGTGACCTAATTGATGATTAACTAAAAATCACCATAAACCTTTAGATGTTGTATGTTCCATTGTAATACCTTTTATATCCCTATAATGAGTGATTCATATTCATCCATGTTGTTGATACAAGAAAAGTTGATCCAAAATGATTTAGGAATTAGATCCCCAATGGAGTAATAAACAAAAGGCCTACCCCTGATCCATCTGTTGTGAATGATCCATCAAAATATAGCTTCTAGTGTTATTCATCAAGAGGTGTTTCAATGATGGTCATAATTGATTCCTCTAGGAATTGGATTATTAGTAGTTTGGTATCGGTAAGGGGCACTTCAGTAAGTTGATTTTCAAGAACTTGCCCCTTGATGGATTTTTGGTTGACATACTCTATCTTAAATTCACTAAGAATCATGATCCATTTGGCCATACAGCTTGTAAATATATTTTGGATAGTAAATACTAAGTGGATATACTTTGGAAATGACTATGGTCTTATTGTTTAACATGTAATGGTGTAGTTTTTGAGTTATGAAGATCATAGCTAAATAAGATTTTTCAATGGGCGTATAATTATGCACATAAATGAACAGGGTATGGTTTACATAGTATATAGCATAATCATTTCTATTATCATCATGTTGAGCTATAATTTTCATAAGGATTTATCTATAGTGGATAGGTATAGTAGGAATGGTTTTCCTGACATTAGAGGTAATAAAATACGCAAATTTGTAAGATAATCCTTCAATTTTTGAAAAGATTTCTGGCATGCATCATCCCAATCAAATGTTACACCCTTCTTCAGTAAGTGTGTGAAGGGATGGTACTTGTTGTCCAATTGAGCTATGAAGCATATAATATATTGTATTTTTCCCTAAAAATTATGAGCTACTTCAAAGTGGTCAGTGGTGGATCTTTGTTATGGCTTGTACTTTGGTTAGATTGACTTCAATACCTTAATGAGACATAATGAATCCAATAAATTTACCAAACATAACTCTAAAAACACACTTATTAGGGTTAATGTGGACCTTCTATTCCTATAGTCTCTCAAATATCCTCAGTATTGTTGGATGATCAACCTTGGTCTTTGATTTATTTATTATGTCATCAACATAGTCTTCAATAATGTCATGCATCATATCATGAAATATGATGGTCATGGCTCTTTTGTTGTGGTGTGGAGCTAAAACCTTCACCAGATGAGTGGATGCTGAAGTTGCTAGATTTACACAATCACCGACGATGGCAAGGAGTCGACTAGTAGTATCGGCCGTTGTCGGTCATGTATCGGCCGATGTCGGTCACTTGTGCGTCCAAAAAGTCTATTTTTGTGGATGGAATAGAATGTTTGCATGATAAGTTTAAATGTTAGTTGTAAGTCCGTGTCTCTATCTTTAGCAAGACTATTTTAAGCCTTTGATTAGGAGGTGTATCTAATGGTTGTAAATGCATTGCTCATGATCCCTAATCTTATATAATAGGGATAGATCTTCATAGCTTATGTGTGTATGTATGAGAATAGTACATGACATATTGTATATGTGTGTATCAATCCAGCTTGTTGGAATTGATTGTAAACTCTTGAGGGAAAGAGATCTGTACATCTGAGAGGTGTGAGAAGAAAGTGTGATCTTCTTCATTGTATTTCCTTCTGGAAGAGTTTAATACAAGTTTTTAGGGTGGTTTCTTGTATCTCTTATTCTTTGCTATTTCTGATTCTAGTTACTTATTATTCTAGTTTAATTCTATGTTTAGGTGCTTACATAAAAGTAATCAAGTTTGTTGGTTGATCCCCAACAAGTGGTATCAGAGCTCAGGTTGACTAACAGGTGTTTCAGATCTGGTTAGTGTTTGTTGATTACAAGTCACTCATAGGGGTTTTTGTTTGAGTGGGAGAAGCAATGGCAGAAGAAATTAAATTAAGAATGGAGAAGTTTAATGGCAAGAATTACCAATTATGGAGAATGCAGATAGAAGATTATCTGTATCAAAAAGATTTGTACTTACCATTGGGTGGGGTTGACAGAAAGCCCACAGATATGGAAGATGAAGAATGGGAAGTTCTTGATAGAAAGGCTCTTGGATCTATAAGATTGAGTTTGGGATCTTCTGTGATTTTTAACTTATCACAGGCAAAGACAACAATAGAGTTAATGGATACTTTAGCAAATTTATATGAAAAGCCCTCAGCTTCAAATAAGGTATATCTTATGAAGCAATTATTTAATTTGCAAATGTAGGAAGGTGGATCTGTATCTAATCATCTTAATGATTTCCACAGAATTGTAAATCAATTAAATTCAGTCAAAATAGTTTTTGATGATGAAATTAAAGCTCTTTTAATTTTATGCTCTTTGCCTGAAAGTTGGCATAGTTTAGTAATGGCAGTTAGTAATACTGCATCTACTACAAATATCTTGAAAGTTGATGATGTTGTTAGTGTAATCCTGAATGAAGAGACTCGCAGGAAAAGCACAAGGGAATCATCAGGTAATGCTTTAAGTATTAAAAGCAGGGGAAGGCAAAGAGATAAGAGCAAGCAAGGGAGATCAAGGTCTAAGTCAAAGATGAGCGATAGATCCAAATCCAAAAATGGAAAAAGAAAGATAACTTGTTGGAATTGTGGAAAGAGAGGACATGCAAAGAAAGATTCTTGGTTGAAGGTTAATGAAGAGAATCAGCATGAAGGTAATGAAGAAGCAAAAGTTGTAGGTATTGTTGCACAAGATGCTCTTTCACTTTCTTTACATAATAAAATAGAATCTTGGGTTTTAGATTCTGGGGCCTCTTTCCATGCTACCCCAAATAGAGAATTTCTCAATGATTATGTCCAGGGAGATTTTGGAAAAGTTTATTTAGGGGATGATGAGCCTTGTAAAATTGTTGGCAAAGGAAAACTGCAGCTGAAATTGTAGAATGGCAACACATGGGTATTGAAAGATGTCATGCATGTCCCAGCCCTGAAGCGGAATCTAATTTTTGTAGGAAAGTGGGGTGATGAGGGTTGTACAGTAACTCTCATAGCTGAAACTTGGAAGGTTACCAAGGGTGCACTTGTATTATTCAGAGGTAAGAGAGTAGGTACTCTCTATTTATGTAATTGTATTACTGATTATTCTCCTTCTGTATTATCTACTTCAGATGTGGATGCAAAGTTTTGGCACCAGAGGCTTGGCCACATGAGTGAGAAGGGAATGTCTATTCTTAAGTCAAAAGGTAAGCTTTCAGATTTGAAAAGCATAGATCTAGATTTTTGTGAGCAGTGTTTTTGGAAAATAGAAGAGAGTAAGGTTTGTCAAAACTAGGTCAACAAAGAGGAAGCACAAGTTGGAGCTTGTTCACATAGACGTGTGGGGACCAGCGCAGGTAGCTTCTATTGGAGGATCACAATATTATGTTACTTTCATTGATGATGCTATAAGAAAGGTATGGGTTTATTGCATAAGGAAGAAATCTGATGTTTTTGACACTTTTAAGATTTGGAAAGCTATGGTTGAGAATGAAACAGGTAGGAAATTGAAGTGCCTTAGATCTGACAATGGTGGTGATTACTGTAGTAATAAGTTCAAAAGTTATTGTTATATGAATGGAATACGTAGGTAAAGGATGGTTCCAAGGACACCTCAGCAAAATGGAGTTGATGAAAGGATGAACAGAACAATATTGGAGCGTGCACGAAGTATGAGATTGCATGTTGGTTTGCCCTTACAGTTTTGGGTAGAAGCTATAGATATTGTAGTTTACCTGATTAACAGAGGACCCTCTACAGTGTTAGATGGTGGAATTCTAGAAGAGGCTTGGATAGGTAAAAAGGTAGATCTTTCATTTCTTAGAGTTTTTGGTTATGAAGCTTTTATGCACATTGATAAGGAAAATATAAAGAAGCTAGATGCTAAGTCTATGAGGTGCACATTTATTGGTTATGGCTCTAGAGATTTTGGATTTCAATTTTGGAATCTAGGGACTAATAAAATAATTAGGAGCCGTGATGTTGTTTTCAATGAAAAAGTGATGTATAGTGATCAGCTCAAGAAGTTGAAGAATTTTGAGTAGGGCCATGAAGATTTGGATGAGGTGACGGTCCAAAATGAGCTCGTGGGAAAGAATAATCATAGAAAGGAAAACACAGAGACTGACATCAGTCAGGTAGGAACTGACGTCGACAATATAGGAACCGATGTCAGTCAGACAGTGATCGATGTCGGTCAGGAAGGAACTGGCATCGGTCATGTGGAACTGAAGTCAGTCAGTTATAGGCCTGGAGATGATTGAGATCGATCACTGTCAGAGAATTTGGGTGGACAGCGTGTTGTGAATGAGTCTCAGATGCCCATCAGGAGGTCAGAAAGGGTAAGTAAACCTCCAATTCGATATTCCCCTTCATTATTCTATTTATTGCTCACTGATAGTGGAGAACCAGAGAGTTTTGATGAAGCAATACAGGTGGAATCCAGGAATCAGTGGGAGCTTGGCATGAATGAGGAAATTGATTCCTTGAAAGAGAACCAAACATGGGATTTGGTTGAGTTGCCAGCAGGAAAGAGAACACTGAAAAATAGATGGATCTACAGGTTAAAGGAAGAAGAGAATGGACAGATGAGATATAAGGCTAGGTTGGTAGTGAAAGGATTTGCATAGAAACCAGGTATTGATTTTGGTGAGATTTTTTCTCCTGTAGTTAAAATGCCTTTTATATGGACTGTATTGTCTTTAGTTGCTATTGAGGATTTGCATCTTGAGCAGCTTGATGTTAAGACATCATTTCTTCATGGAGATTTTGATGAAAACTGTCCCAAACTGCAAAAAAAAAAGATATTTTCTCCATTTACGCTATCTCTAATGCTCTACCAAATGAGCAATATCTAATTCTCACAGGTAACTGTTTATCTTCCTCCATAGTCATTGATTTATAAAATAGAGGCAGTCAAAAACACAGTCTCTCTTTTTGTCAATATAGAGGTATAATACATACTTTCCTTATTTGAACCAGTTGGCAGGGTACCAAAATCATTTCTTGACTTCGTGTAGTCTCCTAAAGTCTTTGTTACAAAAATAGTAGGGCACTCTTGTTTGCACAGCAGTCTTCCATTTCTTTCACAACGTAAGGAAAGAGAAAGTAGGCATTGTCACGCTAAACAACAAGCTGGGATTGTGCCTAGGACTATGTATTATTTAAAATAGAACTTCAATATTAATTCATGAAGGCCAAAATCATGTCTGGCTCTCAAACACTGAAAAACAACAATTTTTCCAGAACTGTAAATTAATAAATAATTCCTTCTTACTGCTGCAAGTCTTACGCCATGTGCCTTATGTCGACATATTCCATCCATATACAGTCTTGAGTATCTTGTTCTGTGGCCCAAAAGGCTATGCCAAAATGGAAGAAGACTACGCTCACACATACAGTTTATCCATGGCCTAACGCCATACAATAGAAGTAAATAAATTAACACAGGCTCGGTTGGTTTGTATATGTATTTCCCTCACCCGTGTCTCAAAAGCCCATAAACAATAGGTGTATTAACTTCTTTATAAAACTTTTGGTCCACTGGAACACAACATACATTTCCCTGAGGCAAAGAAGAACCGACGATGGAAGCGCTATAACAACACTGCCATTATCTCTAATCTCTTCGAACAGAAGACACAACACTTTAATCCGACAAGTGATGGTACTGGCATTTCGCCTCTGGCAGACCTTGGGCTTCGCACAAGCAGAGATTTCGTGGCCCAAAACTTGCAAACTTAAAGGCAAATATAAATTTTATTTATTTATTTTTTTCTGTATCATGAGATACTGGGGCGTAGAATATAAAACTACCTTGAACAACAGAACGCACAGCCTTAACACCAATAGGGAGAACTATTGCTAAATATCACGAAGGATATCTTATGCTGAATCCTGAGCGATCCTTCTAAGTCAAACCAATGCTAGACTCCATTATGACCCAAACATTTGAATGCCCAACAGTGATATGTGTTGTAAGGTAAGACCAGAATTAAGTTTGAACGCCCAGTCATGATTATGCGTTGTAAAGATCAGACTTAACTTTGAACGCCCAGCATTGAGATATATGCGTTATAAAGAAACTACTCTCTATAGCATATATGCATTGTAAAGAGGAAACAACGTCCCAGCACAACATATACGAACCAGTAAGAAATTTGAAATGACCCAATAACAATTCAAAGGAATATAGGAGAAAACAATATCTTTTGTAACACACCTGCATAATTTCACCAGCAATTACATGCTTTCTGACTGTTCTGGGCTGCCAGTTTCTTTTCTATGCTCCTGCTCTTCTCCTCCTTCTCTTCACTTAAACATAATTTCTTCTGCTCTGCGTCCCCCTGTCCTTACAGCAACTTCTCTCTGAAAGAGAGGTCTTTTTTTTCCCCCCTCGTACTTCTCTGCATATCTTATTTTTTTTTATATTTTTTTTTCAAGAACCTTAACAAACTTCTTCACTTTGGGGCAGCGCATCATCTCCAAAAATTTCAAAAGAGTTGGCCTGATTCTCCCAACGTCCATATCTTACTATCTTCAGCCAAATAATCAAACAGAGCTATTATTTGTTGCAACAATTTCTTCTTTTGAGGCTCTCTTTAAAAATCCTCCCTAACCACTACACCAACTTGGCTCAGGATTAAACAAGAAACAATTTTTAATTACAACAATAAGCTAAGGTTGAAAATCATTTCAACCATTCCTTCTTGATTTTCTCAACAACCCCAAAATTACCTTTTTAATTTTTATTTTTTTACATTTATTCCTCCTTAGATAATATTTGAGAGGTAAAGTACAAATATTTTGAAATTCGTTTATGATGCTCCTGCATCAGATTTGGATGAAGAAATATATATGGATCAGTTGGAAGGATTTGAGGTCAAAGGTAAGGAGAAACTTGTGTGCATATTGAAGAAAAGCTTGTATGGTCTCAAGCAAGCTCCTAGATAATGGTATTTGAGATTTGACAAGTTTATGACTGAGCATGGCTACAGTAGATGTCAATCTGACCATTGTGTGTATTTTAAGAGATTGGATAATGGTAGATATATTATCCTATTGTTGTATGTAGATGATATGCTTGTTACAGGTTCACACATGTAGGATATTTCTGAGCTTAAGGTAAAATTAGCTAACACATTTGCCATGAAGGATTTGGGAGCAGCAAAGAAAATCTTTGGCATGAGTATTAAGAGAGACAGGAAAAATCATAGGTTGATTTTGTCTCAAGAGGATTATGTGAACAAGGTGTTGGAGAGGTTCAATATGCAGGATGCAAAATAAGTAAGTACACTTATGGCTAGACACTTCAAGTTGAGTAAAGAATAGTGTCCTAATTCACATGATGAGGTAGAGTACATGAGTAGAGTTACATATGCTTCCACAGTTGGGAACTTAATGTATGCAATGGTATGTATTATACTGGATATTGCCCAAGTAGTGGGAGTTGTCAGTAAGTATATGGCCAATCTAGGGAAGGAGCACTGGAAAGCAGTTCAGTGGATTCTCAGATATCTGAGAGGGACCAGTAGTAGGCATTTGTGCTATGGAGGGTCAAACACTTCTCTACATGGTTATGTAGACTCGGATATGGCAGGAGACTTGGATGGTAGGAGAAGCACCACAGGATATGTTTTCACTATTGGTGGAATAGTGGTTAGCTAGATCTCAAAGTTGTAGAAGGTTGTTGCCTTGTCTACTAAAGAGGCAGAATACATTGCAGTCACAAAGGCTAGCAAGGAGATGATATGGATGACACGATTCATGGAAGAGCTAGGAAAGGAGCAAGAGATTTGTAGATTATACAGTGATAGTCAAAGTGTAATTCATTTGGCTAAGAATTCAGCCTTTCATTCAAGAACCAAACATATACAGCTTAGGTACCACTTCATAAGATAGGTATTGGAGGATGGTGAGTTGAAGCTGGAGAAGATCCATATAGATAAGAACCCTGCTGATATGTTAACAAAGCTGGTAACAAAGGAGAAGTTGAATCTTCATTCAACTTTTGTTGGTCTTCAAGATTGAGTTTGAAGATGGAAAATCTAGAAGATGTTGTTGTATAGGTAATGGTGCAGCTATTTATCTCCAAGTGGGAGATTGTTGAGGTGTGGAGCTAAAACCTTCACCAGATGAGCAGATGTTGAAGTTGCTAGATTTGCATAGTCACCGATGACGACAAGGAGTCAACCAGTAGCTATCGATGTCAGTCATGTATCGACCGACGTCAGTCATGTGTAGGTAAACAGGGACCGACATCGGTCACCTATGCATCCAGAAAGTCTATTTTCATGGATAGAACAGAATTTTTGCATGATAAGTTTAGATGTTAGTTGTAAGTCCGCGTCTCTATCTTTAGCAGGACTATTTTAAGCCTTTGATTAGGAGGTGTATCTAATGGTTTTAAATGCATTGCTCATGATCCCTAATCTTATATAATAGGGATAAATCTTCATAGCTTATGTGTGTATGTATGAGAACAGTACAGGACATATTGTATATGTGTGTATCAATCCAGGTTGTTGGAATTGATTGTAAACTCTTGAGGGAAAGAGATTTGTACATCTGAGAGGTGTGAGAAGAAAGTGTAATCTTCTTCATTGTATTTCCTTCTGGAAGAGTTTAATACAAGTTTTCAGGGTGGTTTCTTATATCTCTTATTCTTTGTTATTTCTGATTCTAGTTACTTATTATTCTGGTTTAATTTCGTGTTTAGTTGCTTACATAAAAGTAATCAAGTTTTTTGGTTGATCCCCAACATCTTTGGTATGTTTCTCCTACATTTTTTAGACTAAATGGCATAACATGATAACATAATGTTCCCCATAGAATCGTGAACATTATTTTGTGCTAGTCTTCTAGTGCAATTTAGATCTAGTTGTACCCTGAAAATCCATCCATCAATGAAATCATTTCATAACCTGTTATGGAATCAATAATCATGTCAATTTTTGGTAGAGTAAATTCATCCTTAGGTTAGGCCTTGTTTATGTCTCTAAAATAGTGTAGATTTTGATTCTTTCTAGCTTCTTGTTGACTGGCACAACAATTGAGATCCACTTAGAATAGTTGATTGGTTGAATACATCTCACTTCCAAGAGTTTTCCTAACTCTTTCTTCACTAATATAGAAATGTGAGGATGCATCTTGTGTAATTTTTATTTTACAAGCTTGGCATTAGGATGTACTAAAAGGTGGTGAACAACCAAGGTGGGGTCCAAACCAAGCATGTCAAAGTAGGCCCATATAAATATATCAATGAAATCCCTTAGAAGGGTTGTAAAGACTTCACGTTCCTACTCAATGAGGTATGCACCTAATTTGATCCATTTTGGGTCATCTAGATTATTGATGTCAACTTATATCATTTCTTATACAATAAGAGTTGGACCATATTCTAGAATGGTTGGCAAAGATTTGAACTAGCCTATAATGATAAAGTCCTTTATTAGGATGGGTTTCTCAAGTTCTCCTAAGCATGATCAATCAAAATCACCAAATGGTAGGGATGGCCATGTGATAAATATTATTGAAAACTCTTGGATGATTTGATCAAAAGCTTGTTGTTCTTTAAAACTAGACTCAAACCCATAGGTAAGTTCATCATTGATGGTCTCCTAAGCTATTTTTGAATAAGGGTGAACATCCTCATCTAATAGTGCCTAAAATAGGTTTTCACCACTATATTGACCTTTCTCTTTACTATTTCCCTGGTCCAAAAGTACCTCAAAGAGGTTTTCACTTTGGGAGCTCAATGTTTTATTTAATTATTTTTTGCTAAAGGTGTTCACTCATTGTCCAAAATAGGCTTCAGGATCTAGTTTTATTGAGAACCTTTGCTTGTGGTCTCCCAACAAAACATTGTCCCTAAAGTCAAGGAAATCATAGAAGGCCTCATCATTCTAAAACTTGTCAACTAGAACTGTTGATTCTTGTTGGTCCTAGTCTATTAGTTGAGGATAATATAAAAGAAGCTAATCATGGCGAATAACTGGTTGAAGGGTAAAAATGGCATTGGTATCAAAAAAATTAGTATTGTCTAGGTCATAAAAAAGGATATGATTGAACTTTTCTTTGCTATCAACATCATCATCACTTGTCATTAGTGATGGAACATGAATAAGGTATGTGGGGTCACCCCCAGGTGGTTTAAATATAATTTCATACATTCTTTTTTAGCATGTGGCATAAATGGGCTCAAGCGGACCATATTGATTTATCCTAAGGCCTCCTCCTTCATAGGCAAGCTTCTCCATGATTTTATTTGAAATGGGATACTTGGCATTTATATAACAATTGGCTAGTTTGTCATTATAGAACATGATTCATCATCTGCAAGTGGGTCCTTTTCTTGGCCAGTGGTCAGTATGAAAATGATAGGTGTTGGACTATGTAGTTTAGATTTTCCCTTTTTTCCATTCCATGTAGTGTGGTTTGGATTCTGGTCTTCCAAAAGAATTGGGGTTCTATGAAAGCTTGGAAATATAGAATGTATCATGGGACAAGTTATCTTAGGCCATTAGCTGAGATAGTATAATGATTAGACATTTTAGGAGGTAACATGTGGGAAAGTGAATCAAGGGTATCAGGTTCAATGCAGTTGGCCTCTAGTGAATCAACAAGTATTTATTTTCCATTTTCCTTCTTAACAATCAGTTTCAATCCAAAATGGTAGTTATAGCTTTGGTACTTAGCTTATAAATACTTGCAATAATATGGCTACAAATCTCCATGAATGGTAACATCCATACCTAAGTGGGGGAACTTGATATATTGGTGCAATGTTAAAGGTATTGCATGAATTTCATGTATCTAAGGTCGACTTATTGATGCACCCTTATCAGGAGGCTGAGCCCCTACCTTCTTCACACAATAATGGAAACTCCCCTCTCGCCTGTGGGACTAACGAAGCTGGAGGGGAGAGTCTCTAGATAAGGGCTAGCTCCCTCTAATGTATCATTTAGGCCTTGGTTTCTCCTACTGCTAATAAATAAAATGAAAAAAGGGGGGATGAAAAGAGAGAGAGAGATGTTGAAAATAGAACCTAACCTAAAAAGGGAAAAGGTGATACACCAAAAAAGTGATCCTCCTAGCCCAAACATACACTTTTCACTAAAAGGAAGTGCCTATACACTTCATCTAAAGTGAAAAAACCTTCTGCACCAGTGGGTCAGGGGTTTGTGGAGATACAGGGAGGAAATAACTACTAGAGGCATTCTGGGACACACTGCAGCAGCCTATACACTTCACCTACACTCCCCTAGGGACACTTCTGACAGACCTATAAAAGGAAACTCACAAAAATGCACCAGACATGCTGAAATCATTCTGCAAAAGCATTAAGAAAATGAATTAACATAGAATCAAGGCATAGACACATACTAAAGATGAAAAACTAAGAATGGAGGTAAAAAAGCTAAGTTCTGATTCAAGGTAAAGTTTTGGCAGAGCTCTGCCTTACAAGCTCGAGAGATTTTTGGGTAGAGTTTTGCCTTAAGGCTGAGAGTGGATCCCTTCTCAAAAGAGAAGTTTACAATACATAGGAAGAGGAAGAGAACTTGGCACTTCTTGGGAAGGATTTTGGTGCTCATTTTCTGTAAGTGGCCCATGCGCATTCTAAATCTTGGGAAGAGGAAACCATTGTTACTGATGTCATTCTTTAGAAAGGGCCTAATGGAACCATGCTACACAATCCCCCAAATTGACTTTGGCATTCAAAAATTAATGTAAGGACATGGCTGCACCTCTTTTCTATAAATAGATTGTTGTTTGTCCCCTCATCAATGCCAACTGCAAAAAATAGGATGTGTCACTCGTCTGATAATGACTCACCTTCCCTTTGCCACTTAGACGCTTTGCCATTTTTGCTCTTTGTCTTCTTCCTACTCTTTTAGCCCTTGGGGGTGATCTTCTAGTGGGTCTCTATGCTTCTTGGGGCTCTTTCCATGATTTGGTGCTAAGGTAGTTCAAAAACAATGGCCACTTCACTATGTTAAAATTGACGTTCACACGGCCGTCACCTAATGACTAGTTTGTCTGCTTAAATTTGATGACTTTTGAGACATCATCATCCTTGGCAAAAGTCATCGGGCTTTCCTTGTTCACTTCTGCCATTGAACCTACATGTTGAACTAAAGCCATTTGAACCAAGCGATGAACCAACGAAACGTTGAACCAGTTCATGAACCAAGGCTGATGAACTTACGCAACCTGAAATTGACTGGCCTAGGACAACAGGTGAAGAAGGGGACTAATTTTTGGCCTGTTAGGCACAAATGGTCAATAAATTGGTGACTCCCAAGGGAAGCATGCTTGTTATGCTTAAAGACCAATTGCCTTGTAGTCCATTGGGCACGGAGTCAGATGCAGCTTTGAAGAAAGGTTAGCAACAGCCCCAAAGATCTAAGAATCAAACATGAAGCTTTTTACCCCACATGTAAAGGGAAACACACAAGGCTAAAAATAATACCTATGCAAACTACACTTAGGGAAAGCAGCAAAGAAACTAAAAGCAAACTACTATATACAGCTAACCAGGAATGTTTGCCTCCCTCCTGGATCAAAGGGAAAACTTCTTAAGTCCCCTTCCTGGCAAGAAGACTTATGGTGGTAGATAAGTGGCTGAAAGAAAAGGAGATTTGGTGACCTACTCCTCTTGCCTATCACCTGAGTTGGCTAGTATCTGAGTGGATTAGATTCGAACATGCCTCCAACATACATGTATTCTTCTTATCCCTGGAGGCTTGTTGAATGTTGGTCCTTCATGTTGGTGCATTTCACCAAGAAATTAGTGGTTGTTGGCTTATCATTGTTAGCCCTTTGACATGTATAGCTCCCTTGCAGTGCATCATGGTCTAACCCATTTCCTTCTACTTCATTGTAGACTCTGTCAGACTCATCCTCTACTTCCTTTTGGCCTTCTTGAAGAAGGGTGACTGTGATGATGTCTGAAATGGACTCATAAAATGATTGTTCATCCCACAGAACATCACCTCTCTATTCAAAGCTCTCTTCTTCAAGGCTTTCCTCCAGGAAGACAGACCTCTCCTTTTCCTCCTCGAAGGTCTAGATCTCTAGATCTTCAAATATATTCTCTTAATCCTCCTCCAAGATCTAGATTTTTAGACCTTCAAAGATATTCTCTTGAAGAACTGCAGACTGGATCTTTTGCTCTTCACTCGCCTCCTACAGAATAGGTTCCTCCTTGAGAAGGTGTGAAGTGGGAAAACCATGTGGAAGAGGAGGCAGTCCTTGATCTAAAATTGAATGATTTTCCTCCTTCCCCTTGGTCAGCACTTCATCTATATCAGGTGTGGCCTAATAGCTCTCTTGGAGGTGTGTGGATAGGCTGGGTTCAAATAGGTCTATCACACATTGGCTGAGGAATCTCATTTGGGACTCCAACTCTATAATTCTCCTAGCTATATTTTCTTGAAGGAACCTTTCTTGGAGATCACCAGCATCATCCTCTTCAAGGCTCTGGAAGTTCTATCTCTATTTCAAGAATCAGTCTCATCCTAGCCTCTAAATCTTCAATTTGTTTGGCTAGGTTGTTAGAAAGAGTCTTTCTTGGAGGTCACCAACATCATCATGTTAAACAGAAGTTTCAAGAGAGATGTGCTAGTTTGTAGAGTTTCCCCCAAAAGAAGATTCATGATCTAAGGAGTTTAGAAGGTTCATCTCCATGGGGGGTTGCTTTGATGCCCTTTGATGTTAGAATGCTAGGTGCACGGGATTGAGAGCAGATGCATCAGATGAGCTGGAGTGGGTGAGTGTTATTTGATAGAAAGGATTTGGTGCAAAAGAAGGGGCTTTCTTTAGAATAGGAAGGGGCACACAAGGTTGACTACCTTGAATAAATGGATTTCTCCATTTTTCTACCTCTTCTAAGGATTGTAAGGCATGTGCTTGCCTAAAAAAACACTCCTCTTTATACATCAGCTCCTACTGATATCTGTATTGCTCCTCTAGTCTGTCAATCTCCATTGTCTACTTCTCAAACTCCAGCGCCACCTCCCTTATCGTTGAAGGGCAACTAGGAGAGTTGTTTGAGGTGATTCTCTAAAAATCTTGAGCTTGATCATAGTCATATGAAGGAAAACAAGACCCATGATTTTGTGCAACGGAATTATACATATAAAAATGATTTCTTAATGGCACCAGGCTGCTTAACCAATTGATTCAACTTAGAGTTGCCATTGGTGTTGATGCAAAAGCCTCCAAAGGCTAGTCAGTTGAAGAACACACCAAAATTCTTCAACTCTTTGGACACAACTTGTCTTAGTTGGTCCCATCGGGCGTGCCAAAAAATATTGACACAGGAGATTTCACCCTTAGTAGGAGGCTGAGCCCCTGCCTTCTTCACACAATAATGGAAACTCCCCTCTCGCCTGTGGGACCAGTGAAGCTGGAGGGGAGAGTCTCTAGATAAGGGCTAGCTCCCTCTAATGTATCATTTAGGCCCTAGTTTCTCCTACTGCTAACAAATAAAATGAAAAAAGGGGGGGATGAAAAGAGAGAGAGAGAGAGAGAGAGAGAGAGAGAGAGAGAGAGAGAGAGAGAGAGAGAGAGAGATGCTGAAAATAAAACTTAACCTAAAAAGGGAAAAGGTGATACACCAAAAAAGTGATCCTCCTAGCCCGAACATACACTTTTCACTAAAAGGAAGCACCTATACACTTCATCTGACGTGAGAAAACTTTTTGCACCAATGGGTCAGGGGTCCATGCAGATACAGGGAGGAAATAACTACTAGAGGCATTTTGGGACACACTGTATCAGCCTATCCACTTCACCTACACTCCCCTAGGGACACTTCTGATAAACCTGTAAAAGGAAAATCATAAAAATGCACTAGACGTGCGGAAATCATTCTGCAAAAGCATTAAGAAAATGACTTAACATAGAATCAAGGCATAGACACATACTAAAGATGCAAAACTCAGAATGGAAGTAAAAAATCTAAGTTCTTATTCAAGGTAAAGTTCTGGCAGAGCTCTGCCTTACAAACTTGAGAGATTTTTGGGCAGAGTTTTGCCTTAAGGCTGAGAGCAGATCCCTTCTCAAAAGAGAAGTTTACAATATATAGGAAGAGGAAGAAAACTTGGTACTTCCTAGGAAGGATTTTGGCACTCATTTTCTATAAGTGGCCCATGCACATTCTGAATCTTGAGAAGAGGAAACCATTGTTACTAATGTCATTCTTCAAAAAGGGCCTAATAGAACCATGCTACACAATCACCCAAATTGACTTTGGCATTCAAACATTAATGTAAGGACATGGCTGCACCTCTTTTCTACAAATATACTATTGTTTGTCCCCTCATCAATGCCAACTGCAAAAATAGGCGGCCCCACTCATCTGACAATGACTCACCTTCACTTTGCCACTTGGACGCTTTGTCATTTCTGCTCTTTGTCTTCTTCCTACTCTTTCAGCCCTTGGGGGTGATATTTTGGCAGGTCGCTCCACTCCTTGGGGCTCTTTCCATGATTTGGCGCTAAGGTAGTTCAAAAACAATGGCTACTTCACTATGTTAAAATTGACATTCACGCAGTTGTCACCCAACGGCTAGTTTGTTTGCTTAAATTTGACGGCTTTCAAGATGTCATCATCCTTGGCAAAATTCATCGGGTCTTTCCTTGTTCACTTCTACCATTGAACCTGCACATTGAACTAAAGCCGTTTGAACCAAGCGATGAACTAATGAATCGTTGAACTAGCTCATGAACCAAGGCCGATGAACTTATGCAACCTAAAATTGACTGGCCTATGATAGTAGGGGAAGAAGGGGACTGATTTTTGGCTTGTTGGGTAAAAATGGTCAGCACTACCCAAAAGCATATTATATGACAAATCAAGGTCTAACACATGGAATAGTATATCATGGGTCAATGGCCCAATGATAATTGATAAGTTGATGGTGCCTTGTGATTCCTTCTCTTCATTATCATAGGCCTTGATTATGATCATTTTTTGTTACAAATCAATTGTCGTTTACTCAAAAAGATTTATGATATTTATAGACAATATTTAGACCTGATCTATTATCTATGATGACACATCTCACTTTGTACCACATTATGAAAACTTTAATGTATAATGGATTTTTATACAATAAGTCAAGGGTTGACATATCACTTTGGTTGAAGATTAATTGTTGGCCTAGAGCTAGATGTCTAACTAAAGCTTGAAATTTATTTGGAGATATGTCATTAGGAACTTGGGATTAGCCAAAGAACTATATCAAGATGTTCTTGTGGATGGTGGATGTATGAAACAAATATAAAATGTCTTTTCTTGTACAATGGTAAATAACTTGTTCTAAACCAGAATGGTTGGTTGAATGGGTGAAGTGGAAGATGGATGTGACCCTAGTATGGTAATTTTTGACTGCTAAGTTATGATTACACAATTGGTATTAGATACAAGACCATTATTGCTAATAAATGATGGTGGAAGGGGACCAAATAAGATAAGTATCAATTTCTAGTGTACATGCACGCGGTCATAGGCCAATGATGATTTATCAATATAAGGTCCAAAAGTGGGAATCCCTACTTGTTAGTACACTTGCATGCAATCCCAGGTCAAGGAAGGATCACTAGCATGGTTTGGTTGGTTGGTATTGATTATCAATGGTCTTGTTTGATTGGTACTTGGTCTTAGATTGATGGAAATGGTATTAATGCAACCTCCTATAATATGGCCTACAACTTTATTGTAGTAATGTGCAACTACATGGTAGGCTTATTGGTTGTTGGAATTATTTTGGCCTTGGTTCCAACCATTCATTTGATTTTTTTGGTTTTGTTAGTAATTTTGTTGGTTTTTTTGGTTATGCCTTAGTTGTTGATACTGTTGTTGTTATTTTCCTAGCCATTATTGTTGTTGTTGGTTGTTATGTTGTGGAAAGGGATTCTAATAAATTCCTAGATTTTGATTAGATGTAAAATCTCCACAATCCAATGTGATCTCTCCATTTTCAAACATATTTTCAATCAAATGTTTAATTTTCACATAATGGCATAGACTATGGCCATTAACCCTTTGATACTCATAGAATTCATTTTGCCTATACCAGTCTAGATAGCCAATGCCCTCAAGATAGTGTTTTAGAATAGGCCAATTAATCAGATTAGCTATAGTGAGCTTGTGAAACATATATTTAATGGGTTTTCCAAGGTCACTAAAGACACGATGAGTAGGCATAATTCTCCTTAGAGGAGGGTTTTTCAAAGGCAAAGGTTGTTATATTTATTGTGTTGGCTAAAGATTTTTTTGGTTAAGAGTAATTTGCATATGCAACATAGGCTAAGTAGATGATGTTTGCATCATTTTTACATGTCACAACTTGGTTACTTTGTTCCCTATAACATTCTTTTTATGATTGAACTACTTGGGTTTATCATAATTACTAGCCTGGGTTTGTTGTGATGCTTGTGGTTGCACTTGGTTCTGATTTTGGCCATTATTCTAATTTTGATTTTGGCTCTAATTTGATGAGGTAAGTTTAATGATCCCTTTACTAATAATGTCTCTTTCAATCAAAAAACCCTCATCAATGGTTTCTTTAAAATTATGCACACACTACAACTCCAAATGGTAAGATATATCATTATGTAGATTTTTGGTAAACATAGTGGCTAGTTGCTTGTCTAGTAGATTATGGGTGAATTGGCTTACAAGGGCTCTTCATCACTATAGATAGCTATCAAATATTTCACCAACCTTATATTTATCTTACATCAAATATATCAATGAAATCTCATGCTTGATATTTTATAAGCGTTGCACAAATTTATCAAAAATATCATCAAAATCAGATAATGAATTATTATATAATTTTAGAAACCATTCTAATGTCTATCATGATAGGCACCTTAGAAATAATAGTAAGAGGTATATGTCACTATAGGCCACTAGATGGCAAGCAATAAATAATTCTATCAAATGGGCCTTAGGTCTCCATTCCCCTTGTCTTTGTCAAATTTTGGTGGTTCATACCCTTAAGGAAATGGTATTTGCAGATACTCTATGTTAAAGGGGTAGAAACACAAATCATCTAACTTAAACTTTTTAGTTTTATTTTTAGTTTGGATGGGGGCAATTGTATCCTTCATATGTTGCAATTATTGTGTGAGGAAACCCATGGGAATGTTAGCCTAATGAGGAGGCTATACAGTCACAAGTGGATTACTTTGATTGGGGTATAGTGGAGGCATTTATTAGGGAATTATGGTTTGGTTTGAAAATGGACCAAGAATATGCATACATAGATTAGTGTGTGATTATTGGAATTTCATGCATTGCAATGTGACATTCTAGTTAGAATTGGGTATATGGGCCTATTTTGGGGGAAATTATGGCTAAGAGGGAAGGATATGGCTTTACTTTTCCTATTAAGGTTGATTAGGGGCTTGTTATCAACTAGTCAAACCTTGTTAATTGAGGGGAACTTATGAACCAAGCCCCTATGATTGAGTTGGTGGTACATTTATCATAAAAGGTAATTATTTCCTAATTGGTAATTATGGAACATTAAAACATCTTGGCTACATGAATCCTTATTGGGAATTAGATGCATGTTACAGGTTTGGAATTTATCATTAACCAATATTTGTATGTTGTTGGTTAGACATCATTTGTGATTATATTGGTATGTTGGTCTACTATTGAAGAGGTATATTCATCACTACTTGGTGAGGTAGAATATTGGTTGCCCCTATTAAGATGGCAAGATGTTTTACCTCTATTGCATGGATATGTTGGACTATGCATATTATTGTGGAATGTTAGTTGTCACCTATTTGGGTGGATTAATATTCATCACATTTTTTTAAGGCATGGCACTAGTCATTGCTTAACTACTTAATCCATATTGTTGTGTCCTTGAAAAAGTAGCTAGTTGAGGATTAGAGATAGTTTATTGGGGTTAGGAGGTTGAATTTTATGTCCCCTATGTTTTTGAACCACTCATGGTGTTAAATAAAGGCACATCTTGGTGTGGACTATGTGTTTGTGCATTTACACCACTTTGGTCTAGAATGGATGACACTTATGTGTTGTCCACTACATTTGGCTCACTATTATGTGTACAAGTAGAAGATACTTCCTCAATGGTTGGGGCATTGAACATGTCTCCAATAAAAGTAATTTTCACAAATGGGTCGATACCCTAATTTTATTAACCTATCAACTCAATTAAAATTCTTATTAAAGAAGCTAGCTCAATAAGAGGAGCATTTTTCATGGTTATATTATTGAAGTTACATACTGGGTTCAAGTTTGTCTAGTATGTTATCTAATTTTGTTTGAAGTGATCCTCCGTAAGGTCCCTTCTTATGATAAGCATATGAGGGTTCTGATATAGCATCGGCACTATAACATGAGGATTTCTAGAAGAGTCATGTTCAATTTTTTGAGCATAAGGCATGTTGTAAGGCCTTCTTACTAGACTTGGTAAATTTTCATGGGGAAAGTCCATCAAAAATGTATCCCCTACTTATGCAGCTTTTATTAAGACTTTTTCCTTGTTTGCAAGTAAGTGATGATCAAACAAGTATGGATCATAGGCCAATGGCATTATAACATAGTATGGTTTCTATTGGAATTATTTTGTAATCAAAGGTATGCTAGCCAAATACTATACCATCTATTATCGGTCCTACTCCAATTATGGAGGTGTGTCAACCAAATAATGGGCCAAAGTAGCTTGACTTTATTCCCCTATTTGAGTGTTATAAGGTGGATAAGGATCCATCTCACAAACAACATCATCTCCATAAGGGTATTGAATAAAGTCTTCTTATGTGACCACATTTCCATACCCTAAATTATACATAACACCACTATGTGTATAGTGAGATATGGTTAAATCAATAGGTGAATGCCTCATAAAAAGAGAGGATTAGAGTTATACAAAATTTTAAAAATAATTTCTAAAAATACAAAAATTTCAAACTCTATCTAACTTGGTTAAAGGATGAAGTTGTATCTCCAAATGGTTTGTGACAAAACTTGGTATAAAATAGTATAACATCAAATGTCTAACATGAAATGTCTCACACAAACAAGGTCAAGTCGATGAACTAAAAATAAAATGCTAAACTCAAAGGGCAAAGTGTTCCAAATAGGTCTAATCTAGGAAAATAAAGGTTTCTAGGTCTTTTATCCTAATGCAACATCAAAATCTAGGCTCAAATAAGGATATTCTAGAACTTTTGGCCAAACACAGCATCAAAATCTAGACTTGAAACAAAGGGGAATTTAATCTAACAAACTTGGAACACTTTTGGCATAGACTAGGCACTTGATTTTAGACATGAACTTGATCAAATTGGCATGAGGCACAAAATAAAAGGCACCTTAGAGATAGACTATTTTCTCCCAAATAATTATACAAACAAATAGTTTTCAAATTTGGGTAAAGAATTAACCTAAGTTATGCAATTCAAAAGTGAAATATTGGTATCTAATCCCCAATTATACAAGGCCTAAACAAAAATTAATCAATGTTTGGATTCAAACTTATCAAAGTTAGTTAAAAACTCAACTTAGGAAAACTAAGGTTTTTAACCAAACAAGCTAGACAAGTTTGAACAACATAACAACACTAGACAAATATCTCAAAGGCACAAATGGATTGGTTTCAAACCTGAAACTTGAACAAAAAATAAGACAAGTCTATGAAATTATTTGAGTAGTGTAATGGCATTATCACTCTATAAATGTATAAAAAATGGTTTGTTTCAAATATTCCAAGCCATGACACTTGAATTGATTTGGGTAGTATAATGTTACCTATTTCAATCAAGTGACACACACAACATTTTTGACATAAAGTTTAATTCAAAAAGCATGGTGTCAAATGGATGGCATAACTCCTCCTCAAATAACAGAGTAATTTGGACACAAGACTCATTTTGATGCATCATAAACACACACAAATGATTTTAAACTCAAAATACTAAGTAATAAAGGAATAAAGACCAAATACTACTAAGTAAATCATCCTAAGCCCTAAACTGATAAGGTTTACATCATATTGTTGAAATCTATCTATATACATTCTCTTGAGAGGATTTTAATTATTAATTCAAAAATTAAAGTGCATGAAGTAGTAGGTTTTTTACACCCCCCTTATCCCAAGAAATTTTATGGTGATATGGACCTTTGGTCTACTCACCCTACATCAAAATTATTTCTGTGGCAAGTGGGGTTTGTTTAAAACTTAAAAAAATTGACCATCTATATGGTCCCAAGCATGGATAACGCTAGAGATGTCTCATGTCAATTGAGTTTATATTGATTAACTTACTATGCAATGGTATATTTCTTTGCATAGTAATTCCATCTATGTAATACTTAGTGGAATCCCCTGGTTAACTTGAATTGACTCAAATATGCATTATGAAAGGAGAGGTTATCCACTCAACCCCCTAGCTTTCATAGTATACATATCCTAATTTATATACCCCACTATGGAGTGGGGTTGAATCAATGTTGAAAGATGAAACCTTGGGTCAAATCTTCCCTAAAGAACTCATGAAGAAGATATGAACTCCCCTTCACAATCCAAATTGCATAAAATAAATGACTAATTGGAAAGACTTTAGAGGTTGATTTTAGATCACCCAAACCATGTGGGTTTTGGGGAGAGCCTAGACAACATTCTTTCCACACCTTGGACTAGGCAAAAATTGTAAGTGAAAATCTAATTTTGGTCACCCGAGTTCCCTATAAGGGATAAGGGAGAGCATACACACACTCTTCATTTTGAACAAATAAACAAACAAGTAATAAAACAAACACTTTTAAGAATTTAAAATCTAAGTGAATGTCAATTTGATACACAAAATTAAATGTTTGATTATGTTTTTTGGTCCCTTAGCTTAAATTTTTAAAAATATTGAAAGAATGTTCACAAAGCAACTTTAACACAAATCACCTAGGTTAATTTTAAGCACTAAAACTAGATATTCAAGATTTAGCAATTCATTTTAGGAACCAAAATGAAGTGTTAAATCATTTAAACTTGTAAATTCATGTTCTAATCTCACCTTGGCCCTACAAGGGTTAGAGAGTTCCCTTCTAGTTTGAAACACATTAATGGATGAGCAAACAAGTTTTCAAAACATAGCTCTCAGGTTTCTTATTTTTAAAACATAGAGACTGATATCGGTCAACAATGATCAATGCCAGTTACTAGGGAATTGATGATAGTTTTTTATAACCAATATTGGTCGATAAGGACCAAGATTTGTTGCCTATGAACCTAAAGGCAAAATAAACATGATTCAAAAACATTAGTTAGTCCAAAATATGATAAAAATTCCTCAAAACCTACAATGAGATGATTAGATAGGAAATATAAAGGTCAATGAAATAAAGAAATAACTAGCAAGAATGCTAAAAATATTAAAAATGCAAGATTTTAAGCTGTGTATTTACCCTGCACCCTAATCAATGATGGTTACCTTGAACCAATCTTGGTTAGGCAGAACCAAATTGATGTCAATTATACCTGATCGATGTCAGTCTCTGTGTATATCTGAGTTAGCACAAATAAAATAATAGAAAAAATAAATTTAAAACTCCAATTTTAAATATATTAAAGCATTTATTTGAAAATTTAGCAGTTTCATCTTTGTTTCCTTGGTATGTTGGGTGTGTTTCATTCCCATTGGGCATGCCATTTGTGATCATAGTAATTTGACAATAGAGAGGAGGTTAGATCAAGGGTTAGTTTCACAAAACAATGAAATCAACACACTAACATGCTAACATATCCAAGCCTAGATCATAGGAGGAGCATAATGGATAAAATACAATTAAAAACCCAACTAAAATGTAAAGAAAAATAATCCTTACCTTCTTTGAGAGTTCTAAATTATTTGTTCATGGCTTGCTTGGTTTGAGCTCAAAGATTCTTTGTTCCTTCTCTCCTTCGTACCTTTAGCTTGTGGCTTGATGTGGCTTATGATTGTGATGGATTGGCTCAATATTTTGGCATTATAACACTATTTTCATTATTATTATGCAAAACATATATTATAACTCTACAATATCCAAGCTCTCTTGTTAAGAGGTCTAGGCTTATATTTATAGGCTTAAGAACTAACCCCAACTCAAGGTGAGTTAAAGAATAGTTTAAACATGGAATGGGTTTAAACCTAAACTAAGTGAGTTAATTAACCCCATTAGAGTTAAAATGTGTCAAAATATCATTATTTGCAATGAATAGTCATGGGTGAGATATTTTGAGATATTTACAAAGGCTTGAAAACTCACAAATGTAATCATGAAAAGCTAGGATATTCTTGAATTTTGAATTTTCTTTTTTTAGTATTTCATTAATTGCACATGGATAATTAAACTACAAATTTAATTAGGTTTAACATTTTAATTAATTAATATTAGTATTTTTATCATTTTCAATATTTTATTTTATGTCCATGTGCCCCACTTAATAGGTTCATAGGCCAAATTGCATGTTATGATGCCATAGGATGAATAAAGATGAATCCATGAGAGGTTTTTGTTTCTTATTATAGGATACCCCAATTAGTGATGTCTCAATAGGATTTTGAGATTTTACGAATGATTCATAAGAAAATTTGTGGTGTTTAATGATTCTTAGGATTAATTTGCAAAGGTTGGTAGGAATCAGTCTGAAGTCTAATTGAAGGCCATTAGTGGCTAGTTTTAGGTGTCGACATTATCTAGATATTTTTGAAAAGTATCAATGGAAGGGGAAATGGGGATAATAGAAGGTAAACTAGAAACAACTACAAGACTAGGGAAATCTTGTGATTCTTGTGCCTTCCCTTTTAGTCCTTGGAGTCTCATAACCTTGGTATTTTCAAAATCTTCCTCTTTGTCCTATTTGGGTGCTTTTCCTTCAGCCACAGGCCTCTCTTTTGACACTACCTCAATAGTTAAACTCATAGGTGTCCAAATTCATTAAGTAAGGTTCTTAGGAGATCTTTGCCTCTTGTAAACCTTAATTTTTGTCATATTAATTGAAGGAGTGGCATGAGGAGTAGTATCAAATAAAATATCTACATCTAAAGTTACAAACATTATATTTATAATAAGAAGGCTAGAGTGTGAAGATTTTTAATAATTAATATTAATTGTATCCTCTACTCCTCTATGAGAACTTGAAGTGGCAGGGGCCTCCTCCACATCCTACTATTATCTCATTGTTTCCATTATATATTAGGGAGTAGATTGGGAAGGTTACCCTTCTATTTAAACTAGATAAGAGGGTTTTAAGGACCAATGATCATTTGAAGCCCATCCACATGGAGTTGTAACTTGAGTTTTTGCCTCAATAACTCTGAGTGATGGGTCCTTTTGGATTTATCTTAGAATATCCTCCATCCACATAGTTGTATTCATCTTATTTAGTACCTTAGCATCATCTTTGTAATTTAGGAAGATGAAATCATGCTCATAGGGTAAATGTTTGTATAAGATTCCCAATTCAGTGACATGCTTCTGAATTCTATCTCTTGGGTTCCAATCTTAGTGTAGTAAAGATGACAATGAATAAATCTCTTGTATTCCTCAAATAGTACCAAAGTGCTTGATGTTAGTGTAATTCATTTGGCCTAGAATTAAATAATATCTATGTAAAAATCCTTTATACTTATTTCACATATCCTCATCTATGCCCCACTAGAGATAATATGTCATTTCCTATTCCATAAGCTTATTTGTAAAATACTTAGGAAAGCACAAGGGCCCTACCTTGGATACCTCAATCATTATCATTGTATATTCTAGATATAGCCAATAGTCTCCCCTTGGCCATAGTGCATTCTTGATATTATCTGAGACTTAGGCCAGTGGTTCCTCATGGATGGCCCTCTAGACTTTGGGATAGATGCTCTCAATAATTTAAACTATATTCCACATATATGAGTAAATGTGCAAGAAATAATAAAAATAACATACCCTATTATTTATGAAATCTAGGGTTGGGCTCCAAATTTATCCATTATACACATAAACCATATCCATAACAACATCCAACAAGTAAGACATCATAAATAAGTGATCAATAATTAGCCTCTTATCTTTTTTAAACATTTACTCTTGGATTTTGATATTAATGATCTCATCCATGGTAAAGGTCAATTTATTATGTCAATAATAAGTCTAATAGTATCACCCACTCAGTCAAAGATAATGGATGATGGGATACCCATATAATATATTCATTAGAGTAATCCCAATGTGAACTCCCATTCTGAACTTGGTGATTAGCACTAGAGAAGTGGCTTTAAGTCTTACCTTCTCTTTTTATATTATCCACACTCTCAACACATCTTCAACTATGTTATTATTTATCCATAATATGATCCTCATCCCATCATATATGGCATTTATAAGGGGAAGCTATAGGTACCTTTGAAAATAATCTCATGGAATATAGATCATAACCATCTCTTATTTTCATGATGTAGGAAGCCATCAGATACATTGCCTACTAAGGACAAGTCCCAAAGTAGGTCGATGTAAGGCATCACAATTGGGAACCAACATTTTCCACAATGTCCAATAGAACTATGTAATTTGCATATTTATCATCGAACACAATCAAGTCAAAGATTGTATCCATATATTCAGTTGAATCCTTAATAAATAATTTTTATGTTATATGAGCTCCCTATATACCCTGGATGATGAATCAATTTCTTATTTCTAGATTTATTATGTAAGTCATGTGATAATTCAACTAATAGTTTTTCAGAAGTAATTTGAAATAAAACATAAAAAATTAGGGATTTATCTCTGTATGGAATGAAAATTCACTTAGGATCTTTAATAATCAATAAGCAAGATGTCTCTTCAGAATATGATTATATATATCAATGATGTCTACTTTAATTATAGTTTATGTGTCATTAATGGCTAATGGCTCCAAGCTTATTTCACTAGTTTAATTCAAATTTGGAAACTTACTTTAGTATGTTTTCCACATAGACTTCTCATAATTTATAAAATGACATGCTATCATACTTACACATGTGTCACATACTCATTAGTTTTGTTTTGATGTAGTTACACCATGTAGAAGGATCTCAAGATTTGAGTGTCACAACTTTTGTCAATTTTAATTTATCTAAATTACATGACACCTTGGATGCATGAAACATGAAGACTCACAACTTTCATATGTCATAATTTTTTCCAAAATACTCCTTTATAATTTCATGTGAATGCGTAAAGACAAAATTAGCCAAAACTAAAACATGTAAAGATTGAAACACGTGAAGCTGTGAAGACCAATTTGAGTGATGTAAAAATTCATAAAGACCAAAATAATGAGAACTTTAAAGTCATGAAGTACAAAATTTGTGAAATGCCAAAATTTGTGATGTGAAAAAATTATGACAACCAATAGTTGTGAAGACCCGAATCCATGAAAACTAAAATTTATGAAGACTAAAAGTTGCAAAGTGCTAAAAGTTCTGAAGATCAAAACATGCTAAGTTTTAAAAGAAATGTAAAACAAAAGTTGTGAAGATTAAAACACTTAGGATTTTAGACTGTAATCATCTTACAAATTTAAATAAAACCTACATACATGTGACAACTCCAAATCCATAAATATTTTAGTCTGCATAAATCACACAAAGTGTAAAAAATCCTTGATATGGGGAAAATACAAATTGCATTGACATGGAGTAGTGCACTTATCCCAAAACATCAACATGGGAATTAAGAACTTTGAAACCTAAAATATTATTGAGTACCCACATGATTTATAATGAAAAGGATTTTGAAATCAACAACTAGGATTTCAAACAATAATGGGCCCCTATTCAAAAAAAATTGAGAGAGGAGTGTGTTGAGTAAAACAAATAACAAATTACATGGGAAATATTCCTAAGTATTTGAGGACCCAAAATATGTAGTTTTACAACTACAAATAAAACATGAATCATACCAGAAAATAAAATCAAACTAGAAACATGAAAGAGAATCCTAAAACTTCATGCAACATACTATCCTTGCTCATACCTTGGATTTATGTGTGATGAAGTGATGCTCTTTTACCCTTATTTTAAATATTTTAGTGAAAAAACTTGGAATAAATTTTAGGTTTCATTTGGGTTTCTTTAAATCATGTTAAAAACAAGGGAAACTTGGGCATTACTCTATTACTAGCCAAGCATTCATAGCTCAAATAGAGATACATTTGATTCCCCCCTTTTCTAATTTCATAAGTTTACATGATGTGTTATACATTGATCTTATTTCATCATGTGAGCCTTTTATCATCTTTAAATTTTTATTTGGATTTATTGATCACTCTTTAGGATGTGTTGGTCCTCAACTTCTTATTTGTTTTTATAATACAAATGGAAGAAGGGGGATGGGAACCACTATGAGCTGGTGTGTGTATGAGTAAAACTCAATTTACTAGAATGTCCCTGTCAACCACAACTACATCATTGGTTATTACCTCAAACAAGTATTAATGTGAAAAGTGTGTTTGATCTATGTAAATGAAAAGGCTTTCTGAAGTTGTATAAAGCGATGAGAGCATATTTTACATACCTGATAAAATTATTCAATTGTGATAGAACCCTAGTTCACTTTTTATTGCATACTTGAATTCTAAAAATCTCAAACACAAAGGTGTAATACCTGTAAACAAACTAGTTGTGTGCTCTATTTATACTCTATATATGCATGTTCTCCCTTTTGGACCTATCCTCATAGACTTAGTATACAAGTTTAAGCATGTATGAGAGGTATAATGAACTAGATATTGGTTTAGTTATACTAGAATAAATTGATCATATTGTCATGAAACAAAAGACATATATTCTAAAAAATATGGAACTAATCTAAGGAAATAAAATGTTGAAAGTAGGAAAAGACTAATCTAAAAAGCATGAAAACTACTCTAATGAAAGAAAATGATAGAAAATGGGAAACCTAACTAGGAAAATAATAAACCTAATCTGCTCCTACATCTATTACAACTTTTTTTGTCATTCAAGGACATCTCTAGATTGTACAACCATGAAATAGTGCTTTAAAAACTCTCCATTGACTGGATATGTTAATTTGTTACCTTGGAGGTCCTTTCAATGGAAAGCATTGTTACCCAAGATCTCTAATATATGATAAGGTTCGATCCATAATGGGGTAAAATTTTCATGTTGTCATTTCTTATCGTAGGGTTTGTCTCATAACAGCACTAGATCATATATTCCGAATGCTTTAACTTTTGATCTTTTATCAAACCATCTTTCGACCAGGTCTTGATGCTCATTGAAATTGTGTAAATATTTTGTCCTTGAATCTTCCATCTCTATTATGTGTAACAATCAAGACTCTACTTTCTCATTGGGCTCCATATATTCTTGTATAAATTGATATGTTATTAAATTTAGCATAATTGGGATTATTAGTTGGCATCCATATACTCTCAACTATGGTGAAACCTTGAGGGCTTGCTTGTATCTTGTTTAATCTACCCAAAGTGCATACTTTACTAGATGATGCCACTCTCTTATTTTATCTGTATCTAACTTCTTGATAGCATCAATTAGATTTTTATTTTTAGATTCAACTAATCCATTTCCTTGTGGGTTAATGATTGGATGATGACTTAATGGTAATTTTGTTGTCATGGTTCCATTCAGTAAACTCATCTAATTATAATGTTGTCCCATTGTCATAAACTAAAGAGATGGGAGTACCAAACCTTGTTATGATGTCTTATTCAAAAAAATTGATTACATCATGTGCTTTATAATTCTTCATTTCCACTACTTTAGTCCACCTAGAATAGTAGTCCATAGCTATAAGCATAAAATTTTGGTTGGCTAAGGAATTCATATTGATGAAACTAATGAAATCCAAGTCCCACTAAGCAAATGGCCTTCCTTTAATTATCATTTATAATAGCATTTTTTCATGTACTTCTCTTTTTGTAAATACTTGGAATTCATGACATGTTCTCACATAGTTGTGTTTTTCCTTGAAGAATGTTGGCCAATAATAGCCCATTTTGAAAATCTTATGTGTTATGGTGTTTCTAGATGGGTGATCACTACCTATATTTTGATGTATATTACCCATGATTCCATGAGATTCTTCATGTGATATGCATCTCAAATAAATACCTTCACAAGTTATTTGGTAGAGAATCCCCTTTTTAATCATGTAATGAGTAGCTATGAGCCATAAGTCTCTTTTTTTTTCTCTAAGTAGCTCAGGAAGACAAGTACTTGTGAATAAGTATTGAATGATATTAACATATCAATTTTTTATAGATACCTGGGCCTCGAGAAGTTCCTCAATTGTGATGTGTAGATTAGGCTCAGTTAGAAGATGAATGATGCCTTATCTTCTAGCAATTTTAATAGGATTGATTTCTATGTTGAATTCCTAAAAAAATTCCATTCATTTACATCTATGTTCTCTTAATTTTTTTTGTTCAAAAGTGAGCTTAACAACTAGATCTAGCATGATAGTAGTAGTTTTATTCCTTGAAATGTAATGCTAAAACTTATTTACTAATTTGACAAAAGAATAAGTCCACTTATCTATCATAGAGCATTTTAGCTATGATTCCTTCATATTTGTGCTCATAAACGTAATAGGGTGCTCACTGTCATCCCATTTCTATGTAAGCATAGTAACAATTATGTGCTCTAAATTAATCAAATATAAGAAGAATTGTTTGTTGAAGTCTAGGTTGATCAACACTAGATCCTAGGTAATGGCATCCTTGATGTATTTGCTATCAACCCAAGTTGTACCCTACTGAAAAAAAAATCTTATATCTCCTTCAAACTTGGACTAACATTGGATTGGTCTATAGGTGTGGGATACTTGTACTTAGACAAACCTCTATATTGTGAAGCTAGTTCCTCTGATGTATCAACTTTGATTTGTTTACTAAAACCTACTATGATTTGGGATGAAAAGAGTTATAAGGATTATTAAAAATGGGAAATCCTACTATATTTATGGTGATACACCTATATTATTAGTTTATCCACTCTATTTGAGCTCCAAATAACACTAGAAAGCAATGTAAATCATTGAATTCTACAACACCAAAGGACTCTTATGTAACAGTATTTCACATAGAGGTTTCATCAAGTTATCAAAGCATTATGTAAATGGTGGAAGTCCTAATTAAAAGTAATAACTAGTCAATATATCCATTGTTAGCTCTGTTACTCAACATCAAACATTGTAAATGACCTGCATAAGATGACATACTAGTAACTAGGTGAGATTAGGACCTCCCAAGGTAGAGAATGCTACCACATGTGCAAATAAAACTAATATAACACACTAAACCTATATAAAATAATATAAAAATAGTCATTTTATTCATTGAAGAAGTTTACAAAGCTCAATCTTGGTAGAGTTTCATCATACCCAAGAGAGGGATCCTAAAATTAAGCCTAAAAGCCTCAATATATAGAAAAATGAGAAGAGAAGAATCCAATATAGCATAGAGGAGAGAATTAAAATTTATCCAATCCTTAATTCAAATTGAGTTACAACTTGTTGTCAACATTCCTCTAGAGATCTCTTCTTATTTATTGCTCTTGCATGCTCCTTTTGGCATTAGAAAAAAGGTGGTGGGCCATAGTGACTTGTTCAAACTTCTCCTATAGCATGTTACACCATTATTTATTTAGATAAATACTCTTAACATGATATCAATTTAAGTGACTGACCCTTCTTGCATGAAGACCATGGAACATGCATTGATTACTAGTCAATAATTAGTTAACTCAGAGTGATTAGCACTTAATTCCAGTCAACTTATTCCTTAGCCCTCATTTTCATTGATTTCCACTTATTTCTAGTTATGCATGTGATTTTTAACTCAAATTTCAATTATGTGGCATGGAGACTTTATATTAACTCATTTTTTAGACATTTTATGCCATTCTCAATTTCACATGATTGACCAAATAGGTTTACTAGGCTAATTAGGCCTAGTAGCCTAACTTCTTGTATTTGATGGATTTTTAAACCTAAATAAAACAATGAAAACATAAAAATATGGTGAATTTAAGACATGAAATAATGCCTCATATCATGAAATGAGTCCTTAGCAAGCAACACTTATAAAGTGGTCAAACTAGTTGACTAGGTCAGCTTGTCTTGAATTTATATAGACTAGATATTTTTAAGAGACCAAAAAGGGAATTTATAGGAATGTATTTGATAATCTTATGTATTTATGATGAATAAAAAGTTCCAAACAAGCATCTCCAATTATTGGAATCAATTAAACTACCTTGTACCTCTCTTTTTTGCACTTTTTCTTCAAAAACCCCTATATTATTCCATGTTTTTATAGTTTTGTACATCATGATACCATCCCCAAGATATTATTTTATTTTACTTCATGTTTCAATAATTCATAGGATTATTAATGGGGTTTTGATTGCAATAAACTTGACTTTTCTCAAAACTAGTCTATAGGAGGGTTTTAGAGGTGAACCTTCTTAATGATGGTTCATAAAGTAAAAACGTACAAACCAAAAATTATTTACATGGATATTTATTCCATAAAACCCTTAAAAAAATTTATAATATTGGGTTCCCATGCAAAAAAATTTCAACGATACGTATGTAAAGAAGTTTGTCTATAGGGTTTTGCTTGCATTTTGGACATGCTTATACTCTTAGCAATGGTTCATAAATATAATCCCTTACCCAAAATAAATCCTTAATGTATTATAATTTAATATGGGTCCTTAAATTTTTATAATATAATTTTGTCAAACTCCTTCTGTGGTGACACATATGAGCACTCAAATAGGTAGCTCGAATGAGTATTTAGACTATAGTAGTTTGAATTTATTCCCAAGGACAAAATTGACCTTTTCATTATATTTATCTACTTTTAATATCTCCTATAGTACCTTTAAAAACATATTAAACCTTATCATTATGTCATATTTTCTTTGAATAGTTTGAAATTGCCTTGATGGTGGTGTGAGCCTATAGGTCTTAAAAATAACTTTAGGCCTAAAAAGCCTAATACTAAGTTTCAGGGTTTGAGGAACCTATAAGAGGATTTGAGGGATTAAAAAAATTATTTCACATTATTTTCCACTGCCTTTTGTTTCATTTTTCTTTATAATCTTCACTTTATCTCCATAGTCTCTTAAGATTGCCTTAGGGTTTATTGGCAATTAAGCCTATGTAACCCCTATAGCTAGGTTTGATGCTCTTTCTTGTATCACCTAAGCTTATATATATTAAAAATATTATCCTCTTCCATTATCATCTCTCCTTACCTTTTAATGGTTGTATGATGTCTTGAAACACCTCTCACATGTCTATTTCACCATTAGTAAATAGGCATGTCTAGCTTTTTCCTTCTTAAACCTGCCCTCATAGGCATCTAAATTGAAAACCTAAGTATTAAATACCTCAAGGATCATATTATAAATATCTCATTACCTTATTTTTCCTTATAAATATTCATATGGATCTTAAACCCTCTGTCATGCCCTCAAACTTCTCTAAAAGCTCATTTGGTCTCTTTTATGGCTGCTAACAGACTGCAGGAGGTTTGTGATAAAAAAGTGACCACTTTCATTAATAATTTAACCTTTAAAATGGAATAATAATATTTATATAATATTATTATTATTATTTTTACCAAATTTTAGGTCTTGATTAGACCATTAGATACCTCAAAATCACCAATTTCCCCAAAACTAGTAATGGAACTTACTATGCTATTGATTGTGTGTCCTTGACTATGTTTTGGTGTTAAAATACTATGTTTTCATGTGTATTTTAATTTTATAATACTGAATATTATTTTATGAGTTTATATAAAACCTTCTTGTAATGTTATATAGAATCCACTATTCACTTTTTTTCAACTGATGCATCTTATCATCACACCATGTCTCTTCAAGAAACCTCATTATGACTATGTCTAACACTATTTTAGGTGGTTTCATGAGAATTGGAGGTGATTAATATCTTCATCACACTCACTTGGTACCTTTCAGACCTCCAAATCCACTTGAAACTATCTCTTATCCCTTTTTCTAGCATATTCACTCCTCAAATAATGTTTTTAGGCCTTACATAGTCCTAATTATGTATAGGGATCTATGTACTATATATTCATGAGTTGATAGTGCTTTAGTGGTCTTGATAAAGGCTTGTATATGTCCATTTTCTATTTTATTGCATAAGATACCTTACAATTTTACCCTTGAATGGAAAGTATCTTGCATTTCACTTTGAAATTATGTGACTATGTCGATGGGATTGTATTTAGTATGGTTGTAGGCACTCATTTAAAGTTTAAATTTTATGGTAGACTTGATGAGAAACCCTCTATATTATATTAAATTTATTCATACTTTATCTTTCTCATGAAACTTCCATTTCATCATGGAACTCTATCATATATTGTGTTTATCTCATCCTCTCTCTAAACATGGAGATAGGCCTATCTAGATTGTTGTAAGTGCACATTTTACAGTTTGACCTTAACTGTAGCTTAGCTTGGAATACTCCTCTCAATAATCTAACCTCATTCAAATCCATTATTACTATTGATCCTCCATAATATCATTAAACTCTTCCATATACCAGTTTTCTCTCTTTATGTGATGTTTGATGAAGTGAATGACTATGAAACCTTCAATTTAACTTCATGTTGTGGCATTCCAATTGACCATTTTTCCCCAAGGCCAAAATGGATCAACCCCCTATAGTCAAAACCTTGTATAAGGGCTTTTTATAATGTTATAGGATATGTTTTAACTCATTTGATGTCATTTCATATGCCATTATAATTTATGGTCATGGTCTAGCTTAGTCCTTGTGTCTTTTAGTGTCTTAAGGGTCATTTTTTGATCATATATGCAAGTAGCATATTTTCATGGTGTTGAGCAGTTATAAGAGCAAGTCCATAAAAAGCCTAATTTTACACTTAGCCAAATATTTCAACTTTTGTCCAAGTGTTAGAGCATTCATAATTCCCTCAAAGATATTGTTCCATATAAAGCCCACAACAAAAGTACATGGCACGATTTCTTTCAAAAAAATTATTCCACTTTATTTGGCTAAGTGTTATTTCTTTTGGGAGATTTGTTTTGGGTCTTTCAGGGAAATTGTCCACATAATTTTCTTGAAGGCATAATTCTTTCAAGGGAAATGTTTGCAAAAGTTTTGAAGGCACATTTATTTTGAATAATTTGTTTGAAACACAAAGGCTACGGAAATATTTCCAATGCAAAAGTTTCAAAGTGAATTTTTCAAGCAAAGCATCCTATTCTTATTATCAAAAGGTATTTATTTGAGAAGATGGTCCAAAGGCAAAAATCCCAAAGGGCTAGTTTCTTGGGCAAGTGTCCTCTTAAAAACGACTGAAAGATATTTTTCTTAGTAAAATGTCCCCTTCAAAAATCTTGAAGGATATTTTTATTATTAAAATGTCCCCAAACACTTTTATTGAAGGTTATTTTCTTGGGAAATTGTCGCAAACACTTTTCTAAAGGGTACTTTTATTTATAAAAATGGACTAATGCAAAATCTCCAAGGGGCATTTCCAAAGGGCAAAGGGTTATTCCAAAAAGGCTGAAAGGCAATTCTAAGGATGATTTCTTTTGGACTTTTTGTTTGAGATAGAGATTCCAAAGACATGAATTATATCAGACATTTTATCCATAATAATTTGTCCCAAGGAAAAAAACTAAGTTCAAATTCCTTCAGAAGAAGTGGTTGAAAGAAAAAGCATGAGGAAAATAGTCTATAGCAAAAGGTCGAAACATAAAGTCTAAAATAATTGTCAGGAAGTAGAGTGATGTTCATGAAAGTGTCAAAGTTTAGGCTCAATATTCATCTATTGGAGCTTAAAATCAATAGTCTAAAGGATGTCAAATATGTATGCATAGGCATCAAATGACAGTCATATGGACATCATATTCAAGCCCTGGTAGATAATCATTAAAGTTCAAATATCTAAATGACGGTCATTTGAACATCAAAGTTAAGTCCCAAAAAGTAGTCATTAGAATTCAAAAGGTAAGATTAATGATCAGCATTCAATCATAGATTTAGATCCAATAGTGAGTAGGTAAAGATATGATAATGGTCCTAGATCAGATCAATGGTGCATGTTTAATCATGGATTCAAGATCAATAGTATGAAATTAAGTCAAAGAGTTAATGAACCTTGAGTGCAAGGGTGTGATCAAAAAATGGCACAAGTGTATGAGTCCTGGTAGAGGATCAATATGTCACAATCAATCACATCAAGTAAATCAATAGAGTGAGATGATTCAAGAGTTCAAGGATTCAATTCAGTTTTTGATGGCCAATTAGATGAAGGCAAACCTAGGTGACTTAGACAAAGGTCAACAAAGTAACTTTCAATAGGTTAAGGCAAATAAAAGGTAGGGAGCCAAGTTCAAGTATGGTTCAGTTCAAACTATAGCCATAATTTTAAAGGATGCCACCAAGGTAAACATTTAAACTTAGATGGTTTCATCTCCAAGACCAACTACATGAATGGGATCCTTCTCACTATTTCACATAATAACAATCTAGCAAAGAGTAGTTAGCACTAAGACAAAGCCCTAATATATTGATATGATTATTCCAACTACATTGATGTTATAACCCTAATATATTGATATGATTATTCTAACTACATTGATGTCAAAGCCTAGCTTGAAACAACTTGATCCCATCATTACAACCATCAAGGAAGATCAAGGAGGGAATATTGTAACTATGTAACCACTCGAGGTGACTTAGATCAATCAAAAGTTCTGAAGGATCATAATTTGAAAAAGTAGTTGTAACTATGGTTAAAATATTCAAACTAATTGATTCCCCTTTTTAGTGATAAGGATCCCTTTCTTTTGCTTGTTTTCTTCTATAAATATAGCTCTTGAACTATTATAAAGGACAACCATACCATGTATGGTGAAGTCATATTGTATTGATGCTATATTTTGCCTATGAACATTAATAAAAGTCTATTTTTTAGGTTTTAAACAATTTTATAAGTATATAAGTGATGTATGGTGATGAGAAGTGATAATTATATATCATTCCTTCCCTTATCCTTTCATGTTTGAGTAAGATTTCTTAGTCTAATAGGTCATATAGAGCAGTAAAAATCCTTCCTTCCCTTATCCTTTCTAGCGTGTAAAGATTTTTCAAGTGTATAATTTTACTTGGAGTGTGACATCTACCCTATAGTTCATTTATCTTATGTATTTTCTCACATCTCACCTCTATATTGAAATACTCATGTTAAAACCCATTAAAGCTTAGAGACTAGTTTGTATGTTTTGTTTCATCATGGTATAAATATGATGGCCATGTGGAAGAAATTCTTATTGCATCACCTCCTTTAGAGTAGGTTCAATTTATGCATTTATTTAACTCTTTTCCCCATAAGAAATCAATATTTTAAGTGATAAACATTGCATGATATATTCAAGGAACTATCCCTTAAACCTAGAGGCTCATTTATGATATAGTTACACCCACATACTTGGAAGTGTTCCCATGTTTCCCAAATATGGAAGAAGCCTAAACAACTCCTTATAGGGTGAAATATTTGGTGACAATAGTTCTGGCATGTCTGATGGGACCCCATTGTCTTCAAGACAACTTGTCAAGGTGAATGTTGGTCTTAACAACACTAGATATAAAGTGGTGTGCTACTCAGCATTTGGTGACTCCTCAAAGTAAATCTAGTTTTAGGAAATTATTTTGTTATAAACTTACCCCCATAATTCATGGTCCTCACTAGGTCATCCTCTACTAGACCATCCAATCCTATTAATCCACCCATTCAGCCTAAGATCCCTCTTATAATTTAGTATCCATAGCCTAATCTACCCTTTGAAAAATGATTAGATTTTTCTAGAGAGGAAGAAGAGGAGGAGGTTAAAGAAGTTGAATATCTTAAAGAATAAGACATGGATAGACCTCATGCTTTCCATACCTTTAACACTGATAATACAATCCAACTTCATGCTTATGATGTCATCCCTTTTAATGCCACAAAAGTTGTGCCCACATTCAATGGTGAGACTCATATCACACCTAGTGAGCACATCTGAGATGTTTCCAACTTTTACATTTTTCACAATATTTTTTGAGAGAACATTGCCATTAGTCTCCATGACATGTTCCTTAAAGGTAAGTCTCTTGATTGGTATAGGACTCTAGAAGGTGGATTCATCATAACATGGGATGAGTTTGGAGTATTGTTGACTTCTAGATTTGGAAATGAAAGTGACTATGATTCTCTCATATATCAACTCAACATGATAAAAAGGGGACCCAAAGAAACAATGCATGACTTCAATGAAAGGTTTCAAAAAACTTGGCATAGGTTTCCTCCTCCTATGAGACCACCTACTAATTTTGTGTTCCATGTTTCTATGCTATTTTTCGCTTTTACATTCAAAGAGAGAATAAGAAACTAAAAGAAATGGTCTAAGGCTTGTATGTACCTGGATGAAGTCGTGCGCACCATTTATCTAGATGTCGTGAGAACTCCTCTTTGGTTGTGGAGGATGACACCTGCAAGAGAAAGAGACTAAGACAAAGAAGGCATTAGATGAGGAGATGGTGGGTTGCCAAGCAAAAGCTTGCTCCCAAAAGCAAAAGCTTGGGGGATGTCAACCCACTGATTGATAAAAGGATGTCTGATAAATAGCAAAATAATAAAAGACTGCAATAATAAAGATTGAAATGGAAATGGAAGCAAATGCTTACATAAATGATGTTGTCGGGCTAGTCATAATCGCCGGTGTCGGTGATCCTACCGGCGTCGGTTGTCAAGGACTTCCGATGTTGGTTAGTCTGCCGATGTCGGTGGGGGAAGTGACCGGTGTCGATTGGGGCAGTAGTCTATGGATGAGGTCTGGATGAGTTTTGGTCTGTGGATGGGTCTGAGACAAAGTTTTGGGCTTGGTTGAATGATCTGGGGGTCTGGGTCTGAGAGTCTGGTTTTGGTTAATGGTCTGAGAGCCTGTGCAGAGGTCTGGGATAATGGATAAAATGTCAAAAAGGGACAGAGGGATAGAGGAAACTAATAGGGAGACAGGGAGATAAGTATTCGGGTCAGGCTTGGTTGACACTCTGATCTGCGGGGGTGATATTACTTAAAATCAATAACTGAGAACATAATAAAAACACAGACAAGATACTTACTTGTGGCTTGCAGAAGGAGTGCTGATGGTGTTGTTGCTTATGATGTTGATGAAGGCAGAGTCCCTGGAGAGTGTTGCTTGATGTGTACCTATAGCCAAAGAGTTAGCAGTGGAAGAGAGAGGAGCAAAATATTGACGGATTGAAGGATTCAAGAGTCAGATGCGAGAGAGAGGCAAAGGGTGGATAACGGATGCAAAAAACCATTATGAAGACTACCGATGCCAGCAATATCACCGACGTCAGTTGACAGTTGATTGACATCGGTAGCTGGAAGGCAAGAAAAAGGCTAAAAATAGCCTTTCATCCATTTTCCCAACTGTCGGGTCAGCGAGTCCGAAGAAGAAACGGTCGAAGGTGGCTAAATGGATGTGAGAGGTTAAAGGGGAGAAGTTGGAATGGGGGTCTAGGCATTAATATTGGCCATGTGGGGAATGAAGGGAATCCAAAGAAGGGTATCTAAGGGTGGTGAGGTGGCAAGGGGAAAGAGAAAAGGAGTTTTGTTAATTTAAAATAGCTAATTATTTTAAATTAACAAGACATGGGTTAGGAGTGGTTAAGTGGACCAAAGGGGACTAAGGGGGGAGAAAGGACCAAGGGGTAGACACGATTTTAGTGTCTACATTTGCCCCTTTTTGTCTTGTTGGTTGTTTTGGACGAACTGCAAGACAAAAATAGGAGTTGGTTGCCCCAGGTGTAGGATAAGGTTGATTTCATCTTGTTGGTTATTCAAGTGAACTGCAAGACAAAAACAAGAGGGTTGGTTGCCCCAATTATGGATGAGGTATTCCCCCTCAAAGTAGGAGTCGAGGGAAGGGAACCTGAAATCGGGTGCTGATTTGACAGAGAGTGGATAAAGAATGGTGAAGATGGAGTGTGAACACTGCAAAAGTCATGATTGCATGTATACCACTTCATGAGATGGTCAGGTCAAATTATCGCAGGTCAAAGGTCTAGGAGTGCCAAAATTGAAATAACCGAACCCCAGCATTTAGTCATCTGCTGATTGGGTTATTCAATCTAAGTTGAAGCTCCAAATGGTCATCATATTCCAGGTATCCCAGGCTCAGGAAGTGCTCCTGGAAACATGAAAATGTCAAAAGTAGTATGGATCAACTGGCTTGTGATCCTATACTTGTGAGGGTCAAAAATAGTCTGCGCACAATTTTGCTAACCAGTAATGAGGTAGCATACATGCAAAAACAACCAAGGCAAAATCGCTTTGGAAGTGGTCGCGATTAGAGGAGATGGTCATGATCTCCAAGGTCTGGTGGGCGATGCGGGCAGATGGATGAAGGAATGGTTGAGCTAACCTCAGAAGACCCCATGTCAACTGAGTGCTACCTACATAGCCCCTGTTGGAAGGGCCTCAGACCAATGTAGTTCAGACAAAGGGTCCGAGTGGTAGACACGTGGTCAAAGTGGTCGATAGATTGGTCTTGGTCATGATGAAATGATGAAGGAGAAGATGATGTTGCAGCCTTTTCCATATTGTGTGATGGTGTATTCTGCAACATTGGTTGAGAAGTCTTTCATCCCTAGCAATTTTCCATAGTCACGATGGATGTATGCTAAAAATGAATTGAGGTCTATTTATGCTTCAGCAAGTATTGGTTTATGCTTAACATAAATTGTGCTAGGTTGATAGTTTCCATGTGTATTGGTGTCCATAGAAACTATGTGAAATGGACTAGGTCATGTCGATAGTCTGAAAATGTTTGATTGGTTTGGTTTGGGTTTGGTTGGATAGATAATGATTTGGTTGGATGCGTGACCAAGATGTGTCAAAAGTGAAAGGTGAATTGCTTTTTCATTGACAAGGACTAGAATGATGGCATAGGTAAGGGGTTGTTTAGAAACAAAAGACCCATTCATGCATTGTGTCATTGACCAATGGTTGTGTTAGAGAAGCAATTGAATCACTTGACGTTAAGTGAGCTCGAAATCCCTTGAGTATGCAGGGGTGATAGGATTGATAATGAGATGGAAGGGGGAACCCTTTTTGGTAGGAACAACTTTGCCCCTTTTATAGGTGACTCTGAGAACGACTATAGACAAGTCCATGACTCTAAAGTTTTGTCAGTTAGTTTTTTTTTTTTTTTTTTTTTGGTGCAGACTGATCGAGGCGGGAAGCCTGCGAGGGGATGTTGCCTTGCTTTGTGGTCATTTGTGAAGCTGATCAATGCAGGAAGCTTCAGAGATAGTGTTGTGTATGTAGCAAAATTTATTCATAGCCATCCTTCGAGGGAGTGGTCTATATTCTGGTTTTTATGTTTTTGATATGACTTTGGCCTAGCTATCCTTCAAGGGAGCAGTCTAGTGAATACATCAATGATGATGTAGCTGTCCTTCGAGGGAGCAGTCTACATTTATAGTTTTATGACCTTGGAATATGCATCCCATTTTTATATATAGTTGATTGATTTGTTGACTGGACTTTTGGTCATGGACTTGACTATAGAGGTTTAGAGGGTTTCCCTTTTATTAAGATGAAGCGTTCATGCTTGAAAAAAGGGTTAGGATTGAGGGTTGAAGGAGATAGGAATGACGATGACAGGGAGTGCTCAAGGGATCAAGCTCAAGTTAAATGTCAAATGAATAATTACTGGACTAACAGTGGATTGGTCAAAGATGCAAGACATAAAGGGGCTCAAGTTCTGACAAAGTCCTGACCCATGCTTGTGTTATGATGCAAGGTCTGAGTCAATTGGGAGCAAACTTGCCCCATTTGCTTCATTCCAAATTGGTCACATGTTGATTGATGTTGAAGGAATTGGTTGATATTTGGTCAAAGTTTGATTGAGGTCAGTTTGAACGTTTGTTCGAGGTTAGGTTGAATGTTTGGTCAAGGTCAGGTTGACGGTCTGGTTGAGGTCGGGTTGAATGTTTGGTCGAGGTCGGGTCGATGCTCAGGATTAAAAGAGTGATTGATATTTGGTTGAGACTGGGTCGAAAGGTTGGTCGAGGCCATGATTGATGATTGGTTAGTGTCTGGTCGATGGTCTGGATTGATGATCGGTTGGATGATTGGTTGATTGATATTTGGTTGTTGATTGGTCGAGACTAGTCGAATGTTTGGTCGAGGATCAGGTCAATGGACACTTGGTCGAGGTTTAGGATGAAAGTTGAATTCCCCCAATGGCTAGGGAGAATGTTTGATAGATTGGTCAAGGTTGGTTGAGGCTTGGTGGCCAGATTAACTGTGTTGATGTCGAATAAGGGGGTAAAAGGCGGCGAAGGGACCATAGTCTGGCGTGGAGATCCCAGTTTAAGTGATGAGGTTTGAGAAGCATGGGTTGGTGTTGATGATTTGTCGAAGGGGTGGTCAATAGTATCTTTGATAAGAAGGGAATCCTTTCTCCAGTGTTGATGAATGATAGCTTTAAGAGCACAACAACGCTCAGTGTCATGTCCCAGAGTGTGGTGATAATGATAGAATTTAGATTTGTCAAACCAATATGGTCTTGATCTGAGAGTTGATGAGTGGGGCGGTTTTGAAGGTTTGTTGACAATGTGGTTGAGAAGAAAGGTGTCTTTCTCCAAGCATTGGTGAATGACAACCTTGAGGGCACAACAATGCTCAGTGTCGTGCCTAGGCATGCGATGATATGCACAAATCTGAGTGTCGTCGAACCAGGGTAGTTTTGGTCTGAGGGATTGATAGGGCTTAAGAGGCAGGAAATTGATGCGAGAAGACTGCAACAAGTTCCGTAATAATAGGGCATAAGAACTTGCTAATGGGTCTGGATGTCTTGTTGCAGTGAGAGTTGATGACTTTGGTTTGAGAGGTGCAAGAGGCGTTGGTCGTACCATCATTTTTGCGGGTGGTGTAACCACACGCGAAGATGGCACTTTGGTGGTTATAGGTGTTGGATGTAATATATGTCTGATGGGTTGAGAGAGTAATGGAGGTGACTTGCCTTTGTGAGGTATGGGAGTAGGAAGCACCCCTATTAAAGTGGATGGATGCAGGCCCAAAATTGAAGGTAATGATGAAGGTGGGGGAGGAGTCCTCCAGTGTGGTTTAATGGTCTTTATTGGTTTGGGGAGAGGGCCACTATTATGTGAGATGAGGTTAGATACGGGTTTGGGTTCAGATGTGGATGGAGGCAAGTGAGATGTAGCGATCTCGGGCAAAAGGCAAGAGGAAACTGTGACTGGGTCTTCCTCGATCGAAATGGGTGAAGAGACTGGTTCTTCTCTTGGTGGAGAAGAAATAGGAGAGTGTGTCTCTACAGTCGGATAGAGCGTAGGAATGGTCATGGTCTCAATGTGCAGTTTAGGCATGGGGAATGTATGATCCCCCATTGATGACAAAAAGGATGAGGGTGAGGCAGCCAGTGTGGGTGCCATCAAAGCATCCTCCAATATGAGAGACGTCGATGGAGGACTAATAGGAGAAGAAAGTTCTTCACCATGTGGAAGAGGAATATGGGAAGAAGGGTCTTCCACCTGTGAAGGAGGTTGGTCAAGGACAAGAGAAAAGACAGTGTCGACCGTGTGTATATCATGGTCTTGAGGGTCATTGGTCATGGTCTGGACATTGTTTTGAGTAGGTGGGTGATTAGGAAAGGGTTGTTTGAAGATGTCGAGGTTTTGGTTGGCCAGAGAGTTTGGGTTATCCAAGATGAGATCCCCCTTGTCTAGCATGTCCTGGATGATGTTTTTGAAGGTTTGACAGTTGTCTGTGTCATGGCCTTTGACACGATGATATTTTCAAAAGTTGTTCTCCCTATACCATGCAGGGATAGGTGTTGAGGGGTCAAATTGATGTGGTTAGATCGAAGGGAGATTGAGGACCCCCTGCTTGACAAGCTTATCCAAGACAGAGGCATATGACTCTCCAATTGGAGTGTATTGATGTTGTATGGATCGATGTTGAAAATGTTTATTGATGTAGTCTGATGTTGAAAATTGAGGTTGATTGGTTATTGTTGAAGATGATGGTCTAAAGATGACAGTGTTTGCCAACCCCTTGGACTGAGAGTGGGAAGAAGAAGCTTTGGATGAAGAAGGGTCATTAGATTTTGCGTTGTTATTATGCAATTTGACCTTATTTTTGTTGATGGCATAGAGTTCAAGCTTTGTTGCCATGGTGAAAGCTTCGTCAAAAGTGCAGAATGTCTGAATCCGCAAGGTAGAAGAGATGTGGCTAGCACATGCTCGAGAAAAGAGCTCAATGAGCTTAGGTTGAGGCAAGGAGAAGGATAGCTGGTTAATCAAGCCTCTCCAATGGGCGACAAAATCGATTATTGATTCATCGTCAAATTGCCTGATGGAATAGAGGTCTGTGATTGAAACTTATTTGGTGATGTTGATATAAAAATGGTCGAGAAATAATTGAGCGAGTTGGGTGAATGAAAAGATAGAATGTCTGGTAAGAGAGTTATACCAGTCAAGGGCGGGGCCAGAAAGTGACATGGGGAACGTGCGTAGAAGTAACGCATCGTCATGGGTTATGAGATAGCAGGCATGTCTGAATGCCCAATTATGTTGTTTTGGGTCCTCCTTACTCTAAAAGCAAGTAAATTTAGGGAGTTCCCACTGGTTGGTGTATGTTCAGATGGGCACAGAAGGATGGATGGGTTCGTTGCAAATTTGCTCATATGATAGAGCATTGCTTGAACCAGAGATAGAGGTCTTGAGACTGGACATTTTGTCCATCAGCATTTTGATGAGATCAGCTGATGGATTGATAGGTGGGGCACCCCCTAGGTTGTAGGGTACCTAGAAGGTGGTCGAAGAGGTGTATGACGTACTTGGTTGCGCTTGTGTAAGCACAACATATGGGTAGTGCGTCATAGGGATAGATGTCATGGTCAAAGGGGCTTTTGCCATGAAGTTAGAGGACACATGTTGACTAGATACCACTAGAGGTGGTTGAGTGGCGGCACTGGTAAAAGGATAGGTAGTCACTCCTACGTGTATAGGTGCAAGAGTGGGCGAGGTCGAGACAACCAAGTTCTGGTATGGTGTAGAACTCGATTGAAATGTGTGAAGTTGAGGGGGTAATGACACCCTGATGGAGGTAGGTTCAAAAATAGATGAGGAGGCCAAACTTTATGTATTGGCCATGGTTGAGTGACTGGTCGAGACAATAGGCTGAGTCATGATGGTTTGGGTAGCAGATGACATCGATGTCATTGCCTCTGTGACTGAAAGGTCCCGCATTTGGTTTCTTGCAAGATAGTTTTGGAGGGCTTTGACATTGAGGTCCAAGAATCTTTCAAAATCTTGGTCCCCTTCAGGGACGATGGGAGTTTGAGTCAAGGTTGGTAGAGTAGGAGTTCTTTTGGTCTCCGAGTGGAACTCCATTATAGGACTGGTTATGGATGGGGAAGACGGAAGCGGTTGATGTCTTGCATGGTCAAGAAGAGCTTTGGTTTGACTGCGTGTCAAAACCATTCAAGGCAAATAGGGTCAGGTTTCAGAAACTGTGTTTTTTCAATTTCAGAAACTCAGAATGTGGTTTTGGCAGAAAAAGGGTCGGGTTTTAAGGCTGCTATTTTGAAAAAAAAGGACCGTGACAGTGACCAACGTTAGTTGAAAAACTGATGTTGGTGATATCAGATGGCTGAAGTCAGTCAGATAACTGATGCCGGTGAGGAAAGGTTGCCGACGTCGGTGGTAAAACTGATGCTGGTGATTGTGTTTTCTAGAAACCCAAAAGATTTGAGAGTTTTTGGAAAAAAAGAAGAAGAGCGTGCTCACAAGCTCAAACAAGCAGATAAGAATAGAAAAATAGAGATGGAGACAGGCAAACCCTAAGCATTAAATCCTAAGAATCAACTTTTAGAATCTTGTGGCTTATGCCTTAAATTGATGTTTGGGAGGTTGGCTGGAAGAATGGGTCCTAGAAGAGGTAGTCTATGGATGGTTTCAAGTTTGTTTAGATGCTCAAGAGTCTGGGTTAGGTTTGGTATGTGGCCTGGTGCTAAGGAGCAAGCTCCCCTCACTTCACGAGCCCAGTGATAAGTTGGTCTCGCTTAGCCAAAATATACCTTGCCTAGAGATTATCCTCTGCTAGAGAATGGAGTGGGCTTTCCCCTTGGTGGTGAAATCCAAGTGGGATTGCTAGGGAGGGGTAAGGTATCCGATGGGGGATGAAATCCCAGTCGGGCCTTGTCATAGGTAAGTTTGATGTTTGATTTAGTGCAAGTGGTTCAGTTTTATAACATCAAGTGGACTACGATTAATTCAATATGTGGTTATTAATTACTAAGTGTGGACTAAGAAATGCAAGCAAATAGAAATGCAATGTAGTGTGTTTTAAGCCCCAAGTCAAAATGTTAAGTTTGGATGAAAAACAAGTTGAGAAAGGATTTGAAGGATATGATTTTTGACTAGTCTAGAAGTGCAAGAAAAGAAAAGAAAAGTTATTTTTATTCCTACTTATGATGTCATTTAGAAGAGAAGAAAGAGGTGAAAAGGGAGAAACCTAATGCACCCTATATGAACAGAAAGAAAAGAACCCAAGGAGGACCCTAGAATCCCACCGGGCGTGCCAGAATGTTTCTATGCTATTTTTCACTTTTACATTCAAAGAGAGAATAAGAAACTAAAAGAAATGGTCTAAGTCTTGTATGTACCTAGATGAAGTCGTGCACACCATTTATCCAGACGTCATGAGAACTCCTCTTTGGTTGTGGAGGATGACACCTGCAAGAGAAAGAGACTAAGACAAAGAAAGCGTTAGATGAGGAGATGGTGGGTTGCCAAGCAAAAGCTTGATCCCAAAAGCAAAAGCTTGGGGGATGTCAACCCACTAATTGATAAAAGGATGTCTGATAAATAGCAGAATAATAAAAGACTGCAATGATAAAGACTGAAAAGGAAATGGAAGCAAATGCTTACCTGAATGATGCTATTAGGCTAGTCACAGTCACCGGCGTCGGTGATCCTACCGGCGTCAGTTGTCAAGGACTTCCGACGTCAGTTAGTCTATCGATGTCAGTTAGTCTGCCGACATCGATGGGGGATGTGACCAGCGTCGGTTGGGGCAGTAGTCTTTGGATGAGATCTGGATGAGTTTTGGTCTGTGGATGGGTCTGAGACAAAGTTTTGGGCTTGGTTGAATGATCTGGGGGTCTGGGTCTGAGAGTCTGTGCAGAGGTCTGGGACAATGGATAGAATGTCAAAAAGGGACAGATGGATAGAGGAGACCAATAGGGAGACAGGGAGATAAGGATTCAGGTCTGGCTTGGTTGACACTCTGATCTGCGGGGGTGATATTACTTAAAAGCAATAACTGAGAACATGATAAAAACACAGACAAGATACTTACCTGTGGCTTATAGAAGGAGTACTAATGGTGTTGTTTCTTATGCTGTTGATGAAGGCAGAGTCCCTGGAGAGTGTTGCTTGATGTGTACCTGTAGCCAAAGAGTTAGCAGTGGAAGAGAGAGGATTGAAAGATTGACGGATTGAAGGATTCAAGAGTCAGATGCAAGAGAGAGGTGAAGGGCAGATAACGGATGTAGAAAACCATTATGAAGACTGCTGATGCTGGCAATATCACCGATGTTGGTCGATAGTTGACCGACATCGGTGGCTGGAAGGCAGGAAAAAAGCTAAAAATAGCCTTTCATCCGTTTTCCCAACTGCCGGGTCATCGAGTCTGAAGAAGAAACGATCGAAGGTGGCTAAATGGACGCGAGAGGTTAAAGGGGAGAAGTTGGAATGGGGGTCTAGGCATTAATATTGGCCATGTGGGGAATGAAGGGAATCCAAAGAAGGGTATCCAAGGGTGGTGAGGTGGCAAGGGGAAAGAGAAAAGGAGTTTTGTTAATTTAAAATAGCTAATTATTTCAAATTAACAAGACATGGGTTAGGAGTGGTTAAGTGGACCAAAGGGGACTAAGGGGGGAGAAAGGACCAAGGGGTAGACACGATTTCAGTGTCTACATTCCCTACTTACCTAATATCCATTGGGACTAAAATTACTATCATACTTCAATCTATGGGAAGATCTACCCTCCCTGAATCATATGAACTTTCTATCAAAGATGAAAATAATCTCATCCAAGTTGGAATATTTCCACCTAAAGTGTTTATTCCTCCTTTGTCTCATGCTTCTACTAGTACTTCAGATGTATCCCAAGTTTCTAATGCAAATACCAAAACTAAGGTGGCTCCTAGGCACACAAAAAATAATGTTGATTAGAAAGCAAAGTTCTTAGTCTTAGAGTCTCAAAATAGACAAGCTAATGTTAAACAAGGTATTTATCATAACCCTTACCCCTATCATCAATAGTATGGTTAAAAATATATAAGGAGAGGCCAATGACATCCTAATATCAATAGACTTGCTAATGCATACAATCCTAACTCTACCACCAATGCAAAAGAGATGGTACCAGTTCATAGTAATTTTGTGTAGGGAGAAGATTGGTAGCAAGACTAATTCATGGATGTCAATCAGAATGGAGAATAAGCTCTAGTGGATCAAGGGGTTGTTACTCCCCTCCTATAAAATGAAGATGAGGTGATGATATAAGTTAATAAGTATTGGTAACCTCAAGGAGAGATCTTCACCAATTTTTTGGTTAAAGACACTTTCATACCAAATCAAGGAGCCTATGTTGCTAAAAATACCAGGGCTAAGAGGAAGGCTCTAAGAGGTGGGTATCATCATACCTAAAATCTCATCCAATCCTCCTATAAGTAAAAAATATGTAGCTATAAGTGTGACAATTTTAAAGGCTTCTATAGAAATTCCAAAGGCTTCTACACCTCCAACAAGTCAAAATATGGTAAGGTCTACTCATATTCCTCAAGTTATAGGTAATTATCTACCTACAAGAGCCAAAGAGAAAGTAGAAATGGATTATTTAAAAAAATTATAATATTTAAATAACATTAAAACATCCATTTCTCTTTGGGATGTCCTTCATATGCCTAGTCAAAAAGAGCTCCTACAAAAGTAATTATCTATCATTCATGCTAATGTCTCACCCTCAAATCAAATTCATGACCATGTTGCTCTTGTAAAAGATCCTAGTACTATTTTTGAAACATCTACTAGGACTGTAAATTTTCCACCATTTTATCTCACTCTCATAGTGGGTGACAAATTGGTTCACAATTGCATAGTTGATAGTGGAATCTCTACCTTAGTCATGCCCAAAGTTGTAATTGACAAGGTGGGCCTAAAATATGATCCACATATAAAAGGGGTAATTTAATCGGATGGTACACCTAAAAATACCATAGGGTTGATAAAAAACTTGAATGTTTTCTTGTTTGATTGTCCTAGTTTTCTTATCTTGCAAGATATAGTTGTTGTTGACTTCCTAGCCCACTTTACAATCTACCTATCAAGGGACTTCATAGCCAAGATAGGTGGCTATATCTTAGCTAATTGTCCATTCTTATCCTTTAGGATAATTAATGGGACCAAGGTAACAATTAGGACATAACCTATCATAAGGTTTCACATTGAATCTTATATTAAGATAAGATCTAATTTAAACTATGTTGTTCATCAAGAAAAGGATTATATTCTAGATGATGGCATTTCTTCCAATGATGGGGGTATTAAAAATTTGTTTCTTGATGAATATGGTATTAATAATTATGAGTACGATCATTATGATCTTATGAAGTAAATTTATCTAGGAACATATTTTATACATGAGGAAGGAATGCTGACACCTCTACTTGTCAGGGAAGAGGGTGAAGATGAACTATGGAAGATGTTTTTTGACACTTCAAGAAGTAAATTTAGTGTAGGGGCTGGTGTTATGTTGGTCTCTCGATCCAAGAAATAGTATTATGATTCATACAAATTTCATTTTAGTCACACTTGTAATGTGGTTGAGTATGAAGGTTTGATTCACGGCCTTCAATGGCAAAGAAAAAAAAGATCAAAAACTTGCAAGTGTATGGAGATATTGAATTGGTTGTGCATTAGGTGAGGAATGTGATTGATTCCAAGAAACGTTTCCTTAAGTAATATATGAATATTTTATGGGATATACTTGAATAATTCAATGCATTTAACATTCACTCAGTCCCAAGGGAATAAAATAGTCATGTTGATAGACTAGTTGTCAGAGGAGCTCAATTTGACACTCCAACTACCATCAATAAGGAAGGAAAATATTATCATATTAAGATCATTATCAAACCTTATGTACCTAATAATTAAGTGTCTTTCCAAGTGTTTGATAGTGATAAACCCATTACATTCTTATTTCAAAATGAGGTCAATTTTTCTTCAAGGAATCAAAGGAGGCTCCAAGAACAATTAGGTGATCAGATTGTGTAATTAAGGACCAATAAGATACCTAAGGGTTTGGTGACCTTATAAATTATCTTTGATGAGAATGATCAGAAGAATAAGGAGAAAGTGAATGTATCTATAAAAGAGGATAATTATGAAAGGGTCTTGATCTTCAAATACAAACTCCTCAAACTTGGAAAGTTATGTTCTACACTAGAGAAGAAAACATTCATTGAATTGTGTAGAAAATTTCATAATATATTTGCTTTGGATTCTAATCACTTCAAAGGATTTTATCCTAGCCTAACACACCATACCATCAATTTGAAATCATGAATTAAACTAGTTAGACAAAATCTAAGACCCATCAACCCCAAGGTTGAGAAACTCATGAGGATAGAGCTTACCAAAATCCTTGAATCTGAGATAATATTTCCAATCAAACATTCAATGTGGGTAGCTAACCTTATGCTTTTTAAAAATAAGAATGGGGAGATAAGTATTTTTTTAGATTTTAAATACCTTAATAGAGTGTCACTCAAAGATCACTATCCTTTACCCTCAATAGTGTAGATTCTATAGATAGTTTTAGGTTCTTAGTATTTCTCTCTTCTAGATGGCTATTTAGGCTAAAATCATATTTTATTCAATGAAGATGATTAGTTCAAGATAGCCTTCACTACTAAATGCAGGAATTTTTCTTATAGGAATATGTCTTTTGGTATGTCCAATGCTAGTGCCACTTTTCAAAGAGCAATAGACATGGCCTTCAAAGGTTTGATCAATGAGATGTTACTAGTTTACCTGGATGATATAATAGTATTTTCTAAGGATGATAATAAACACATTAAAAACTTAAGGCAAGTGTTTTAAATATGTAGGAATTATGGGTTATCTCTTAATCCAAAGAAGTATATCTTTTTTATTCATGAAGGTAAGCTCTTAGGACATAATATTTCCAAGGATGGTCTGACCATTGATCCTGAGAGAATAGAAACTATTCTAGGCTTATCTTGTATAAGAAAGGTATTCAAAGGTTCTTGGGCAAGATAAATTTTGTAATGAAGTTCATACCTGGTTTTGCATTTTTATTAAAACCTATCATGGTTATGCTCAGGAAAAATCAAGTCTTTTCTTGGACCAAAGAGGGTAAGAGCAATTTTAAAGCCATTAAAAAAGCAAGTGCAGAAGCTCCTACCCTTATGAATCATGATATTACTAAGGAATTCATGGTGTATTAATTTTCTAACCTTGATACTATCCCATCCATGCTGATGCAAAAAAATGATGAGGGCATGGAGTAACCAATTGTATTCTTCAGTCAAGGTTTAAAAGATTATGAAGTCAAGTACACCTTTATATAGAAATAGGTACTTGTTGTTGTAAGAGGACTAAATAAGTTTAGACATATGGTGTCAAATAACAATATTCACATTATGGTCTCTCATCCCAATACCAAGGAGTTTCTTTTGAGAAAAAACCTTAGTTAAAAGTGGGCAAAGTGGATCACTGAGGTGATGGAGTATGATGTTGATATCAAAGTGATAAAATTGGTAAGGGGAAAGGCATTTGTGAACATCTAGCTTTAGATTTTCATGAGTTAAAATAGGAGGCTTTATTAAACCATGAGTGTCCCCAACCAGTTGGTTCATTGCCTCCACAAAGTTGGACATAGGATATGATTAAATTTCTCCAAAGTGGTGAGTATCCTGATAATATGAATAGATCACAAAGGAGATGTTTTAGATTACAATCTATTCCATTTTATATTGTGGATGGTGTACTATTTATGAGGGACATAAATGGTGTGTTATTAATATTTATTAACAATTCATAGTTTGGAGTGTTTCTTGAGAAGTTCTATGATGGGACATCAAGAGGTCATTTCTCTCTAAGGATCATAGCTACCAAGATCATGAGGGATGTATATTATTGGCCCAACCTCTTCAAGGATTGTCATGCTTAGGTGAGAATGTGTGCATAATGTTCTTTCTTTATAGGAAAGTAGAATTTTACAGCTCTTCCTTTGAAGCATGTCCAAGTAGACCAACCTTTCATGCAATGGGGTCTTGATTTCATTAGCATGATAAATCCTCCATCAAGTATTGGTCATAAATGGATACTCATAGTAATTGACTATTTCACAAGATGAGTTAAGTTAGTAGCATTAAATTAAGCCAATGAGAATGCTATCTTGGAGTTTTATGAGATCATCATAACAAGGTTTGGCACTCTTTATACTATTATTTTAGATAATGCTCTTGGTTTTTTAGGTGTTAAGACAGTTGATTGGGAAAATAGAAATGGTATATTCTTGATCACTTCATCCAACTATTACCCTCAAGGTAATGGGTTAATTGAATATACTAATAAGAACCTGACCAAAATCATTAAGATAACCTTAGATCATAACCAAATATCTTGGCACACCAAATTAAAGATAGCCTTGTGGACTGATAGGATAACTCCTAAGAGGTCAGTAGGGAATTCTCCTTTTGTGCTCATCTATAGAAGGGAAGCTAGGTTGTCTATCTCTCAAGAGTTTCTTGCCTTATAATTATCACACTAACTAGAGTTATTTGATAACACTCTAATGGATGAAATATTGATATAGTTAATGGAGTTGTAAGAGGCTAGAGATAAATCTCATCAGGCCATGGAGCATCACCAGGTACTAATGAAGAGGTATTTTGACAAGAAGGCAACTCTAATATCATTTTAGGAAGGTGACATAGTCTTGAAATGGGATGCAAATAGATCAAAATTAGGGAGGAATAATAAATTTGATGCCATATGGAGTGGATCACATGTCATCACCAAGTGCAAGCAAGGCAACTCCTTTCATTTAGTAAGGATGAATAGAGAAGAACTATCTATCCCTATGAAGGGATACATTTAAGACCCTACTATTTAGAGCTAAAGGTCCATCTTATAAATATTAGGTTAGGTTTGTGTTTCTTTTCTTGTTTTGTTGTGTCCCAATAAGTGTTTTTGGAGCATAGTATGTTTTTTAGTTCCTTGCTTTATGTTTTGTTCTTATTGTTTTTTGTGTTTCATGTGTTGTTCAAGGTAGTTTATATGTCCATCCTGTATCCTTGTGAATCCATAACCCAATGGATTGTATTATGCAATTGGTCATGGCATAACAAGCATGCCACCCTTGGGAAATCACCAAAGATTTTGATCATTTTTTCCCATAGGCCAAAATGGATAAACCCCCTATAGTCAAAACTTTGTATAGGGGATTTTTATAATGTTATAGGATATGTTATAGCTCATTTGATGTCATTTCATATACTATTCTAAGTTATAGTCACGGTTTAGCTTAGTCTTTTGGTGTCTTAAAGGTCACTTTTTGATCATATATGCAAGTAGTATATTTTCATGGTGTTGAGCAATTGCAAGAGAAAGTCCAAAAAAATCCTAAGTTTACACTTAGCCAAATATTTCAACTTTTTTCCAAGTGTTAGAGCATTCAAAATTCCCTCAGAGATATTGTTTCACACAAATCCTGTAAAATAATTACATGGCATGATTTTTTTTACTAAATTTATTCCACTTTATTTGGCTAAGTGGTATTTCTTTCAAGAGATTTGTTTCAGGTACTTCAAGAAAATTGTCCACATAATTTTCCCAAAGGCATAATTATTTCAAGGGAAATGTTTTCAAAAGTTTTGAAGGTAGGTTTATTTTGAATGATTTATATGAAATATAAGGGGTTGCATAAATACTTCCAATGCAAAAGTTTTGAAGGGAATTTTTCAAGAAAAGCATCCTATTCTTCTTCTTGAAAGGTAATTCTTTGAGAAGATGGTCCAAAGGCAAAATTCCTAAAGGGCCATTTTCTCAGGCAAGTGTCCTCTTCAAATATCCTTAAGGATATTTTTCTTATCAAAATATCCCCAAACACTTTTCTCAAGGGGTCTTTTCTCGAGAAAGTGTTCTAAATAGTTTTTTGAAGGGTACTTTTCTTTGGAAAAATGGACCAATGCAAAATTTATGAGGGGCATTTCCAAAGGGAAAAAGACTATTTTAATAAATCCAAAAGGCAATTCTAAGGATGATTTATTTTAGACTTTTTATCTAAGATAGAGATCTCGATGACATGAATTCTATCAAACATTTTATCCGCAAGAATTATCTTGAGGCAAAAGACTAAGTGAAAATTCCTTCAGAGGAAGTGCCCAAAAGAAATAGCCTAAGGAAAATGGTCCACAGTAAAAGGCCAAAACATAAAGTCTAAAATAATTATCAATAAGCAGAGTGGTGTTCACATAAGTGTCGAAGTTCAGGCTCAAAAGTCATCCATTGGAGCTTAAAATTGATAGTCTATAGGATGTCAAATATGTCCATGCGGATGTCAAATGATGATTTCATGGAATTCAAATTCAAGCCCTAACAAATAACCATTGAAATTCAAATATATAAAAAATGGTCATGCGAACATTAAATTAAGTCCTAGAAAGTAGCCATTGGAATTCAGAAGGCAAGATCAATGATCAACATTCAATCATGGATTTAAGATCAATGGTACATGATAAATTCAAAGAGTTAGTGAACCCTGAGTGTAAGGGCATGATCAATAAATGGCACAAGCGTATGAGTCCTATTAGATGATTAATGGCTCATGTTCAATCACATTAGGTAGATTAACATATCAAGATGAGTTAAGAAGGCAAGGATCTAAGTCAATTTTTGATAGTCAATCAAACAAAGGCAAACCTAAGTGATTTAGACAAAGGTTTAAAAAGTAAATTTTAATGGGGAAAGGTAAAGAAAAGGTAGGGAGTTAAGTTTGATCATGGTTCAGTTCAGACCAGACCCAACATTTTGAAGGATGCCACCAAGGTGAACACACAAACTTTAATGGTTTCATCTCCAATACCAACTACATGAAAGGGACCCTTCTCCTCATTATTTCACATAATGGCAAATCAATGAAGAGTAGTTAGCACCAAGATATAGCCCTAACAGGTTGATCTAATTGTTCTAACCACATTGATGTTAGATCCCAGCTTATAACAACTTGATCCTATCATTGCAACCATCAAGGAAGATTAAGGAGGGAATATTGTAAATATGTAACCACTCAAGGTGACCCAAATCAATCAAAAAGTCTGAAAGAGCATAATTTGTAGAATTAGTTATAACTATAGTTAAAACATTTGAACTAATTGATTCCCCTTTTCAGTGTTAAGGCTACCTTTCTTTTGCCTCTTTTATTCTATAAATATAGCTCTTAAGCTATTGTAAATGACAACCATACCATGTATGGCAAAGCCCTACTATATTAATGTTATATTTTAGCTTTGAACATTAATATAAGTCTTTTTCTAAAATTTAAACAATTTTCTAAGTCTGTAAGTGATGTATGGTGATGAGAAGTGATAATTCTCTATCCTTCCTTCCCTTATCCTTTCATGTTTGAGCAAGAGCTCCTAATCTAACAAGTCATATAGAATGTAGTATAGTGCATAAAGATTTTTAAAGTGTATAAATATTCTTGGAGTGTGTAATCCACCCTCTAGTTCATTTTCTTTGTGTACCTACTCACATCTCACCTCTATATTGAACTATTCATGTTAGAACCCATTAAAGCTTAGAGACTAGTCTATATGTTTTGTTTCATCATGGTATAAATATCATGGTCATGTGGAAGACATTCTTCATGCATCACCTCCTTTAGCTTAGGTTCAATTTATGCATTTCTCTAACTCTTTTCCCCAAAATCAAGTAGTAGTTTAAGTGATAAACATTGCATGATATATTCAGGGAACTAGCCCTTAAACCTAGTGGCTCATTTTTTATATATGTACACCCACATACCTAGAAGTGTTCCCATATTGCCCAAATCTAGAAGAAACCTAATCAACTCCTTTTAGGGTGAAATATTTGGTGACAACAATTCCCAAACATCTTAAGTTATCTTCAAATATGGGCATATACCTCATTGAACTTCATGCCATAACAACACCCTTCTCATAGTTTTGAACCTGGTGACTCAAGCTGCATACTTCAAGAGGGATTCAAACCCTACTATAGGTGGTGATCTATATGAGAAGATGACCTTATCTAAGTTTAATTAATACTTAGGGTACCTTTGATATATGTTTGATAGTCATCAATTTGAAATTCTATCTTATCATCAGTCATTACTCCACCTTTAAGCATAAAAATCTTTCCTCATTATAATATTGAATGTGTTTGACTAGTTTAGGCCCTTGTATAGACTATGATAAAATTTTAGGATGCTTGAAGAGTTTGACAAGGTCAGAAGATGTCCATGAGTCCTCATATAGTCATTATATGATCTCTATTAGTTTCAACATTATTAATTAAATATCAACCTCTCTTGAAAGTCTCTTTCATAGCATTTGATTGATCCCCTTAATCATGGTTTTAGGTGACTATAACTTGTATGGACTGTGTGGAGCTAGACCTTGAGAAGGTCAAAAACATGAACTAGTGAGCTTGTCCTTTGATTACTACAACTTGATGATATATTTTGGGCAAAGATATTGAAAAATGTATCTTATAACCCCTCCTTTCTTTATACTTTCATGAGAAACCCTTGATGGTCATAACCTTTCATTGGCTATAGGTAATGATTCCTAATAGACTTTATGGTTTCTATGGTCCTGAATGACCATGATGCTACCTAATTATTCTTTACTCTTTTTATAAATGGATACATGAGGTAGATATTAGTGGAAAGGTGGTAAGATGGAAATGGAATATGGGGAACCATGAAACTGAGAATAGAGTGAAAATATAGGTTTTACAATAGTGAGGAATGGCAGTGACAAGATAGTGTAGATGAATGTAACAAGATGGAGGTGATTAAGAGCATGAAAAGTGTATGTCAAGACCATTTTTAGGGTCTTAAGTAGGCATAAGCATACCCTCTATAATATATATCAATTTGGATACTTTTGAAGAGGCATATGGTGCTAAAATGGAAACCTAGGAGTTTGTTAAAACCTTAACAAATGCTAAGAAACCTTAAAATTTGCTAAACTATGACTCTAATGGAGATGTTGAGAGCACATTGATGGCTTTATTGTTATGAATCGTTGAATAAAAATTTTATAATATTTATTGAGGCAAATATGACATGAATTAAACCCTTTCAAACAAGAATCCAATAATTCTTGGCATTCTTTCTCTCTCATGAATCGTACAAACTTCCTTTACATGTTTGTAAACTATAGACTTTCCTTGTATACCTTTTTGAGCTCCATATAACCTCACAAATGTGTAAAGGAACTAAATAATTTCATTTAAAGGTGGATAATACTCCTTAGAAACTCTAAAAACTTAAATTTTTCTTCCATGATTATCAGATGAATAGAAAACTCAAAAAACTGATTGTCTGCTTGGATGGAGACATAATGAGTGTCTTAAATTCAAAAGGATGGCTCATGAAGGAGGAAGATAAAAACTGAGAAAATCTTTCTATATATTAAATATATCTGACATCCCTTTCTCTAACCAAAGTTTTAGACCTTGATTTTCTCTCTCATGACCATACCACTTGCAAACATGAAGGGATCTCAATATGTGAAAAGAAGCTAAATGGATGGAGAAAAATAGTTTTGAGCCTATTTTGGATTATTTTTCCATGAAAATATTATAAAACACCTTTATAAACTCCATATTCAAACTCCAAGCCTTAGCTATATGGTAAAGTCTATATAATTTGTACTCCTTGCATGAAAACACATAGAAATGGCCTTTTTCTTACATTGTCTTCATATTCAAAGTCTTGAACTACCAATTTAGGGCATGATTATGAGAATTAAAATTTAAGGAGGATATTAAAAAAAAAATAAGGCATTTTACATCTTTACATGGGAAAATTTGGCATGTGGGAGTCTTTTGAGGCCAAAATATGACTTAGAGTTACATGAAAAGATATTTTTCAAAGTATAAAACATTAAACTAAGGAAATTTCATGAATATGAAAGTGTTTCAAAGTATTATTAATGATTTTGATGCTCTTTAACATGTAATTTTATCATTTTAAATCCAAAACCTTGACTTTAAATGCAAAATATAGGGTTTTACAAGGAGAATTATCAATAAGTGTCATAGAAAGTAACTTATAGCTCCTTAAAAGTTCTTCATAAGGCTTATATGCATCTTGACCTCCTTTCAAAGCTAATAAAATATTTTATATCTTCCATATATCAAATTATTCTAGATAAACTCATGACACACATTAGATACAAGACCATGACAAGACACTAAAACTCACTCCTAATATGATAGTCAATAAACACTATGATAGTCAATGAAAGTTTTTTGTGGTAGGGGTTAGCATTTGACCTTAACAAGCCAAATTGCCAACAATTTTGGAAATATTTTCATGATACTAGTGTTTATTATGCCTTGGTGTCTTTTTTGAGCATTAATCTTAGAGACCTAACAATATCTACAAAATTAGAGATAAACTTTCTCGCAAAGTTGATCTTATCAAAGAAGGACTTGAGCTCTATCTTACTACTTGGGAATGTTATCCTTGAGATTATTTGAATCCTATTGGGATCAATGGTGATCCCATCCTTAGTGATGATGTGTCCCAATAACTTACATTTATTGACATCGAATATGTTCTTATTAGGTTTTATATAAATGCCAAACCTTCTGCATCTTTTAAAAATTGATTGTACTTGGCTTACATGATCAATTATATTATTTGAGAAAATCATGAGGTCATTTATATAAATGATTATGCATTTACATTTCAATCCTTAAAATGCATGTTCCATAACCCATTGAAAGGTAGATCATATGTTAATTAGGCCAAAATATATCCTTTTGTATACACAATTACACCACTTTATAGTAAATGCAGTCTTCATTTTGTCCTTAGATTACACTAGTACCTAGTTGTAACCTAAGAACTCATCTAAGAAGGACATCATTCTAGAAGCACTTACTACCTAGATTACCTCATCTAGAGAAGGTAGAGGGTATTTGTCTTTCTTAGAATCTTTATTTAGATTCTTAAAGTTGACATACAATCTAATTTCTCCATTCTTCTTCCTGACTGGTACCAATTTGCCAACCCATGCTGAATGTTTGATGGGGAAAACTATCCCAGCACTTACCAATTTTTTTACTTCCTTCTATATAAGGGGTTCTAAGATTAGATTGTCTAGGCTTTATCTTTGTCTAAAAGGCTTATGATCCTATTTTAGTGGTATTATATGCGTGATAATTCTCAGGTTAAAAACCTTTAAGTCTTCATAAGTCCATCCAATCACATCCTTATACTGAATGAGAAAATATCCTACCCTTTACTTTTCTTCTTGAGTGCAGCTGAGACCAATGTTAACATAATGTCTCATCCCCTAAATTTTATCTATTAAACTCATATTCATTAACTTTGGGTTACCTTCATTCTTGATATTGAGGATCCATATCAAATTTTCTTTCCAATAAAACCATTCCCAAAGGTAGATGATTTTTCTTGAGTTGAATAACTTCTTCTCCCAATTTATCCTAGCCTAAATACCTAAAATCTTTATCATATTGAGATTCAAGCTATCCTGAACTAGTCAATAGTTGGATAACATATTGGTAATCTTCAAGGAACTGATGGGTTAGGAATCAGCTCTATAAGAAATCTCTACGCCTTATATTCTTATAATGGTGTCAAATTGGCAATTGAAGTAGCCAATGAATCAGTTACTTGGTTATATTCTCTATGAAAACCACTATATTAAATACTTCAAATTATTTAATCAGATACCAAGCCCTATGTTTGTACCTTTGGAGATATGACAACTTACACTGGTATTTATTCCTGACCTAATTAATCACCAACTCCAAATCTTCATGTATCAACAACTGTTTGGCATTATTCTTGAGGGTGAATTATAGTTCTAAAATGAGTACTTCATACTCTGATCTATTATTTGTTCAAGCTAATTAAAATATATATGATTCTAGGTACTTACTACCCTATTTTTAGTCATTTTTACACCAACACTTGATCCTTTTTTAGATATTACACCATCAAAATAAAGAGTCCATAATTAGGAAGGTCCATGAAATTTTTGCTCATGCATTTCATACTTCATGGTGAAGGTGTAGATCTCAATATTAAGAGATTTATAACTAACCTCTTTATTATTGGTTTTGTATTTAGTGATGGGATGATTCATCCTAAGATCCTAATAGATTTGAATTTGATTCACAATTCCTCTCCATAGTATCCATATGTGGGAGAAGCTTGTTGCCACATATCCATTTAGTGTTTTTGACCAATCCCTACTTAGTAGTAATCCATTTCCTTCTAGGATATCTACCATGAGTATGTTTATATTAATTTTTATGCATGGATCAAATGCCACCTAAATATGCACATTATTTAATTATTTAACTATGGGCACTATTGTCTTATCCAATTATAAAACCATCCTTGTGGACTTGTTTGGATTCAATCCAAACTTTTGACAAATAAACATTGGCATTACAATAGTTGAATCTCTAGAATCAACTAAGTAGTTGTGTATATTCTTAGAAAATGATCTAATGGTCAAAAAAAAGGGAGGAACTTTTGGCTTAATTTTGTATATGATATTTGTATGAGTGGCTTTTGGCTTGTATGCAGTAAGTTTCCATATAATAGACTTCTATAGGAGTTCCTTTTGTTATGTAATCTAGGCCAACTCATGAAGATTTATGTTTTTTTTTTTTTTTTCACATCCTTGATGATGTTATATCCTCCTTTAATCTATACTTATATATTTAGGTGATGATCATTCCTTTTTGGGGGAGGTGGATTATTATCAACCTTTGGATTCAAAGGGATAATTATATTATTTAGAGGAGTAGATGTGATGAATGGTTGCTTGTTCTTCAAGTTGTAATTACTTCTCTATAATTTTTGGAAAGCATGGATCTCATCTAAATTATCCTCTGGTTCATTTTCATCTTCACTTAGGAAATGAAATTCATGAGTTTCAAAGACCATAATTATGTTTGAGGAACTAGGAGCATGGGACGTTTTAATGTATTGTTTATTATTTATTTCCTATCCAATTCTCTCTAATATATTTCAAATGTTGCAAAAAAATCAACATAATCAAGCTCACCATATTATGCTTTGTTGTGAACTCTGCACCAATTGGGAAAGGATGTCTTTATTATATTGATCTTGAGAAACTTATTAGCATGTTATTGTTAGACATTATTTTCATATTTATTGAGAGGCTTTCTATATCTCGGAAACCTAAAATTATAATTATTATTTTATCATACAACATTACCCATCTTATTTTTCATGTTTAGAAAGTCATTACTTAAATTTTGAACCATTATTTGTATAGCATCCAATTTTGTATTGGTATAATCTACACTTTGAGTGATTATTGCATTGACTAGGATTGAATGCTAATTTTGTTGATGATTACTCACTTGTTCATGATTATTAATGAAACCATGATTTTAATTTGATGTTAATTATGTTAAAGGAGTAAATACATATAGTTGATTTTGATTTAATGTAAAAACATTCATATTCATATATATAAGGTACTAAATTTAAATCTAGGAAACTAACATTAAGGATATAAATTGGCATTCGAGGATTGAGTTGTCTATCAATAATGATTGTTTCTTAATAATACAAAACTAGTGTAGTAAAAGTAATAATTCTTCACATAAATACTATAGTTATTAGATCCAAATCATTCTTGTACATTTTTAGTGTTAAATCTTCTCCTAGTCTATATGTATCAATCACCTAAGTGTATATCTTATATAACCTCATCTTTAAATTATAGATTGGCTCATTGGGCTCTCTCTTCATACTAGTTAAGTTTTGATACACAAGACTTGGGCTAGTAACCTACCCAAATTTTATAATAAAGGTGATTTAACACAAGCTCCATGAAGTAATTGAATTATTTATCAAGTTGAGAAACCAATTGTAAGCAGCATCTTATAATGTGAATAGGAAAATTTTGCATGCAACATCTTCATTTGTAACATTCATTAATCTTAAGGCAAATTTAAAAGACTTGATATGTTCTTCAATTATTATTCCTCCCAAAGGGGATAAATAAGGTAGGTACTACTTAGCATTTCTTAGAAAATTATGCACATCACCTGGAATTGAAATAACATACCCATTTAACCAAGGGTGATCCATAAGTTGATTACTGGGTTGAGTTCTTCTTGCTGGAGAAGGTGTTTTGGCTTGGGATACTATGGGAACACTTGTTGTATACCTAGACCTTCGATTGGGTGACAAGGGTGAAACCAAAATACTGACTTGAGATTGATACTTGGTTATTCTTTTGGGTGTCTCTAGTGTAACTCAAATTTAAGGGATAACCTCTTTTATGGATGGTCACACAGAGTGTGTCCCTCCTTCTAACACCAAAATAGATGTTAGTGTGGTTTTAATTCACACCAAATCATGAATGACGTAGCCACTAACATTTTAGTATCTCTATAGAGGTAAACTCCACTCTGGGGCATGAATTACAGGTATAGGTTAGAATAATTAGGTGGTGAAATAGTTGGTTGAGCATGCAAGTTGTTAACTAGGTGTGCATGGATGAGTGAAATTTAAAATAAATCAAAATCTTATTTGAGTTTGATGGGTGATAGTATAAGCTAAAGTGGGTAGATCTCAAAAGAAACTCAAAAGGAGGGATGGTAGAGCAGAAAATAAAGTTATGTGGTTAAAATAGGGATTAATTATAGGTTGGTCTTATACATGTACAAGTGCTTTTGAATCTAATTCTTGAAGCTAGCAACTATTTATTAGATACATACAAACACAATAAGGGAGTCTGAGGGTAAAGGATATAGTAAACTCCAATATATCATCCAAAGGTTACTCCTATTTAGAGAAGTTATCACTCACCCTTATAATAGAGTATTATGACTCAAATCAAAGAGGTATCAAAAGTAGTTGTTACTCACTTTAGAATTATATATCATGAAAGACACTTCTACACACTTAACGAAATGGATCAGTAAACCTTATTACTTATAATTAATTATATTAGCCAATCCTCAAATAATTATTGTACATCATATATTAGCCTATATCAATAATAATAAATAACTCTAAGTAGTGTTTGCACACCTTGAATTACTTAATCAACAATAGGGAAGCAATCGTAGTTAGACACACAAATTTAGAGATGAAACCCATTAACATAGGTACATGACAATCAAAAGATTTTTTCCTATATTGATTGAAGTTCCAACTCCCTTTTAAATGGGAGAGTTACAAGTATATATATAGGGAGGGGTCACCTCATTCTTCAAGTTCATCCAAAATGTGGGAACTACATGTTAATGATTAGAAAAATAGTATTATTTTAATGTAGACTCTACATATATAATTTGAAATGGCCAAAATTGTATCTCTAAAATGAGATACTTCAAAATTCATGCAATGCATGTATGTTATAATATTCCACAATTAATACTTACATATATCATGATTATAATATAAATAGAAGCAAGCTTTAGTTATATGCATTAATTATTTATGTAAGAAATATAAATAATATTAACCTAGGAAACTAAGGTCTACTCAACATTGGAGCTTGCATTATCAAGGGAGTAACACTTGAAGTAGTTTATGGAGTAAGAATGACAGGCAAAGTTGAAATGGAAATTCCTATTGAAGCTTGTTTTTTTCCTTTAAATATTTATAACACTTATACTTTCAATCATATTTGGCTTTGATTATGTCCAAGTTGATAAAGATGGTCTATGCACCATGGATAATTATGCTAGTAGGCATCCATGCTCTACCTTCAAATTTTTAATCTCTACTTTGATGATTTGAACCTTCATCATCTTCTTCCTTACAAAACCAATCTCTTACTCAATCTCCTCTTTTATTCATCCTTGTAGACCTTGCTTGAAATTTGATTCAATTTTCTAGAGTATCTTATCAAAATTAGCTCAGTCAATCAATTTTCTTGAAGTGGCCTTTACTTGAGATAATTTCAATTCCTATAAAATTTTCTCAACTTGTTTCTCATGCTCATCCAATTTTAGAACTAAGGCATGTGTACTATCTACCCATTCATGAGCCTCTTATGTTCTAATAACTACCAAGTTGAGGGTATTGGTTGCCTTAAGAGGATTCATCAGATATAAATGGCTAAAGGCCTTATTTTTAGTGCAAGTCATGAGAAATTTCAATTTATTTTCATCTTCTTTAAAATAATTTAATAGTCTTAGTAAAATGTGGAGACATTTCAATATTTATTATATTAAAAGTGTCAATAATATTATATAGTCTAAGGGCTACATTTTATACATCATACTATATTTCCCTAGGGATATGCACAATCTATTATTACTCTATCACTTTATTTAATTATTGTTTAAACTCTTATCTAGCATGACAAGTGCCTCTATGGAGTTATATTAAGGCCTTTGAATATGTCTTCAAATAAACCATAAAATATTCATTTTATGTAGATTCCCAAATTCTCTGATTCTTCTTTTATATAAAGAAAAGATATCTTTCCTTTCTTCAATAATTAGGCCTCTACCAGATTCATCTTGTATTTTTCTCTTCCTAACCCTCTTAACTATCCCTATATTTTTATCAAATATGGAATGAACTATGGGAAGCTCTTAAATCACTATATTTGACCTATGAGTAGTTTGATCTCTAAAATCCTTTGCCCATTGTATAATTATCAATTCCCCTATGTTGGTTGATAGTGTGCATTGGCTAGTTACCCTTGACATAATATCTTCTAAAGAGAGTATTAATTCACTCACTTGGAGTGGGTCTGGTAGAGATGGGAAGATGATATTTATCCAATCCAAGCTGTCAATATATAAAATAGGGTGCATAATGTAGGTTGTCTACTCATCAGCATTTGTATATGACATAATGGAAGTTGGCTGAGTTGTGCTAGATTGGGGCATAAACAAACCTAGCTAAGTGGATTGGATAGATGATTGTGCACCCTAATTAAAAATAATGACTCATGTAGTTTTATTGAAATGGACTTTCTTGGCCCTAATAGCTCTTATCAAAACTTGAAAATTATCAGTAATAGGACTTACAGTGGTTATTCTAATAGTTATGGATACAACGTCATAATACTATCTAGATATTGTTGAAAATAATCAATGTAATGGGTAACAGACACTATAGAAGATAAATTAGAAACAACATGACTAGGTACATCTTGTGATTCTTTAGTTTTTATTGGTGTCTTCCCTTTTAATCCTTAAAACATTATGACCTTGGCCTTTTCAATATTTTCCTCCTCATCCCTTTTTGGTGCTTCTCCTTCAACCACAAGCCTCTCATATGATATTGCCTTAATAGTTGAACTCACAGGTGTCCCAACTAGTTGAAGAAGGTTCATAGGATCTCTTTGTCTCTTGTAAACCTTAATTATTATCCTATAAGTTGAAAGAGTGTATTATGGATTAGTATTAGATGAAATATCTACATCCAAAGTTATAGGAACTATGTTTATAGTAAGAATTCTAGAGTGAAAATAGTCAGAAGAATCAATATTAATTGTCTCCTCTAGTTTGCTAAGAGAACTTGTTATAGCAGTGGCCTCCTCGACATCTTATTCTTTCTTTATAGTTACCATTGCATCTTGGGGTGTAGTTATGGAAAGTTCCCCTTCTATTTAAATTGTTTAAGAGGGTTACGAGGACCAACAATTAATTAAAGTCCATCCACCTAGAGGTTGAACTTGAGTTTGAGCCTCGACAATTATGAGTGATGGGTCCCTTTGGATTTCCCTAAAAAGATCCTCTATCCACCTAGTCATATGCATCTTGGTTAGTATCTCAGCATCATATTTGTAATTTAATAATATGAAATCATGTTCTTAGGGTACATGCTTGTATAGGATGTCCAAGTTTATGGCATGTTTTTAAATTTTACCTCTTAGGTCCTAATTTTGGTGTGGCAGAGATGCCAATGAATAAATCTCCCTTATACCACCAATAACACCAAAGTGCTTCCTATTATTCTAATTCATTTAGCCTAGAATCAAATAAGATCCATGGAAAATGCCTTTATGTTTATTTTGCATATCTTCATATGTGTTCCATCAAAGATGATATGCCATCTCTTATTATGCAAGCTTGTCTAAAACATACTTGGGCAAGCACAAGGGTCCCACCTTGGTTCTATCAATCATTAACATTATCTATTATATATATAGCCATTAGTCTCCCCTTGTCCATAATATATTCTTGATATTATCTGAGACTCAGGCTAATGGTTCCTTAGGGATGGCCTTCCAGACTTGGGGATATACATTGTTAGCAATTTGAAATATATTCCACATGTAAGACTAAATGTGCAAGAAGGAATAAAAATCACATACCTTATTCTTTATGTAATCTAGGATCATGCTCCAAAATGATCCATTATGTACATATACCATAGCTATGACATCATCTAACAAGTAGGACATCATAAATAAGTGACCACCATTTGGCCTCTTGTTATTTTTAAACATTTATTCCTATAGTTTGATACTAATGATCTCACCCAGGGCAAAGGTCAATTTTAATGTCAACATTAAGTCATGTAGTGAAACCCACTCAAGTCAAAGATAATGGATGCTATCACACCTATACAATCTATTCAGTAGAGCCATCCTAATGAAAACTTTCATTTTAAACTTGGTGATTAGCATTAGAGAAGTGTACTTAAGGCTTACCTTCTCTCTTGATATTATCCACCTTCCCAACACATATTCAACTATGTTATTCTTTCTCCACAATGTGATCTTCATCCTATCATATGTGGCATATACAAGGGTAATCCATAGTTACCTTTGAAAATCATCTCCTGAAATACAAACCATGACCATCTTTTTTTCATGATATAAAAATCCATCAAATACCTTGCCTATAAAGAACAAGTCCCAAAGTAGGTTGATGTAAGGCATCACTTTAGGCTTTGTTGATGCAAAATGAAATTATTGATGTTTCAAAGGTATCAAACATATTACTAGTTATTTTTATTAATATATTAATATTTCCTCACATGAGTGGGCACCAATATTCTCCATAATGTCCCATAGAGTTGTGTGATTTACATATTTACCACCAAACACAGCTCATTCAAAGAATGTATCTGTATGCTCAGTTGAATCCTTCATGGAGAACTTTTATGGTGGATAATCTCCCTTGTATGCCCTATATGATGAATCCATTTATTATTTATAGATTACTTATGTAATTCATGTAATAATTCAACTAATATTTTGTTAAGATCAATTCATAGGTGAACACGTAAAACTAGGGATTTTATCTCTTTGTGGAATGTAAGTTTACTTAACCTCTTTGATAATCAATATGCAAAATGTCTCTTCAAAATTTTATTATATAGATCAATGGTGTCTACTTTAACTTCAGTTCATATGCCATTAATTTTCAATGGTTCTAAGCTTGTTTTACTAATTTAATTTGATTTTGGAAACTTACTTTGGTAGGTATGCCATGTAGACTTTTCATGCATTCAAAAAATACCATGTTGTCATCCCTAGACAAGCATCACCCAGTCATTAGTTTTATGTTGATGAAATTATACCATGTAACATGATCTCAAGAGTCAAGTATCATAAATTTTACCAATTTTCATTTATCTAAATCACATGATGCCTTAGATGTATGAAATGTGAAGACTCATGACTTTTATATGTCAAAAGTTTTGTCAAAATACTCCTTTCCCTTTTTGTGCAAATGCATGAAGACAAAAGTAGTGAAGACCAAAACACACAAAAACCAAAACATGCAAAGATGCAAAGACCAATTTGAGCAATGTCAAAATTCATAAAGACTAAAATAGGGAGAACTTAAAAGATATGAAGTATGAAAATTTTGAATGCCAAAATTTATGATATGTAAAAGTTGTGATGACTAAAAGTTGTAAAGACCTGAATCCACAAAAACCAAAATTCACAAAGACTAAATGTTTTAAAGTTCCAAAAGTTTCAAAGACCAAAACTTGTGAAGTTTTAAAAGATGTGAAAATGAAAAGTCATGAAGACTAAAACACTTAAGATTTTTGGGTTGTAATCATCTTAAAAATTCAAATAAAACTTGCATACATGTAATAACTTTGAGATCCATTAATATGTTAGTCTGAATAAATCACAGAAAGTGGAAAAAAACCCTTATACAGATAAAATACAAATTACATTAACATGGATTAAAGCACTTAACCTAAAACATCAACATCAGAATTAATAACTTTGAAACCTTAAATATTGTTGAGTACCCACATGATTACCAATGAAAAATATTTTCAAATCAACAACTAGGATTTAAAACAATAATGGGCCCCTATTCAAAAATAATGAGAGTGGGGTGTGTTGAGTAAAATATATCATTTATTTGTGTATGCCTATTTTTTTCACTTATATTTTCATCCTTTGAGGAGATGGAAAATCTCTCCTCATCTAAGTGGCATAATGGAAACAACTCTAGGATTATCGGCAACATAAGGATGAAGTGAATCTCTAGATAGGGCTAGCTCCCTTGATGTACCACTTTAGATTGCAACTACACTTAAATTTTGTGGTGAAAATGGAGAGTAATAACTGAAAATAAAATATCATAAGGGAGGTGATACACTAAATATATTTATTACTTCCAACCATATGCATGTTATACTTGAAATCAAGAGACAAACTGAACATACACTTCTCCAATCTTCATCTTCTCACATCAATGTTACATTGTGAGGTTATGGATGAATGTGAAAAGCTAAGAGGACTATAAAAGAGGCATATGAGTTCAATAATTAATAGTCTAACTCACTCAATCCTTTACATCTCATAGAACAGTTCACATGCCTTGCAAGAAGAAGCTTTCCAACTGCAAATAGGATGAAAGAATGAAACAACATGCTAAGGAATCCATAGTCTTCACTTATGAAAAATCAAACATTCCAGATGAACACACTAATAACATTCATGGAGGAGGTAAAAATCATTATTATTATTGATCAAAGGTTATACAAATGAGTATGGATTCACCATACTCAGGTGGAGCATCGATTACAATGCCAAAATGGCTAGTTCTTATAGAGCTTGAGAGATAGAGGAGAAGAGATAATTATAAGGGTCATAAGGACACTTTAAAATATAATAAAATTATTTAATTGTGAATGATAAGAGTATATAGTATGAACCATGCAATTTCATGGACCATAAGTTTCAATTCAAGGCATAAACTTCATGAGACGTGGCATAACACTCCTTGTCTTGGCTTAGAAAACCTACCTTGATGATTATCCATATTTTAATTCCTCCTGACTAATTAGGATCAAAAAAATTATTTTAATTAATTTGGGATTATTTCATACATGCCTCTTCATTCATTTTTTTTAGGCTTGGTCCTCTTGAATCACCTGAAAAGGAGTTATCATCATTTGGAGTCTAGAAAAATCTTCCTTCATGCACCTTACACACTTGGCTTCCAAAAAGAGATAATTTTCTCATGAAAATATGTGAGAGGGTGTTGATGAAAAGTTTAAAGACCCTCCATGTCCTTATAATCATTAGGAATACCTTAAAATCACTTTCCCTTAGAGTTTTCATACTTCTCACTAGCTTCTCCAATATGCCAATTTTGTCTGGGTAAGATAAGAGCTCTTATTGAGGAAATTAGGAGTTTTTTTATAATTAAATTAATATTTAGAGTTATAAAAATTATTAATCTTTCTCCCAAAGTTTTTTCATCTTCAAACTCCTCATAAAACCTACACAACATAAAAATGGTCAAAAATACCCTATTTCGCACCCAATCTATACAAGTTTGTACAAAATAAAAGCATGGTAAGGATCTTGAGTGAGTCTTATACAAATTAAAATAGGTTTCATAGTCAAAATTTTCCATTATAATTCATCTCTAGCTTCATTTCTTTATATTGGTCCTTATAAAGGTTTAGGAGGGTTTTAAGCTTGTTTGACCTCTTAAGGTTCATTCATAAAGGTATGACATCCAAGTTGCCAAATAATTCCACAAATTCATAGTTTAATACATTTACTAATATCCCTAAACTCCTTAATCTCTCATGAAAATCTTCCAAAAAGATATGAGTATCAAAACTTGACCTATCGAGCTTGTTTTCTTGTTCTTTGTAGGTCTGAGGTTGTCTTGAGCGCAAAAGTGTTTTATTTATACTTTTTTATAAATTAAAAAATATTTTTTACCTATTTACATACCTCAAAAACATGTTTCAATTTATTAAACATCTTACCTCTTGATAAAAATGTTTTTGACCTCTTAAATGGGTGTTAGGCCAAAACTTGCATAGCATGCTTGACTGAAACTATAAGGGCTTAGATCATCTTGATAGGTTACATACTCATGTGAGGTGTTATAAAAATTTTTTTTGGTTTAATTACACTTCTCACACCTTATAAAAAATTCTATAATTTCCCAAACCATTCTTTCATCACTTCCTTCAAAACTGCCAAGGTTTGTACAAGAGGGGAGTGCCCTTTGTCTAAGACAAAAAATAGAGGGCACTCCCCTATTTACCCAAACACATTTGAATACTTTATGAGATTATCCAAGTAATTATGGTTATATTTAAGAAAAATATCTCCTGGTGACATCATTTTCCCCTTCAATTCATCAAATACCCAAGATAGACTTATATTGGACTGGTCAGATGGTTGAAAATAATGTTGATTGTATTTCCTATCTTAGAAAGAGACTTGTAGGTGTATGAATGTGATCTAAGATTTTATTTAAAAGTTTAAAACCCCTTATTTATTTCCTTGGATTCATAATTTCATTGTTTTTATTCATTTGTTTCATCCCCAATCTTTTACATATTCTTTACACTCTTACTTAGGTGTCTAGTCAGACCCCTGCCTAACTGTGTCTCCTTCTTTCAAAAATGACATGTAGGTCATTATGCATATTGGAGTTAAAAATTTTCTAAAACACTCTTATTATATCTTCCATCATCATCCACATTTATTTTGACCCATTAAACACTTTGGAACATACCAGTCTAGGCCATCCCTTTGTTCCTTAACTCTGTTCATAGTTGTCACAATCAACATAATCAACTGTGTTATGATTAATAAAAACCTATAAATGTTTTTTCATTGCTTTATAGACTAAAAACCACCACAATATCCTCTGATACAATTTTAAACACATTTTATAAACTAATTTTGATATTACTTTGCCAAGTCCTTCTCACCAAAATACTGCCTCTATTCATTGTTTTCATAGTCATCCTTAGTGGTTGTAAGTGTGCATTACAACCTGAATGAACACTTGTAGGTGTTAATCACACACTCAAAAATATATAATGATTATTTATATATCCCCTAAATTCATTGGGATTAATTTTCCATCTACCAACTGATCTTCTCATGCTTAAGCCTCCATATAGACTGAGTAAGAGTTTGACCCCTATTGTAGGTGTGCATTTAGGTTATTGTATAGACTGTAGATGCTTATTGAAGAATAACTACATCACTTTTCATATTATTTTTATGATATTTATGTCAAATTATGTCACTTTCAACCATTTTAACCATTTAACCATGGAAGTAATGTCCACTTTTCAACCTTAGTGAAAAAATCCCCTCTTCCTCTCAGGCATGTAGATGACAATGCCTAAATTCAGTGTTTTATAAGCAATTTTAAGCCTCTCAAAAATTGATCCTCATTTCTCCTCTTCCCCTAAAACTTGGAAAGTATCTTTTCCTATGTGATATCTATAAGGTTTTAATAATATGATGTAGAGGAGACATTGGAAACTTTATTATATGAAAATCTCAAAACACCTTTGGGCCTTTATTTTCACAATTTAAGGAAAGTGGGCTTGAACACTACTTTATTTTCATCTCACAATTTTTGACCTAACTATAAAAATGGTTTGCCATTATGATTTAAACTCACTAGGATCCCAAGAAGGACTTTCAAACTTGATACAATGCTCCATGATGACCTTTAGTTCTTTGTTAGCATCCACAGGCCAGTGAGTATTTCAAAGTACAAGTGGTGTGTGAGGATAATAGGTAGTGAACATTGCCTTTGATTCATACATGAGTTACAAACTTATCTCCATTCTTACAAATTCACTCTTCCTACCTCAAAGAGATTAACACCACTAATAAGGCTCTCATAATGACATTATTGTTCCCAAAATCTGTCACTCATTTTTGGGACAACATATGAACTATTTTGGTCCTACAAGCCAAAAATTCCCTCTTCCCTTCTCAAAAATTGTTCTGGGCATTCAAATTCTCCATTTTTTAAGATTGTTCAGCTAACGAAATTTATTGGAAGAAATCTACAGACTCTGAAGGCTTAAATCTATAGACTCTGTAGGCTTAAATCTACGGACTCTACAGGCTTAAATCTATGGGCTCTAGAGGCTTAAATCTATGGACTCTATAGGAAAGAAACAAGCTCTCAACACTTAGTCAATTTCACGTTTAGTTTAATGCCAAGGTTCAATGATGTTGGCAAGCTTAAAATTTTAAGCGCTTCAACAAAATTTCAAAGTTCAACTGCTTTAGCAAGTTCAACTGCTTCAGCAAGTTCAACAGCTTCAAAAGACTTAGTGAGAAAGAAGAAGGCTTAAACCATTGAACCTTGAACCAAAATGGTTCAAAGGTTTAATGGGTTCAAAGGTTCAATAAGTAGTTGGTTCAAAGCAGTTGGTTCAAATCAGTTGGTTCAAGTGGTCAAGTGGAACACGAGAAGAAAGTGATTGGACCATTGAACTTTTGAACTGTTGAACCGTAGTTCGTTCAATTGGTCAGTTCAATCAGCTGGTTCAAAGGAATGCCCCAAAGCAAAGAGACCAAGTGCCCTTGTGGAGGGTAGTGAAGAAAAGAAGACTTCAAAGAATAAAGGAATGAACTATTAAACTATTGAACCATTGAACCTTGAACCAAATTGGTTCAAAGGGTTCAACGGGTTTAACGAGTTCAATAGATTTGAAGAGATCAATGGACTTAGAAAAATAGAGAAGAGATGGAACAAAGGATGAACCAATTGAACCTTGAACCAAAAAAATTCAAAGTTTGAAGGTTCAAAGGTTTAATGGTTCAAAGGAAGTACCAGACAAAGGCATGGTTCAATCAAAGACCAAGAAAGCAGTTGAATCGAGAAAGCGATTGAACTAAGAAAGCGATTGAATCGAGAAAGCGATTGAACTAAGGAAGCAATTGAACCATTAACATCCTGTGGATGTCAAATTTAAGATAATGAAATATTCATTGATTTTTAAATATGGCACAGACCCTGTGAACAAATTTAGTGACTAGCCAAAGAGATAGCCCAAGAGCTCAGATCACACAAATAAGGACAAAATATAGCAGAAGTCACCACATGTCCCTTGTAAAACTCATTGGAAAGTGCCAAGTGTCAATGTCTGTCATTTCTTCCTTTTGTCTCATTATTGAGTAAGGATTGTGGTGGGTCCCAGGTGAATTGCTAAGGTAAGCAGAGCACGCCAAGTGGCATCATCCGTGTGAATCCAAATGAGTCCCACATGTTTTTATAGTGTTTCTAAAAGCTCAGTGAAAGCTGCCATGTGTCATCTTTCGTAGGACTCTCAAAGGATATCTTAAGCTTTTATAAGGTAAATGGATGCTACCAAATGTCCTCACCTGCTTCATAGTAGAAAGTGACACCTATCCCTTCATCAGGAATAAATTGATTGAGAGCTCAAAATATAGCATGGAAAGGGGAAATGATGGAGAAAGATCAAAAAATATCCATGCATGGGATATGTTTCTATAAGGTGAAGCAGCCGACCAAGTGGACATCAGAGAGCACGAACATTCAATGGCACAGCAAAAATAGTTGCGCACACATCAGGAAACACATTAGGCGGCCCATATTTAAGACTTATGCTCAATTCCAACATAGCCCATGGACAAAATTTAAAATGCATTGAAAGTATTGAATGCATCATAAGCCATCATTTTTGTCAAACAAAGTACCCAAGTCTTTCTTGGAGCACTATATATTGGACTCTCTCTTATTGTTTTAAGGGGATCTCTCTATTATCAAAAACAAAACTCTGCCCAAATTGAAAGGCATTACAGAGACTTTGAGCTCAGATTGTTGATCATATTTTGTTATTTGAATAAGAAAACAAGTGACTTTTCAGACTTTATTCTAGAGTAGCTTGGTTGTTGGGGAAATTGTTCTTATGTCTGTTTCCTTAGTACATTTTTTATCCATTTAATTAAATAAGCAAAATTAGTGAAAGTAATCAGGAAGGTGTCTTGAAGCCAGCTGTGGAGAGACTTTGTGCTACCACAATTGTCTTTAGTTTGTCTATTTTCTATTTCTATGTAAGGGATCTTCAGATGACTTTGTGCCCTCATTATCCTTCATATTTCACTCTTTGGCAATTGAGGTGGAGACTTTGTGCTACATTTCATTATGTTGTGTTACTGTGCCCTATTACAGTTACTTGTCACTACCCGAAAGGAACCTATTGTCTGTTGAACAGCACTTTTGAAAGAAGAGGAGTGCTTTCTATCATTTCATCAAGGTTTATTCTTTGATTAGTGAACATCATCTCTGAAAAAAGAGAGATGGATGGTGTTATCCTACCCCTGAGTGTTATTTTCAGCTTATTTATAGTAGATTAGCATATATATATAGCCCCTTCATACTTACAGAGAACCTCCCCTTGATGAGAGGAGAGATTTGTCCCCTTTTGATGTAGTAAACCTACACATCAAGCCAACCAATTTCCATATGTTGTGGTTCAAGAGACCTATTTTGCTCATCAGTTAGTTGATTGACAAAATATTCACCCAATAGTTTTGGTGACTCCAATAGGGATTTACGCATAATCTGAAGCCTCAAGTTTTAGATTAAAGTAGTCCCTAACCTTATCCATTATAGACTCTGGTGACTCCATTTTGTGTCTTACCCATTATCATTATAGCCTTACCATCTCCTTCCACCTCCACGTCAATTGGGATAGAACGCGCAGTTTGAAGCCTCAAGCTTCAAGCTGAAGCAGGGCTAGTTCTTTATCATTTTTGTTTTACAATCTAGAAAATCCATGGTATACATGAAGCCAAAGGGCTAAAGGTATTGTTGACCCTATATTTGAGTTGGTATAGTAAAGTAATTTTGATCCATTTCCTTCACCATCTCGCCTCCAACGAACTAGGAGCTTTCCTCCTACTAAAGTCAAGTCTCCATTACTGGGTAAAGCATCCATTTTCATTATTAATAAAGCTTTGTCAATAATTACCCCTCTGAGATTTATTATTCCACCTTTCCATAGTCATACTATGGGAATTCAAGGCCCTTAGGGTAACACTTTTGGCCCACTCAATTTAACTCCAACTCTACATGAGCTACCATGCAATTCAAGGAAAATTTTCCCCAAGTTCTATGGTGATAGGAAGGTCCATCCTGATGAACATATTACAGCCTTCAGCATAGCTTTTGGCATAATAGGTGTGGAGTATGAGGATGTAGCAGTAAAAATATTCATGGAAACTTTACAAGGTGCTGCTACAGATTGGTTCTATCATCTGCAGGCCCAGACTGTGACTGACTGGAACACTCTCAAAGCCAAATTTGAAGCCAGATTCAAACCTGCAAAAGATGCACATGCCTTGCTGGCTCAACTCACACAAATGAAGGAGCCTCATGAAATAATAAGGGATCTCATAGCCAAGTTTGACAAGCTGAGGAATAGGATTCCTGTAATTACTCAGCCTACAGCTGAGAATCTCAAATGTTTCTTCATCAACTCTCAGCTACCTAAAGTGAGTTTTCTGTTGAGACGTGCTGGCCAAATAGACCTTGTTGTAGCTCAGGATTTGGCCACTAAAGTAGAAGATGACCTTATCTTGGTAGGAAAGATAAGGAGAGGTCTTAACAGAGGTAAATATTTTTCATCTTCTAAATATTCATCTACAGGCACCACTGATCAAATGGTGTAAAAGCTAGAAAATGAACTGCTAGCCTTGAAAAGACAAGTGGCCCAAGGTATGTCTACTCCTCCTTATCAAGATATGCCAAGGAGGACATTTTAGAACTAGTCATATCAAGGCAATGCTACCACAAGTCAAGGGAAACCAAATCATCTACCTTCCCCACAGGGGAAACTTGCCATTGAAGCAGCACCAGCTAAGTCAACAGTTAGATATCTGGAAATAGAACATGATTTCTGTTAGGAACCCAAAGAAGCACAATTGATTACCAAGCAACTACATGTAGAATTAAACCAGAATCACAAGTAACTAGAATTCAAAAATAACATAGAATATGAGAGACAATACCCAATTGTATTAATACTCTTCCAGAAGGAAATACAACAAAGAAGATGCCACAGTCTTCTTCCTTACACACCTCTAGGGCTCACACACCTCTAGGGAATAAACATTAAATCTCTTCAAGAGCTCACTCTCTCTCTTACGGTCCCAACACACAACTCAAACACAAAGTTGGTGTTCACCTCTACCAGCTAGTAACAACACCGCCAGTCAACCAGTCAATAACAATACTGTCAGTACACAGAGTATACACACATACTCAATCGAGTACTCCACATACTCCAAGTAGATCTCCCATGAACTTGCAACAACCTACAACTCAAATGATCTTACTTACCATGTAGAACTTCTCCCTAATCTTGCAACAACCTGTAGATCAACCTGTTCTTACAATTGAAAGGATCTCCCTTGCCTTCCTCTATTGCTCTTTGATGTGTTGATGTCACCTTTGATCCTGCTGCCACCTGTAGATCTCCTTTGACCTCGCACACACACACACACCATGCAGATCTCCAAATGTGGTCTTGCACACCTACTGACCAAGATCCTACATACATGAAGAACCCTTCTGATTCTCCAAACCAGAACCCACACTTGGCATTGCTATGGAACTAGGAGGAACACCCCTTGCTCTCTTCCCTCAAAAGGAGCTAACCTTGCTTAACTCAACTAGCACACCTTTTACAATATAGCCCATGAGTCTATTATATAGATCTCATGCAAAAAATAATTAGACATCCAATTAAAATAATTAGATCCACAGCTCAAGTCTAAAATTGGCCTTTGACATGCAAACAACTGGTTCGTTAACTATCTGTGAACAAGTAGTTCTGGAACCGCACAGGCGACCGACATCGGTCCCTATCTGCTTGGAGGTGACTGACACCAGCCGATCCTTGATCGACGTCAATTACTCTTTTCACTATATATGATCGATGTCAATTGATCAAACTAACGTTGGTTGTTCTGTAACTCAGCAACCTCTCAGCAACCTCCTCCATGTCTGCATCAATGAAGCTTTTAGCTCCACAACCTATCAATCTCCCACTTGGAGATAAACAATTGCACTATACCTGTACCTATACACCATCTAATTTGTTTCCTGGCTTGTATCCCTCTTCAAGCTCAATCTTGAAGACCAACCACCACACATCCTGTGGTGCAACACCTGTCACCCAAGTAACCTGTGACATCCGAAGTACTTGATCCTGCATAACATGTATACCTACTTTTGATCCCTCTCAGATACCTGAGAACCCACTGAACTGCTTTCCAATGCTTCCTTCCTGGATTGACTACAAAATTTTTGATAGCACCCACTGCTTGGGCAAACTCAAAGAGTACACATGTACTCAAACTCATCATGTGATTGGGGACCCTATTCTGTGAACTGTCCATCCATAGGTGTGTTGTCTGGTTTTGCATCCTACACTACCTTCACACAATCATCCTGAGACAACATCAACCTGTGACCTTCCCTGTCTCAAAAAAAACTCATGCCAAAGAATCTTACTGTTCCCAGATTTTCCATGACATACCTCTAAACTAACTTTACCTTTAGCTCAGAAACTCCCTGCATGTGTGACCCTGTAACAAGAATCCACACTACATACAGTAACAGGATAATGTAGCTAATATTATCCAACCTAGTAAAGCAAACACAATGGTTACACTGACATTGACTAAAGCCCTGCTTTGTCATCCACCTGTCAAAACCTGTACCATTGTCTTGCAGCTTCCTCAAGACCATATGACCTAGCCTTCCATCTCACGTATCCATTCTCTCTATTCTTTAACTAATTAATCCATTTTTCTTTTAGTGCTTTCTTCTGGTTGGCAACCCTACCCAATCTCCCATTTGGTTCTACATCCTAGGAATCAAATTCCTCATTCATGCCATGCTCCCATTATTTCTTGGATCCTTCCTACTCTGTAGTAAGCAACAAGTATAAAGAAGAGGAACAAAAAAATTGAGGCTTACTTACCCTTTCAGTCCTCCACATGGGCATTTGAGACTCCTTGACAACTTGTTATCTGCCCAAAATCCATTCCAGTGACTGACCTCAGTCACCACACAGTCTGCATCTAACTGATGTCGATTCCATGTGATTGTCTAGGTCATCAATGCTAGTTATCCCACCAACATCGATCTCCACCTACCGGACACCACCGACTCCTCTGGTCTGCACATGACTGACATCGGTACCTGTCTATTTGATGCCAGTTCTTCCTGACTAATGCTGGTACCTGTGTTTGCCTGTGAGTGATGAATTTTTACCTGCGAGCTTACTTTAAATCAAAACCCTATCCAAACTGCCCTGCTCAAAGGTATCCAGCCCCATCCACTGATCTCTGTCTGTCATCTCCTCCAAGAACACCAAGGTTTTTCAGTTCTTAAGTTTGTCAAAGACATCTGACTTCCTCTTAAGAACATGCGTCTCCTTGCTCATGTGACCAAGCCTACAAAGCCACGTCTTCGCAATAGAAGAAGAATCCGTAATACAAGCAAGTAGATAAAGAGTACCTACTTTCTTACCACATGCTAATTCAAGTGCATCCTTGGTAACTTTCCAAGAATCTGTTATGAGAGTTCCTCTGCATCTCTCATCACCCAACTTTCCTGAAGTAATTAGCTGCATCTTCAAGACTGGGACCTGCATGACCTCCTTCAACACCCATGTGTTGGTCACCTGTAATTTCAGCCGCACTTCCCCTTTGCCAATACTTTGACAAGGCTCACCAACCCCTCTATTTTGGGTTGCATGGAAAGAGGCAATAGAATCTATAAACCAAGATTCTACTTTATCCAAGGAACATCCCAGAGCATCCTATGCAACAACACCTACAACATCTGCATTTTCAGTTCCTTCATGCTGATCTACTACCAACCAACAATATTTCTTTACCTGCTCTTTCTTTCCATAACACCGTAATTGACCATTTGTGCTTTTGAATTCCTCCATTCTTAGTGTACTTTTTTTGCCGTTGCTATACTCCCACTCAATAAGAAACCCCTAAGAGTGACTTGTAACCAAACACAAACTTGCTCCCTGCAATCTTAGCTCTGATACCAACTGTTAGGAACCCAAGGAAGCACAATTGATTACCAAGCAACTACATGTAGAATTAAACCAGAATCACAAGTAACTAGAATTTGAAAATAACACAAAATATGATAGACAATACCCAATTGTATTAATACTCTTCCAGAAGGAAATATAATAAAGAAGATGCCACAGTCTTCTTCCTTACACACCTCTAGGGCTCACACACCTCTAGGGCATAAACAGTAAATCTCTTCAAGAGCTCACTCTCTCTCTTACAGTCCCAACACACAACTCAAACACAGAGTTGGTGTTTACCTCCACCAGCTAGTAACAACACTACCAGTCAACCAGTCAGTAACAATACTGCTAGTACATCGAGTATACACACATACTCAACTGAGTACTCCACGTACTCCAAGTAGATCTCTCATGAACTTGCAACAACCTACAACTCAAATGATCTTACTTACCATGTAGAACTTCTCCCTAATCTTGCAACAACCTATAGAACAACCTATTCTTATAATTGGAAGGATCTCCCTTGCCTTCCTCTATTGCTCTTTGATGTGTTGCTATCACCTTTGATCCTACTGCTACCTGCAGATCTCCTTTGACCTTACACACACACACCATGCAGATATCCAAATGTGGCCTTGCACACCTGCTGACCAAGATCCTACATACATGAAGAACCTTTCTGATTCTCCAAACTAGCACCCACACTTGGCACTATTGTGGAACTAGGAGGAACACCCCTTGCTCTCTTCCCTCTGAAGGAGCTAACCTTGCTCAACTCAACTAGCACACCTTTTACAATACAGTCCATGAGTCTATTATATAGATCTTATGCAAACAATAATTAGACATCCAATTATAATAATTAGATCCACAGCTCAAGTCTAAAATTGGCCTTTGACATGCAAACAACCGATTCGTTAACTAACTATCCATGAACAAGTAGTTTTGGAACTGCACAGGCGACCGACATCGGTCCCTGTCTGCCTAGAGGTGACCGACATCGGCCGATCCCTGACCGACGTCGATTGCTCTTCTCACTGTATATGACCAATGTTGATTGATCAGACTGATGTCAGTTGTTTTGCAACTTAGAAACCTCCTCCATGTCTGCATTAGTGAAGCTTTTAGCTCCACAACCTAACAATTTCTCTTTCCAACTTGAGTTTGAGCAAGAAAATGACACTAATCTTTTTACAACAGATCAAGAAGAATCATTTGGCGACTCCAACATTGGTTTCCTAAATTACTAGGATGAACCCAGAGATAAAGGTGAAGCAGTTGATGGATCATATGCTATATTCACCCAGTCCCAGAACTAGTCAGCCCAGCAAGCTAATAAAGTAAAAATAGGGGAAATTTCTTAACCTACAATTTCAATTTCCAAATGAGGAACTTTTATGCCTTTCCAGCCAAAGAACCCAGTGAGTAATAAGAAGGTAAATACATCAAGCATTCTTCCATCTTCAACTTCAATTCCATAGACTAGTACCACCCCTCCTAAAAACTAGAAAGATGAGCTGCCTTCCTCTATTCCTAGTCCATTTCAGTTATTTGACATAATTGACCATGTCAAGAAGAACAAAATTCAAATGTCTGAATTTGAATTCTTGCAATCTAATCCTGAGCAGTTGGATAGGTTAGTTCAATGTGTGAAGAATAAAGCCATTCTTGCATGACAAGATGTTAAAAAGGTAACTCATGATCCCCCAAGGAGCATGTCCATCCCAAACAACCTTGTCATTGTTCCTCTTGTTGCTTCTGGAAGGACTGAACCATTCTATGTCTCCCTACTAATAAATGGACATCAGTTGAACAATTGCATCATAGACTCAAGTGCATCAGACAATGTCATGCCTGCCAAAGTAGTTGAATCCCTTGGTCTCACACTGACCAAGACATTTGCGATATGTTTCTCCATAGAGAACAAACAAGTGCCACTGCTGGGACAAATCAAGGATGCCTAATTTACATTTGCCACCTTTCCAGAAAAGAGAATCAAGATGATAGTCCTGGTGGCCAACATCCCAGCCTCATATGACATCCTTCTTGGGCAAAATTTTTGCAAGGATGTTGGAGGCAAATTGAGCATGGACCTATCTAAAGCAAGGACCCTATCAAAGTCATCATTCAGAGGCTACTTCTTGTAAAGGAGGCAAAATATGTTGTCACCCAAGCATCGATCCCTGAAGCTCAAATTCTATTTGAGTCTTCAAGTAGGGGCAACTATTTTTTGTCTACTAAAGACATTCCTATTATAGCAGATGAAATTCCTATAGGTGGAAATCTAAGAATTGATTCAGATAAAACAACATAAAGCATGAGAGAGCATAGTGTAAGCCCAAAGGAACTCTCCTCTCCAAATGAAGAAAAATCTAAGAAAGGAGCAGTTTTTGATGATGCATGGATATTAGGATTTGATGGCCATTGCTCTTCTAGCAGTGCTAGAGCTGGGACTATGTTGATATATCCTCAAAGAGATATCTTTCCTTCTTCATACAATTTGTAGTTTAGCAACACCAATAATGCTATCGAGTATGAATCTCTATTACTCAGGTTGAAGGCTGCTCAAGATAAAGGTGTCAAACTCCTTCACACCAAAGGAGATGTTGAGCTGATGGTTTATCATGTATCTGATGGGGACAATCAAATAATGTGCTAGACTAAACTAGAAGAGCAACAAGATATGGTAGTGGACCACACTGCTACACGCCAAAGTCAAGAAAAGGAACTCTTCACCAAGAGAGCAAAGATTTATGGTTTTTAGATTAGAGACCACACCTTGCCATGGGGCAAGAAGAGAGAACCAAAAGGAGTGTACAAAAAATGTGATTCCTGGTGGAGACTTCCATTCACCCATCACCAATTCTAGGGAGAAAATGGTTTTGTACTAGTTTATCAAGATGGAATGCCATTTTCACTATCTTATAGTGGGCGGCATTTGAAGTGCTTCAAATCTTGAGGCATCAGATAAGATCATCTATACATATGTATATTTGTATATTATTTAGTTCTATTTTGTGCTTTTCATTTTTGTTTTTGGTGCCTTTCTTTTTAGATAGCATGACTCCATAGCCTAATGGCACACTTCAAGACACTAGAGATTCTGGTTTCTACTTCCCTCAGCTATTCCAAGTCTTCAATTGAAATAAGTTCCCCAACTGGAGCCAGCTATTATTTCCAAAATCTGTCACTCATTTTTGGGACAACATATGAACTATTTTGGTCTTATAGGCCAAAAACTCCCTCTTCCCTTCTCAAAAATTGTTCTAGGCATTCAAATTCTCCATTTTTTAAGATTTTTTAGCTATTAGATTTCATTAGAAGAAATTTACAAACTCTGTAGGCTTAAAATTAAGGACTCTATAGGCTTAAATATACAGACTCTATAGGATTAAATCTATGGACTCTAGAGGCTTAAATCTACAGACTCTGCAAGAAAGAAACAAGCTCTCAACACTTAGGCAATTTTAAGGTTGGTTCAATGCCAAGGTTTAATGACGTCGACAAGCTTAAAGAGTTAAGCACTTCAGCAAAAGTTCAAAGTTTAACTGCTTCAGCAAGTTCAACAACTTCAAATGGCTTCAAAATACTTAGTGAGAAAGAAGAAGGCTTGAACTGTTGAACCATTGAACCTTGAACCAAAATGGTTCAAAGGTTCAATGGGTTCAAAGGTTTAAAGGTTCAATAAGCAGTTGGTTTAAATTAGTTAGTTCAAATTGGTTGGTTCAAGTGGTCAAGTGGAACACAAGAAGAAAGCGATTGAACTATTGAACCTTTGAACCATTGAACCGTAGTTGGTTCAATCAGTCAGTTCAATTGGCCAGTTCAAAGGAATGCCCCAAAGCAAAGATACCAAGTGCCCTTGTAGAGGGTAATGAAGAAAAGAAGACTTTGAAGAACAAAGGAATGAACCATTGAACCATTGAACTATTGAACCTTGAACCAAATTGGTTTAACGAGTTCAACGGGTTCAACAAGTTCAATGGATTCGAAGAGATCAAGGGACTTAGAAAAATAGAGAAGTGATGGAACAAAGGATTAAACAATGAACCAATTAAACCTTGAACCAAAAAAGTTCAAAGTTTGAAGGTTTAAAGGTTCAATGGTTCAAAGGAAGCACTAAACAAAGGGATGGTTCAATCAAAGACCAAGAAAGTGATTGAACCAAGAAAGAAATTAAACTAAGAAAGCGATTAAACTGAGAAAGTGATTGAACTAAAGAAGTGATTGAACTAGGGAAGCAATTGAACCATTGATGTCCATGCAGACGTCAAATTTAAGATAATGAAATATCCATCAATTTTCAAATATAGCTTAGACCCTATGAACAAATTTAGTGACCAGCTAAAGAGATATCCTGAGAGCTCAGATCGCATAGATAAGGACAAAATATAGCTGAAGTTGCCATGTGTCCCTTTTAAAACTCAATGGAAAGCACCAAGTGTCAATGTCTATCATTTCTTCCTTTTGTCTCATTATTGAGTAAGGACTGTGGTGGGTCCCAGGTGAATTGCTAAGGTAAGCAGAGCATGCTAAGTGGCATCATTTGTGTGAATCCAAATGAGTCCCGCATGTTTCTATAGTGTTTCTAAAAGCTCAATAGAAGTTGCCATGTGTCATCTTCTACAGGACTCTCAAAGGATATCTTAAGCTTCTATAAGGTTAACAAATGCTACCAAGTGTCCTCGCTTGCTTCACAGTGGAAAGTGACACATGTCCCTTCATCAAGAATAAAGTGCCCAAGAGCTCAAAATACAAGAAGGAAAGGGGAAATGATGGAGAAAGATCAAAAAATATCTGCACATGGGATATGTTTCTAGAAGGTGAAGCAGCTAACCAAGTGGACATCAGAGAGTGAAAACATTCAATGGCATGGCCTATTCTCTTGTGTTGATTAAAGTGAAAATAGTTGCGCACACATCAAGAAAAACATCAGGTGGCCCATATTTAAGATTGATGCCCGATTCCAGCATAGCCCATGGATAGAATTTAAAATGCATTGAAGGCATTGAATGCATCATAGGCCATCATTTTTATGAAACAAAGCACCCAAGTCTTTCTTGGAGCACTATATATTGGACTCTCTTTTATTGTTTTAAGGGGATCTCTCTGTTATCAAAAACAAAACTCTACCCAAATTGAAAGGCATTACTGGGACTTTGAGCTTAGATTGTTGATCATATTTCATTATTTGAATAAGAAAACAAGTGACTTTTCAGACTTTATACTGGAATAGCTTGGTTGTTGGGGAAATTATTCTTATGTATGTTTCTTTAATACATTTTTTGTCCATTTAATTAAATAAGTAGAATTAGTGAAAGTAATTAAGAAGGTGTCCTGAAGCCGGCTATGGAGAGACTTTGTGCTGCCATAATTGTCTTTAGTTTGTCTATTTTCTATTTCTATGTAAGGGATCTTGGGATGAGTTTATGCCCTCATTATCCTTCATATTTCACTCTTTGGTAGTTGAGGTGGAGACTTTGTGTTACATTTCATCCTGTTGTGTTACTATGCCCTATTATAGTTACTTGTCACTACCCAAAAGGTCCATGTTGTCTACTGAATAGCACTTTTGAAAGAAGAGGAGTGCCTTCTATCATTTCATCAACATTTATCCTTTGATTGGTGAACATCATCTCTAAAAAAAGAGAGATGGATGGTGTTATCTTAACTTATTTATAGTAGATTAGCATATATATATATATATATATATATATATATATATATATATATAGCCCCTTCATACTTACAGGGAACCTCCCCTTGATGAGAGGAGAGATTTGTCCCCTTTTGATGTAGTAAACCTACACATCAGGCTGGCCAATTTCCCTATGCTATGGTTGAAGAGACCTATTTTTCTCATAAGTTAGCTGATTGATAGAATATTCACTCAATAGGCATCACATCATCATGGAAACCCTGTATGTGTGCATAGGCTGAGTGTAGATAATGAATCAAGTCATGGAGTAAGAGTGTGGATGAAAGTATTTATGGAAACTCAAACTCATTTCTAATTCCTCAATTTCTTGATTGACATGAATTATGTATTAATATAAGTTCTAATACATCTCATTCAATGTGAAAACATCTATAGACATATGGAACAGAGCTGGAAGATATCTAGTGGCTGGTTTGTGTGTTGTTCATGACTGCAAACCATGAAACATTGCTTAGAAAAAGAAGATGAAAGGTGAAGGGGAAGTAAAAAACATATTTTAAGCATGATAATGAGCTTAACACTACATCTTGGAGCCATAAAATAGCTTGAAACTCTTGAAAATGGTGAAAACCTCCTACAACTCATAAAATGGTGAAAACTTCCTACAACTTCTTGGAGCCATAAACCATCTTGAAACTCTTGAAAATGGTGAAAAAATCTTACATAGATGCCAAGTATCCAATATAACATGTAGGTTATGAAATTATTTTTGTATTTTTGAACATTTTTTAATTTTTTTAGTATTTTGGAAATATATGAAGAGACTACTCAATGATATCATCCAATGGATGGTCGTAAGTATCTCCCCACTTTGTGCCTGAAAACCTTAAGTTGGATCTTTTACATTATTTTAATCATGATTGGATAGGTTAAAAAGGTATATAGCATGTTCCTCCTATTTTGCATGTGTAGTAGAATAAGTAAGACTATTATTTGGAATATGTATTAATTTGCCTTTTATAAGAAAAATAAATACCTAATTGATTTAGATCAATTGTTGCTTCCATTTGGTATATCCAAAGAGTTCCTAGGGTAAATTCATTTAGATATATATTAGGCATAACCCAAACTTGTGTTTGAATTACTTTAAGACCACAAGAAAATGGTCTTGTTATGTTTCTCAAGGGGTCTTTCCAACTGACCTTTTTTTACAAGTCTTGTAAACCAAAATCATGCTATTGAAAATGTTATATATGGAAAGAGGTTTTTGTTTGTGTATGATCAATATGGTTATGTAAAAAATAAGAACCACCTATAAATAAGGTGATATTCAAATCATGTTTATCTATATGCTTATTATTTTTTTGTGAACCTGATTCCTTTAGAGGAACATCAAGTATAATCATTTGATCATCAATGAGATCTTGGATCTTATGTTTCAATATAAATCATTTGTTCATAAAATTTCATGGTCCTTAGTGATAATGACAATAAACATTCACATTATATCCTTTGGGTAGAGGTCTACTCATATCAAACTCTATAGGATTAGGGAGAGATATAAGCTTACACTCTATTATCCATGATTAATGAAATTAGAGACTCAAGTAAACATGAGAACATTCTCTTTGGTACATTAGATAGAATAATATGGTTAGGTTCTTGTGCTAGTGTATCAATTTTACAATCATATTCAGAGTATTATGGTTTAGGATTATCTATTTTTTGGACCATTTCATAATGTTTAAAGGGATTAGGATCCATTAGACATGTATAAATGAATCCTTGATGACTAAATTTTAAGCATGCATGCAATGTATATGAACTGCATGCATATCATGTATCCAAAGCCATCCTAAAATAATGTTATATTTAAAATAATTTGGCATAACTTGGCACAAAGTGGGCAATGTATGAGTACCCATAGTAATATTTAATGTTATTCATCCTAATATGCATCATGAAATATTATCAAATCCCTTGATGCTCATATTAGATGGTTCCAAATCTGGAGATCCAATACCAATTAAGTATAGAAAGGATAAGTTGTTGAATTGTGAACCATTATCCACAATAACTCGATTTATCATTTTGTTTTAAATGCAAACCTAGATTTAGAGTTGAAAACATACATTCATAAGTTGTTGAGGTGGTAAATATTCCTTTCAAATGATATATTATGCTTAGTTCATTTTATGGAATTTAAAATAGAGGCCACATATGGTGGTTCGGCATTACAAGGGAGTAGGGTAGGATCCATTGGACATGTGTAAATGAATCCTTGATGACTAAATTTTAAGCTTGCATGAAATGTATATGGAACTACATATATATCATGTATCCAAATCCATCCTATAATAATGTTATATTTAAAATAATTTGGCATAACTTGACACAAAGTGGGCAATTTATGAGGACCCATAGTAATATTGAATGTTATTCATCCCAATATGCATCATGAAATATTATCAAATCCCTATATGCTCATATTAGATGGTTCCAAATCTGAAGATCCAATACCAATTAAGGAAATAAAGGATAAGTTATTGAATAATGAACCATTGTCCACAATAACTCAATTTATAATTTTATTTCAAATACACACCTAGATTTAGAGTGGAAAACATGCATCTATGAGTTGTTGAGGTGGTAAATCCTCCTTTTCAAATGATATATTATGCTTGGTTCATTTTATGGAATTTAAAACAAAGGCCACATATGGTGGTTTGGCATTATAAGGGAATAGGTTAGGATCCATTAGACATGTGTAAATGAATCCTTGATGACTAAATTTTAAGCATGCATCTAATGTAGATGGAACTACATACATATCATGTATCCAAAGCCATCCTAAAATAATGTTATATTTAAAATAATTTGGTAGAACTTGGCATAAAGTGGGAAATGTATGAGGACCTATATTAATATTTAATTTTATTCATCCCAATATGCATCATTAAATATTATCAAATCCCTTGATTATCATATTAGATAGTTTCAAATCTGAAGATCCAATACCAATTAAGGAAATAAAGGATAAGTTGTTGAATTGTAAACCACTGTCCACAAGAACTCACTTTATCATTTTGTTTTAAATGTACACCTATATTTAGAGTGGAAAACATGCATTTATGATTTGTTGAGGTGGTAAATCATCCTTTTTAAATGATATATTATTCTTGGTTGATTTTATGGAATTTAAAACAGAGGCCACATATGGTGGTTCAGCATTACAAAGGAGTAGGGTCATATGTAATACATCCAACAAGATATATTTTAATGGGTTAAATGGTTTAGTAAGTCCAAGAGTGAGGTATTGGTAATACTATCCTTGGACTAGGTGGTAACATGACCTAGGGAAGATGATTATTTCATGTACTCCCTTTGGCAGTTTATAGTGACAAGTAAAATCTCAATTTAAACATTAGAACAAGGAGTATGTAGGAATGTAGGTTTTGAACCCCTTATAGATAGAAATTATTTAATTATGCATGAGCTATAACAAGTAATAACCATTATAAGGTATTGGACCATGAAATAACTAATAGAAATGTCTATGGTAAACATGATTGAAAAATTATAGCAATCAAAAAATTAATAATAAAAAAATCTAAAAACCCTAATTTTATTAGGGTTTGATGTTCAAATATTAGGTTCATCAAATGTTTAACCCTAAAATGGATTTATATTTGGGTATCTATGGTTAAATGGGTAGAGATATCCTAGGTCAAAAGGATGATAAACTATCTCAAAAGTAGGCCAATTGGGTACTAAACTCAGATATTACATATATTAAATTTATAAAACTAAGAATATGCTAAATATAGAAAGTATAACTAAGCTATGTATGGAAATAATAAATAAGTAATGTACATATTTATTTTTAATTCTAACATAGTGTTGAAGCTAGAACAAGTAAGAAGTAGACTAGAAGATAGTTTTGGAATAGTCATTAGATTCTGATTTAGATGCTTCTTAAGTTGTGAACACTAATGTCAGTTTGGGAAAGTTGAGTTGATGCTACTATCTAAACTCAACACAAGTGTCCTATAAAAAATCCCTATTTTAAAATTATGTGACCACCTAGATGCTTTTAGGTTTTATTTTGCCTTCACTGTGGTGCATTTAAATCTGTGTCATGGACTATCATTCCTCATGAATTTTCAAAACCTTGATTCTTCATCTTCATGGTGACCTTGGGGGAAAAAGGGTTGGTGGGCACATGGTGTTAAGATAACCCTAAAGACCCCTCTTTTAATTAGTTCTACTTACATATCCAATACTCATAAGGAGGCCTTAAAATGATGTAGTTCTCCCATATGTGTTGGCTTGTGTGTGACTAATACAATATGTGGAAAGCAAGTACAACAATGATCAAGATTATAACTTGAAAAATATAGCTATTATGTTGATCCTTAATTAATTTAGACCTATAAATGTGTTGTTCCTATGGCTGGTATGGAAATATGGAAGCTTTTTTTAATTAAATGCTTTATAGAGTACTTTTGGTAAGTTTCCTTAGTCTCTCTTTGTCTTTTATAGGTGAGGAATGAATGAGGATTGATCTTGTATTTATATCAATTTTTTTGGAGAATCAACTCATATTAAATCACTTAGGCTGACCATTCGGATACTTTTCATTTTCAAAATAGATGACTTTGGGGCATTAAACACTTATGTCAGGTCATGACACTAACATCAATGCTAGTGTTTATCCTAGATGTTAGTGTCCAAGTAGCAGTAAAGTCGTTACAAGATTAGAACTTATAGAGGTGAAAGATAAGTACATTTTAATAATGTTGGGTTAGATAGAAGGCTTGGGTCATCAACATAAGACTAGTTAGACTAAGAGATAGGCTAAGGTATAATATAAATTAGATGCGAGACTTGTGGAAGTAGGAAAATGTCTAAAACTGAGAAGAATAGCCAAGGTCTAATTTTTCCAACTGTACAAGATGGAGGTGATATATAATCCATAAATATCATCTACAATAGTCACCTTACTATTACCTACAAAAAAGTGACTACCAAGTATTTTTTTATAAGCATACCAATTTTAAAACCTAGGATATGAATAATCTTAAATTTAGTTTGCCTAGGAACATTCAAGTAAACTATCATTTGATGGAATTAACTAACTATATAAAGGTTTCCTTGTAATAATTAGGAATACTCTTAAATGTTTTATTTTCAAGCTCCATAACTAAACCAAAGATCATTATGTCATTTGGGAACTGTTGATTTATGAGATTACCCATGCCTTTTATTATTTGAATACCTTTCAATAAACTAATTAAGCATACTCTAGCCATAGCCTTCCCCAAGGCTTCCTACATGAGAATGAATATAAAATGGGAGAAGGGATCACCCAACCTCAACCCATATGAAGTTTCAAATAAACAAATCATCTCACCATTGATCAAGATTAAAAATTTGGGAGACAAGATGCAATAAAATATCTAATTGTGCCATTTCTTATCGAACCCAAATTTATATAGGGTCTTTGTAGACACTATAAATTTACATCATTTTATTATGAATAAATGTGTCTTACCCCTTCCCTACCTTTATTACACCATTTAATTTAGTTTTACTATTTATTGTCTAAAGTTGTGTAAATAATCTAACTAATTACCATTTTACCTAAGTAACTAGTTTATTATCCCTAAGTCCTAGTTAAATATCTCCAAGCTTAAATGGGTAAGTTGTTTTAACCTTCTTAACAACCATCCCATACTTAAGACCCCTTAAAACCAATTTGAACTAAGTTTTTAGTTGATATCTTGAGTTATTGGAACCAATAATGTTGGGCCCTTTATTTTGGTAAGTATAGGATTTATGCCAACATGACATCCACATCGATGCAAATCATAATTTTGTATGATGATGAATTTTTATCATATTGGTTCCACTTGGAGGGATCAACACATACCTTACACCAATAGGTAGGTAGATAACTAATTACAAGATTTTTAGGGCATCTTCTATGATTGAGAAAAATGTGGTGACTATAGTGTAAAGTTTGTAAGGTGATAGAGATGGTGGAATGATCATTAAGGCTCTACCTAAGCACCTAACATGCACACTCCACCCTATTATATATGTTCTTGAAGAGATATAAAAGGATCTAAAAATAGTGAAGCAAAGGGACATAAAGATAAGTGCAATGAAGATCTATAGAATTGAAATTGTTTTTGTATGCATGCACCCAACAACCATTAGATATAGGCTTAGCATGGACACCATTAAGGCTCTATTTTTATATGCCCAAGCTCACTTTTGAGCCTTTGGATCATGACATGGGATAACTTGAGTATATTTCCTACTATGAACTCTATATTGTTTAAGCTTTAATTAATAAGGATGAATGTTGCATCAAATTGATCTCAATTTATTTTATGCATCTTTGGTATGACTATTTAAATGTGTAATGATTATAGTATTATAATTTATATGCATTTATTATTAATGAGATTTTGGTTCACGATGTTAATGGCATCTTTGTAATAGATGATGACATCAGTTGTAACTTGTAAAACGACTAAGTATATAAATCCCTTGTAGCAAGTGTTCTTACCCTTTTTAGAAGCACAGGCCTAGTATGAGCACTTAAAGTGAAGGTAGCCCCTTGACCCTTCTTGCACCTACAGACCACTAGGCATAGTCTTTGAAAGACTTGTGCTTAAAGATCTGTGCTTAAAGACCACCAGACATAGTCCATGAAAGGCTTGTGCCTATAGGTCACTAGGCTTAGCCTATGAAAGGATTGGACCTCTAGATATACTTACAGCCTTCTTTGAATTGATCAAGTCCCATACTTGATATCTCATGCCATGGCATAACGATCCCAATGTGGGCCCTGTTCCTTCTCAGCTATAATTTTGGTGAGTACATAAGTCTCATGCCTTATGTGGATTGATGTCGGTGTAGCTGAGTGTCAAATGTTGAATGTAGAGGAAATATCCCATGTTTGTGCTTGAGTGAAATAAGTTTAGAACTGACTAAGACAACCTTGTACACCCAGGTCTATAATAATTTTTGGTTTTGTTATCAAGACTCATGTTGAATTTTGTTATTTTAATGATACAGTAGAACAATATACCAACTCTCCCTTAAGAACATCAAGAATTGTTTGTAATAAGTGGAAGATATATTTACATTGAAGCATCCAACTTATAGATGAAAAATGCTAAAAAAATGGGTTTAGAACAACCTATATAATGCTTTGTATAAATTCCTTTTCTATGAGTTGCCTGATCATATATACCAAAGGTTGGTTGCATATTCAACCTACCAAAGGAGTTATAGATAGTGTGATGAGTGGATAAGGGAGTGCCTAGAGAGACTTGAGACCTTGGATGCCACTTGGACTAGAATAGTAGATAAATGGTGGCAAGGAGCACTAGATAGGTACATACTTAAGTTTTTAGTCTCGACATACTCATGCCCTGAGGAAGTAGAGTACCAATTTTTTTACAACCCTAAAGGTAAATTTCTAAAATAATTCAAGGTAGATCTCAAAAAGCTAATGGTGGATTACAACTTTGAAACTTTAAGGATGGAAGGATAAATTCCTTTTGCATATAATCAATGAAAATGGGGAGAAGGGGATGTGTAGGTGAGGTGTAATGGAAGGGGATGAGAAAATTGATACCTAAGAGATTAGAAGATAGACCTATAATAAGATACAGTGCAGACTGATGGAAGATCTAAAACCTAGAAGTTTTGAGAGAAATAGTAGCAAGTGGGAAGGGCATGGGGAAGGATCTTTTAAAATATAGTAGTGCAAGGATGAGAGATATAATGAAGTGATGGATTGATTTCAACACTTGATGGGTGTAGAATTCATTGGGTTCCTACAAGATTTGATGACTAAAGATACACTTGATATGCCTACCCCATTTGAACCTATGATGCATGCTCACACATTGGATCCCCCACTTGAATAAATTATAGAAGTAATAATTGACTCTATTGACATAGATCCTAGACATTTTTTAGACTTGGAGTGAAATTTTGTGATTAAAAAAATTATTCCATATAAAGAGGTGAGAATAAGAACCATTAGACTAGTAGGCACTAGCTCACCATAAGAGAACTTGAGTGTAATCATACCATCTCAGCCAATGTCAGCAATGTAGAGTGTTCAATATCCCATAAGAAGTGGTTTGGTGCCACAAGTAATTAGTATAGTTCCATCAACATCAATGGCACTAGCAGTAAAAATGGGACCAGTGCCTAGCCTAATGGTTAGAGAAGTTAGAGGACCACCACCAAGATAGACATTTAGAAGACAAGTACCTTAGTTCCAAGCTACCCCCATATAAAATCTAATATGAAATGACTATGCACTTACCAGAGTATCATGGTATGGAGAATGTTGCATAACAAGTGCTAAAGTGTGAACTACAATGGTACGCATGGGGCATAACCCAATCAGAGAGTAAGGCAACCTAGTTCATGACCACTTTACTAGATCATTCCCATACTTGGTATATAAATTTTAATCCTAACCAGACTCTAGTTAATTATGATACCCTAAAGGACACATTCCTTAAATAATTTAACATTATATATTTTGAATAGTAGAGTATCGCCATGCTCAAAGAGATTACCTAAGGACTCTTAGAAAGTGTGTACCTATATGATGCAAGGCTAAAAACTCTCCTATCAAAGCTCCCATATGATATTCACCCTTCCCAACATGTGTAGTGGTTCATTGGAGGATTACTAGTTCCATTCTAAATAGCACTTTCCATGAAGACTTTTACAGACCCTCATAAAGCGCTTGAATCCATGTTCAGAATCGAGGCAATCAAAAGTGCAGATACTAGGATTAGCCTATTTATAGAAGTGTATATTACATCTATGGCCTCCCAACTCCAAAATCTTACCTCTAGTTCATCATAAGATGCTTGAAGTGGATTATAGTAAACTGACTATGAAGCAAAAGGCCATAATAGGAATAATTTCCAACAAAGGAATGTACACACGCTACTTCTAAGTTGTAAAGTCTATCAAGAGGCATAGGATGTTTACAATTGCCCATTATTATAAAGTTTTAGCCAAATCAACACAACCATCTATTTTAAATTTTTTGATTATTACACCCATATCATACTTATTTCCAATTTATTAATGAGATGTGTGATAACATGGAAAAAGGTGCATGGTAGGCCACTACAATAATTAGAGGGTAGGCTAACCAAAGAAATAAAGGCAATGATCAAAAAAATACCAAATTTCTGATGTAATGAGGCACTAGAGGGAAAGGTGGAGGACATAATGGTAGAAGGTTCCCATCATTCTCATGTTATATGAGTGGATTGATAGAGCATTATAATCATGATTATCCTACACATCCCATATGTGGATATTATCAAGGGTCCCATAAGGTTGAAGAGCACCCTGACTTGTAGAAAACATTGACCTAAGGTAGGCCTAGTATAGACAAGGGCATAGGAATGATCAGGCATAAGTCAAAGATGGAAAAATGGACCTCAAAGGCATAACCAACTTATGCAAAGATATTCAAGGTGTAAGTGACTACTCATAGTGGATTCACCACTCAACCACTAGTTGTGATAATACCTAACTTATGCTTTGAATATGGGGATAAGGGTCGCACTAAGTGCATAATGTGGACTAAACCCAAAGTTGTGCCTTACCCAAACCCAGCATATCAAAAATATATATTATAGTAGGCCATAAGTGTAATCCAAAACCTATAAGGGGAGCTTTGATTGGCATGATACCTAGAATCATAGGCTACCACATCCTAAAAGAAGCAGGATAGCCAGGAGGTTGAGTTAAAACAATTAACTGAGACCCTATGCCTCCTATAAATAAATGGAAAATTTCCCCAATTAAATAACATACTCTTGGAGCATGTAGGCAAAAAAATCTAGTTGAAGTCATTGCACCATGCATGGAGAGGGTGTGAAAAGTTTAACATACATGGAATATAGAGTATGACAAATAACTCCTCTTAGATGCCACTATTGATGGATGGCCTATTTGTGAGGTCCTTATAGACATAAGTGCTAAGGTCAACATCTTGACCAAGAATTCTTGGAAGAAAATGGGTAGGTTATCTTTGATGCCTTCCCCTCATATACTTTTCATGGCCAATAAGACTCAGGCATAGCCTATCAGAATCCTAAAGAGCACAGTTTTAGATATCATGGGTGTTGAATTCTATGCTAATTTTAAAGTGACCATGTTAGTAGAAGAAGACAACTATCTAGCACTTCTAGGAAGCCCTCAGTGTTATACAAACAACATATATATGTACTTCAAGAGGTGTTACATGACCTTTTATAATAAGAAAGAGAGGATAGTTACACCCCTCTCATAGGACCAAGGACCCCCTATGTCAAGAGTGTGGACCTTGAGGATGAGATCAACCAGATATATAACATTATGGCACAAGGTACTTAGACTCTAAACCTTGATGATCAAAGAGTCCTCTCTTGGGAAGATAGATGTTACGGCCCTAACTTATCACATGTATGAGGATAGGAATAGTCAACTTGTGGATTACTTATCCCTCTTTGATTCTATATCACATTTATCTATGCATTCATTTGGTTAGTAGGTCAGCATATGGAGTAACCATGGCCTAGATAGACTATATATAGGAGGTAGAGGGTAATTGTTTAACATCATATTGTGAATTCTGCTCTTATTGAAGCTTGTGGAGGTTACCCCCTCGAAGTGGCTTGTCTATTATCATATATTCTAATATATTTTAGTCATATTTGGATATATTTTTGCTATTCTACTTTATTGTTGAAGTAATTTCATTACAAGTGGTATCAGATCTGCAATTTGGGCAATCTTATGGGCGAAAACCTAATTTTTTAAATTTGGCTATATCTAAAAAATAGTTGGGAAATTCTCTGAAATTTTTTTACTAAAGGTGAGAAATAATTAAATTAATCTCCATTAAAATTTTAGATTATTTGGAACTATTTTACAAAAGTTATCTCTATTTTAGTGTTTTTCATAAAATTGCTCTATAGTGGGCAATTCAAAGAATTTTTTGGAGATATTTACATTTTTGGAAAGCTTATAAAAATTTGGCTATGTTATGTTCTTTTTATGTTTTATTTGAGGCTGACATAATTCCAAAATCACTTGGTCAAAGTTGGGTCAACAAGTGCCAATTAGGGTCAACATCATAAAGCCCTTGTATGGCAAGTCCACAAACTCAGGGCCAAGGAAAGGGTGTTGAAACTCCAATTAAAAATCATAACAAGGAAGAGATGGAGTCAGAAGTAGGATGTACTAGACCCTTTGTACTAAGGTTCTTTGACATAGATCATAAAGTGAGCCAACTTGACTATAGTGTGCAAGGCATTCAGAGTGAGGTGCACGGCGTACAATCTAATATGAAATCCATAAAAGATAGTTTGGTAGATATCATAATGAATTTGAAAAATAACTAGTCAAATCATCCAGCTAACGCTATTGCACAACCTCACCAGGGTGGTTCTCCTAACTAGTCTAATTCAAATATAACTATAATGCCATAGAGGAACCTGTTACCAAAGGTGGATATGCACAAATTTGATGTAAAAGATCCACTTAATTAGATCAACCAAATGGAGAATTTTTTTGATCTACATCAGATCCTAGGGGACAAAAGGTTACCATGGCATCCTTCTATCTTGAAACTGATCAACTCATTTGGTATCGATGGTTGTGTGCTCAAAATAAAAAGATGACTCTCAATGTCACTTGGTCAGTTTTTATCGAGGAGTTGAAATTACACCATGGCAATAGTGTGATAGAGAATTACTTCAGCCAACTAGCAAAATTGTGATAGACTGGCTCTGTCAAGTACTGTATTCATCATTTTTAGAACCTATCCTTACGGGTGGAGATAATTTATAAGAAGAACTTGAATGATCTATTTTTGGGTGGAATAAAAGACCACATTCAACATGAGGTATGCATGTTTAATCCACTTAAGATTTATAAATTTATTATCATCGCACACAGATCTGACAAAAAATTCATAGCCAATAAGAATCATCCATTCACTCACTTCAAAGATCATATCATATTGACACCAACATTTCCTCCACCTACTAGATTGATCCCACAAAAAATTGAAGAGAATCATGCAAAAGGATTATGTTTCGATTGTGACATCAAGTGGAGTAAAGGATATAGCTGTGTTGAGAAGAAGTTATTCTACATTGAGGGACCCAATGAAGATGAAAAAGAAGATGATGCCTCCATTGATGATGAGGAAGAGATAGAGGTACCTAAAAATTCCCAACCTACAATCTCTTGTCATGAACTTGTAGGTATTAGCACTCCACAAACTTCATTGATTCAAGGAGCACACATAACTTCATCAACCACAAGTTGGCCACTCGATTGAACAGTTTCATCTACCCAGCACTAGAATTTCAAGTCATGATTGCAGATGGTGGCACAATTAATTGTTCAGGAAAATGCCATAGTATTAAGCTTGTTATGGGTAAGTACAATCTTGATTCTCCTATGTTTTCTATTCCCATGGGTAACACAGACATTTTTTTGGGATTCCAATGGCTCACAACCTTGGGTACCATTGAGATCAACTTCTAGGAACTATTCATGCACTTTCATTCTGAAGGTAGGAAAATTGAACTACATGGATTACAGGTAAAATCTCCATAATTGGTTTAGCCTTAGACATCATTGACATTGCTTACGACCATTGGGTTGAGGAAGCATATGAGACCACTAGTTGAAGGTGCCACTTAGATTATGTAAAAGCACCAATAAAAGTACAGATAGGGTAGGTCTAGATTGATCAAACTTCTAAAATATGGGTCCCTTGTGCCAAGAAGAAGGGAAAGAGAGTGTTTCACCTTAGTAAGGGCAAACTTGTAATGATCCTAAGATATTCAAGGAGTAATCCAAGGGAAGACTGTGTCTATGACCTCAAATCATGTATCTCAAAAGAGGTGGATAGAATTAGCACACTATTGTATACATTAAATATCATTATCACTCGTTAGTGGGTAGTACAAAAGTTTGGCTTGATAATGTGGCAAGATGTGAAGGCAACCATTTTCACTAGATTTAGGAAGAGTAATGAGGACCTGGACATCTTAGCCTACTTTAGTGACTCTGACCCTATAATGAATGTGTGGTGTTGTAAAGAAATATGGACTATTTGAGGTGAAAATTCCCCAAAGAACCTATGGGTGCATGATTTCTATAGGACCTTGAAGACTTGGGCATGGGCATGGTACATTTTTAATGAGACAGGGTATGAGACATCCAACTGGGATACCCTTAAGGAATTGTTTGTCCACACCTTCTCCTTTTATTCACAAAACCTTGAATTTATTGAGCCACTATAGGTAGTTTGGAGGTTAGTGTTCAAGGGCACTAGAATATTAGAGTACCTAAAAGACATGTTCAGTTAAAAAATATTGGCACTCCCAACTTTAGTTTAAGAACATGACTCTAGTGATGAAGATAATAAAACTTAGAAGGCATGCAACTAGAAGAGATTGATAAACAAAATAAAGTTAGTGTACCAAGTTGAGGATAGCACCCTAAAATAAAAAGACCCTACCCATCTTTGGATATAAATAACTAAGGGTAACAGAGAATTTGAGGATTCACATCAGGAAAAGAATGAGCCTTATCATGTGCCACTAAAAATTACAATGGTAGATATTAGCTCAAAAGGGGAACCAAATATTTACTTTAGGCACCTATTGGTCTGACATGAAGCTGACACATATTGTTTATATCCTGAAGGAGTTCGAAGATTTGTTCCCTCAGAAGGAGGTCTTAGCATTAAGTTATTCAATAATACAAGACCTATCAAGAATCAACCTTATAAGATGAACCCCAATATTTATGCCAAGGTTAAAATAGATATTGATGATATGCTAGTCGCAAGTGTCATCTACCCTATGCAATAATTTTAACGGGTTATCCCCATAGTCATTAGCATTAATAAGCATGGGTGCATATAAATTTGTGTCAACTATATATTATTTAATTATACGTACATAACCGACCCATTACCAACTCCATTCACTAATGAAGTCTTAGATGGCATTACAGGTTGTAAGATATACACTTTCACTAATGGGTTCTCAGGATACCATCAAGTCCAGATTAAGGAGGAAAATCCCAAAACTAATTTTATGATAGAATGGGGTTGTTTCACATCCAACATGATACCCTTTAGACTGAAGAATGCATCGACCACATTTTTCTAAGTGGGTATCACCACTTTCAAGGACTTCATTCAGAAGCTCCTCCAAGTATACTTAGATGACTAGACTATGTATGGGTTAGTTAAGGTTCATTAAGACAACTTGCACCTTATGTTTTAAAATTTTAAACAATTGCAAATTTCTCAAAACCTTAAGAAGTGTGTGTTTGCAACACCATTTAGCACTTTTCTTAGGTACATTATCTATAAGGATGGTCTGTTCATTGATCTACAGAAGATTATAATCATCATCTAGCTTCAGACCCCATTAATATAGAAATATGTTCACACCTTTCTTGGATACTATGGGTACTATATGAAGTTCATAAGGAACTATGCCAATATTATAGTACCACTAGAAGAACTCTTATGAAAATATGGCCCATTCTATCAGGGTGCATGTAAGAAGATGCATTTGAGATCTTGAAACTCAAATTGGCTAGTGCACCAATATTACAATTTCTTGACTAGATGACTCCCTTCCATGTCCATGTCGATGCATCTAGTACTATTATTGGTGCCATTTTGGTATAACCAAGCAAAGTTAAAATGGACCATCCCATTGCTTTTATAAGTAAAAAATTGACCAAGGTAGAGAAAAAATACATCATAACTAAGTGTGAGGTGCTTTTCATGGTCTACATCCTATAGAAGTTCAAGGAGTACTTATTGGTGACCCCCTTCATCATCATCACTGATCATGAGGCACTTAAGTACCTAGTGAACAAGACCATTCTCTATGATCACATTTATTGATAGATAGTTTTATTTTAAGAGTTCTAGTTCTCTATTATAGTAAAACCTAAAAAATAAAATTTGGGCTCAGACCATCTATCTTGCATCAACTCTAGTGATGTAGTAGTGCCTATTGAAGATGATATGTCTGATTCATAACTCTAAAAGGTCTAGTACATCTTGGAAGACTTGGTAAATATCATTTCATTTTTTATGTCTTGATCTATGCCCCAAACTATGACAACCAAGGAAAAGAAGTAGCTCATAGTTCATGCCACCCCATTTCAACTCACTAGTGGGGAACTATAAAAGTTAAGCTAAAAAAAGGTCCTACACTAATGTGTCCTAGAATAAAAATAGGACTCAGTCTTGTAATAGGCATATGAGGGGATTATTAGAGGCCATTGTGTTAGAGACACGATGGTTCATAAGATACTATAATCAGGTTTATATTTGCCAACTTTATTCCAAGATGCAAAATATTATGCCAAAGTATGTGACATATTCCAATGTAGGGAAAGCCAAACCATTAGGATGAGATGCCTCTCATCCCCATCCTTGTTGAGGTGCCATTTTAAAAATGGTCAATTGACTTTATTGGGCCTATTACTCCTACTATAATGCACATAGGTGCATGATACATTTTGGTGGCCACAAATTACTTCACTAATTGGATCAAGGCAATGCCAACTAAATATTTCATAACCACCACTATGATAAGATTTATTTGGGAAAACATTATTAGTTACTATGGATGCCAACTTAACTTGACCAGCGATCATGGCATACACTTTATCAATATAACCATTCAAATCCTATTGAATGAATATATGGTGGCACACTATAATATGGCATCTTATCATCCCCAAGTGATTGAAACAATTGAGGCATTCAATAATATATCAAGCACATGCCTTATAAAAATATGTGACATTGGCCATAAAGATTCAGATGATCATATGTCAGTAGTATTGTGGGCCTAATGCACTATATATAAGCACCTAAATAAAGCTCCACCATTTCAACTAGTGTTTAGTGCAAAGGCTATTTTACCCATGGAATTTATAATTCCCTTATTATGTATCATGTGTATTGGTTAATTAGATGACTAATAATCTTTGAGTGCATGCCTAGAAGACTTAAAACATTTAGATGAGATACAAGCCCAAATAAGATGGAGCCAACAAATAGAAAAGGTGTGTTAAAAGCTATGGCATGATAAGCACATAAAGTGTAAGGTACTTATTGAAGGTTCATTAGTTTTTCTATATGACTCAAAATATTTCAAGCACCTAGGCAAATCATAGATTAGGTGGATGGGACCTTATATCATCTATAGTATAATGGAGATTGGCACATGCAAGCTATACATGTTGATGGGTAAAATAATCCCTAGGCATTTCAATGATAATAGATTGAAACCCTATATTTAATAAGATGCCATTTTTACCATATTATATCAACTTCCCAGTCAAAAGTTAGTTGTTTTGTGTTGAACATAATAAAATTTCATGCAAGCCAAATTTTCCTTATGATTGTTTCATTTGTGTTATGAGAATAAGTGTGTCATTTTCAATCCTAAAGTAGAACTCTTCTAGTGCTTACACACATAAATATAGTTGAGACAATCATGCACAGACACTCTATAAGTGCTTGAGGCCAGACACCTAAGTTATTGGGTACATAAAGCTACCATATTTAGAAAGATCAAAGTAAAAAGTTGACAAAGGGAGGCACACAAGATGTTAGTATGTAAGAAATTGAGTAGATAAAATGAAGTGCTAGAGTACCAATGCAATGATTTTTATGGGTAGGGAAGGCCAAATCAAGAGACATGAAAGAGTAACCTAGAAAGAGAGACATGCTTGTAAGGAAGTGTAGAACTAAGAAGATATGGAATTGAGGAGGTTAAATCATACATATGTAAATCGCTATGCCTAGGTAGCCATAAAAATGGCAAAGGTCATGCCATGGTGAACAAGTTCAAGATAAAGATTATCCAAATAGATAGAACCCACCTAATGATCAGTAAGAAATGACCATCTGAATCACCTATCGCTTCACTGAACAAATTGTTATAAAAATTAATGTTATGATGGTAGAGGCACAAAAATATGAAATAAATGAGAATGTGGTGACATATTTTTCATGAATTTTATGGGTTTAATATATTTTAAGACATCCACATGCTGTCATGCCTTTAATCACTAGCCATTAATGAGGTATCTTAAAATAAGGTATAAAGAGGCAAACAACAAATTAGACTAGGTTACAAAACTTGTGTGAATCTAAACTTGAACATAGTAGAGTTGAAGCAAAGATGAAGCCATACAAAAACTATAAAATGCTTACACAATGAAAACTATAAAATTCATAACCACCAAGCGATAACATCTAAACCATGATAGAATTACATTCTACTTTTAATTGGAAAGGAGGCAAGTGGAAAGGAATTGAGAGAGAAAGTAGGTAGTAGAATTTTTTTAGAACATCAAGGCTACCATTAATGGTGAATGAATATTGATATTTAAAGACACAATCATATATCCCATGACTATAAAGAAGTGCCAAACAAAATTAAGGGCTATGAAAAGATCAATTGATTATGCTTTAACATCAACTAGTTTAGAATGGGAAAGAAAATATTAATTATAGGTCCATTATAGGTACAAAAAGATGCTAAGAAGGTGTGGATGGTGAAATAAGAAGCCATCATGAAATGAGAAGTGTAACTGGAATAAAGCATTAGCATCACAATGGTAGACCTTGAAGTAAGTATAAATCTTACTTATAGAGAGACGTAATTCTACTCAGAGGTCATAGTGGGGGAAAAATGGGTATCCTTTACACACATGTACAGATTGAAGGAGTAGAACCATTAGATGCCTAGCAACATGCAAGAACTCAAACAAGACTAAATAGTTGATACAGGGAAGAAGACCAAGGTGGGTACTTCCCTTTTAGACATCTCCATCTAAGGCAAGTTAGCAACCATAGGTGTGACCTAATTGTATGAGCTACCAATTTTTGGAAAACTAGAGGAATTGGTGTAATTATTCCTCTCACACATCCATGGTAACCACTTTTATTTTACCAAGAGGTACATGAATATCTCAGTGTACCTCATCAATAGGATCATGGTGTTTCACTAAATTTTGAATATATTTGATGTTTAAGGATAAATAGAGATGAAGGGTAGGGATTAGAGATTAAAGAGAACCTGGATTGGTTGCACACCATATCTAGATGATGTTGAGAACTCATCTTTAGCTAGGGAATACTACCTACAAATAGGAAAGCACTATCACTAAAAATATTTGTTACTAGATATATGAGTGGGCTACCAAGCTACACATTTATTCTTGGAAGTGTCAAACTTCCTTAGGGATGATAGTTCACTTTTTGAAACAAAATGGTAATGAATAACAAAATGAAAGAGAGAGTAAGAGATAGATATTCATACCATTCTTGTAGTTTGAGTGAAGCAGAGAGTGATACAATGCAGGTAATGTGAGTTATTTATGTTTTTGGAGGTTGTTTAGGTAGGCTTAGAGAAGTTGATAGAAATATATAGTCACCAATGTTGGTTAGGCTACTAATGTCAGTAAGGAGATATGACCAATGTCAATTATGTGACTGATGTTGATAGGGGTAGTAGGTTTTCAGGAGGTTGCAAGAGACTTTTTTGATCTGGGAGGTAGATGTTGGTCAAGTTTGTGAGGTTGGGAAGAGTTATAAGGGAGTGGGTAAGACTCAGGTGGGCCTAGATAGAGGGTTGGTATGTTTGAAATAGAGGGAAATAGGTGAAGAAGTTTTACAACTCCTTCACAAGGAGAGTCAGGATGTTCATAAAATGATAAATAGTATAATGTAAAGTAATTGTAAATGATTGCTTAAAGGAATTACAAAACATAGAGATATACTTAGCTAGTGAAATGGATTCATAAGTGTTGGATAGATGGCCCTGATGAGGCAAGTTTGAAGCAATACATGAACAAAAAATACAAGCATGTGTTTTTGGTTCAAAATGATTCAAGCTTTGTGAAGTATATCAATTTTTAATCTAGATTGATTTGTGTAGAGTAATGATAATCCTAGATGTAGAAAGTTGAATACTAAATCTTGTATGTGAATGATTGATTTTTTTTATTTTTGTTGACTAAATATTAGCTTGGAATTTAGCTTAAGTAACTAACATCAATGATCTTGTTGACATCATTTGAGGTTTGATCGATGTCGGTGGCATGAGAATAGGTAAAAGGGCTATTTTTAGCCTATTTTTTATTCCTTCTCTTGCCAAGTATGGTATCCATTATAAAATGGTAGAAATATGAGGTTAAGAAGAATGTAGTTAGTTAAGAATTTATGTTAAGGGTGAGAACACGTCATGGGTAGTTAGGATTAGGGGACAAAGTCTTGAGGTGACTCAGAGGGTAAGAATTAGTCTTAGGATAAGGTGGCCAGGTAAGGTGGCATAAGTAGTTTTTAATTAACTTAATTAAATATTTTTAAATTACTTAAATGTGTGAGGGGTGAAAACATGGGCTAGAAAGGTTAATTATTAAAAGGGGATCGAGGGGGATTTCAACACAGGGAGTTACACACATGTGTGATGTAATTTTGGCATCTACATTTGCCCCTTTTGTCTTGTAATTTGTACTGATAAATTGTAAGACAAAAATATGAGTTGTATGCTCTAGGTATGGGATGAGGTATCCCCCCTCAAAATTAGAATTGATAGAGAATATGGAATTGGGTACCGATTTGATAAGGAGTTAATTAGGTGGATGGATGTTGAATGAGAGCATGGTAACATCATTTCTTGCATGTATACTACTACGAGTTATAGTTGACATAATTAATAACAGGTAAAGGTGAGGAGGACTTAGATAGAAATAACCAAATCATAGCTTGTAAGTGATAGCTAATAAGGATAAAATGATTAAAGTTGTAGCTCTAATGGTCCATGTGTTATAGGTATCTAAGGTAAGAAGTTCTCTTGTTAAACATAAAAGGTTGTAGGTGATAAGATTGGCTTGGTTGCGATCCAAAACACCTAATATACATGTGTGTGTATAATAGCCAACTATAGTGAGGTAGTATAAGTGATCAAGACAAGTAATGCAAGGTTGGTTCAAAAGGGTCAATGGTCGAGAAGATATTCATGATCTTTGGTCAGAGTAGTCATGGGTGGATATTTAAGTGATTTTAAGGTTAGTTGTCATGGTTAGGGAGATATATGTGATCTTCAAGTTACCTTGGACTTAGGGTGTAGTCCAAAGGGTGGTGGTTGGGGTTGAAAACTCTAATTTTAAGGTTGCCAATATCAGTTATATCATCAATGTTGGTAGTAAGTATTGCTAACATCAACATCTTAGGTCAAGACTACCAATGTCTATGGGAGACCAAATCTAATAAAAAAGGGTTTAATAGCCCACCAAAACTCATTTTTGATATTTGATTGGAGAAAAAGAGTTTTGAGTGTTGTGGGGCATAGGGTATCACTAGCCTATCTGTTTGTGGTGAGGTGGTGAGAGATAAGTGGTCAAGAAGAGTGTGTGAGAGTGAGGGTGTGATTGAGCACTTGGTGGGCCACAGTATGATAAAGAGAGTGTTGGTGTGGCTAGAGATGGTAGAGGTAGGAGGGGACCCAGATGGAGGAAGCCACCATAAGTGCCAACCATTCTATCTTGGAGGAGATAGAGAGATGAGGTAGGATGCTCTTTGAGTTGAATTGTAATTTAACGTAGTTAATTTATTATTTGGGCTAAATTTGAATGTTTTGGGGGAAAGAGTGTAATTAGAGGGGTAGTAAATTGGGTAAGGGTAGGTTTGGGTGAATTTGAGAGGGGTTGGGGGTAGTTTTAGGGAAAAACCTAAATTTTGGAGGTGGGCTATTCAGCTCTAGGGTCAAACCAGTCACCAATGTCAGTGGGGCTCACTGACATCAGTCAAAAACTAGCACTGATGTTAGCTTACACAGCATCGATATCGGTATATAAGATCAATGTTGATTATAGAAAAAAACCCAAATAGGAAGAAAAGTCCCATTTTGGATCCCTAATTAAGTTAGTGAATGAGCTTAATGGTTGAGCTAGCCTCAGAAGACCCCATGTTGATTGAGTACTGCCTACATAGCCTGAGTGAGGGCCTTAGGCCAATGTAGTTATCCTAATGTGTAGATAAAAAGGATGAGGTATGATTAAAAAAAAATTAAGGGAAGTGGTTAGGAAAAGGGAGGTTGAAATAGGTCATGGGACCTAGGGCTTAAAAGATAGGTCATGGGGTTGAGGGTGTGAGATACAGGCTATGGGGCCTAGAGTTTAAGATATAGGTCATGGGTCAAGTGTTAAAAGATAGGTAGTTGGGCCTAAGGTTGAGAGATAGGCAGTTAGGCCTAAGTTTTAGAGATAGGTAGTTGGGCATAGGGTTTAGAGATAGGTAGTTGGGCATAGAGTTTAGGTGGGTTAACAAGTTAGATGGTTAGGTGGATATACAATTGATCTAACCTTAGAATAACCCATGTCGATTGAGTGCTACCTATATATCCTAGATGAGGGCCTCATGACAATGTAGTTCTCCTAGAGAGGAGGTTAAAAAGGGTAGAAGTTTATATTGGAAAGTATGTGACTTGAGGTTTGTATGTGTCAATGTAGGCTAGGTAGGAGTTGACATTATCAAATTGACTACCTATATTGCTGACAAGGATGAGGAGGGATGCCACAATGGATGAGTGGGAGCACATGGTAGCCATAGGGTTAGGAGGAGTGTGATGATATTTCTAGGTTGCACATGATTTTAGCTTGATGATAGCTTTGATAGAGAGGTGGGATCACACTGCCAACATTTTCCATTTACCTATCAGAGAGTTAATAGTGATGCAGAAGGATGTTTAAAATATTTTACAATTGATACTCTAGGGTGAGGATCTCTTCTCTGGTTTGAGAGAGGAGCATGATATTCATACACAAACATTGTTTGGGGAGCATATTAGTGAGGTGACCTATCATTCAGCAAGCTTTGCATATGAGCCACTACACATTATCAATGAACAGTAGCATCGATTGAGTATCTTGATGATGATAGGGATTATAGTATATATACTTCCAAATGTGGATGAGGGGAGGTTTTTGATTGCATTGATAGGTGTGTTAGCATTGATGGTTGAGCAGTGGATAGTGTATGCATAGGGTCTGACTTTTCTGGCATATTTATAAAGAGAGTTATGGGGTTTGAGGTTGTGATAATGGTATATTTTATGTGTTAGGCATTTATTCTATTATTGGGAATATGAGCACATCATGGTGACATAGCCATTGGGGCTACCCATTATGATTGTAGCTAATTTTAGGGTCGAGTTAAGATGGGAGAGAGGTATGGCCCAGACATGAGTAAATGGCATAATGCAGGACATTGATTATTATAGGCATATAATAGATGGATTGATTCCCATAGATAATGTTTGGAGGCCCTACTTGACATGCCATACATTCAAAGGATAGGTAGAGTAGCTTATCAATTTATAGATTATGTTATGGGTTAGAAGGAGATGAGCTAGAGAGTTAGAGATGATACATGTGGCATAGGTTAGGAGATAGTTTGGCTTATTATAAGATGTGTCTCATACCATTCCTCTATATAGGAGGGATGATATAGAGTTACCCATACCTTTTCCTTAGGAGACAGATGGACTAGATTCTGAGGAGCTACCATTAGGCTCGGGTGTGGTAGATCCTGAATGCATAGTAGCTTATCTTGCATGGTGGACAAGTATACATACCATAATGCATGTCAAGAGGCCACCACCATATTTACAAGGAGTGATGATAGAGAGAGAGATGCAGCTATACAAGCTTGGGATATAGTAGTATAGGCCCAAGATGTAGTACAAGCATAGGTTTTGGTCTTATAAGGCCAAGTTATGACATTGTAGGGATGAATTTGGTAATTATAGGGCAACATTACTATACTGACAGTAGAGAGAGATAATTCGAGAGTAGAAAGATAAGCCTCTCTTCCTTCTCCACCATAGGGACCAGTATAGGGTCCTACAATAGGTTTGATGGGTCTGTTGTAGACTGTATCTCTAGCAAGGTATAACATTGCTTTAGATGAGATTAAATACTATGAGAGAGACATCAAGGAGTTCATATAGATTCAGAGGTATTCCAAGGCAAGAGAGTAGGAGATATCAGTGACACGTGCCATAAATTTTAGCTCATGCAAATGTAGATAGGTAAAGAGTGGTGATGATACTACTACTTCATGACCATGACTATAGCCTTGAGTATTCTAAGGGTTGGATGATATTTTTGATGTTGTTATATATGTTGTATACACATTGGCCTATGAGCTAAAGATGAGAGATGTAATTTTTGAGAGAGATATGATATTGATACAATCCATTGATGTACATTCATATTTAGTGTATATATATATATGAGATCTTATTATTTTGAGATATGTTTATGTGATGGTGATGATGTTAAAATTATTATAATGATGTGGATGTTTATGTTATGTTAATGTCATGTTAATGTTGAGTATATTAGTTGAGTTAGACTAGCATTTCCCATATGTGTGATGGTATATGCATAGTTGATTGGTTAGCTTCATCTTAACATTTTTCTATATTTGTTATAGTGTATGCTTAAAATGAATGGGTTGGGTATGTTTTTTTTATTTCAACATTTTTCCATATTTGTGATGGTGTATGCTTAAAATAAATGGCATAATCTTTATAGTTTTCCTATTTATTGTTGTTTATAGAAACTATGGTTGCATGTTGGGTGCATTTCACATGGGATTATATGAAATGGATTAATAGGCAATGATTTGTTAGTTTTATTATGGTTTTGGGTAGTTATTTGAGTATCTTTACTTGAGATGGATATTTGAGTGATAATATTTGTTAAACACATATCTCTAAGAATCAATAAAAATTGGCAGTAAGGTGAGAAAGTGATTGAATCTTGTTGTGAGATGTGATCTCAGAAGAGAAATCAACATGTGATTTGGATGGGAAATAAATAGGCACAATGCTCGTGTATTGGAAAAGACCATAATCACAACATAAATAGACTCAGGAGTATGAGTTTCTTTCATGCTTTGCATCATTTGAACATTTATTTATTAGAGAAGACTCACCTTATGTCAAGTGAGTTCAAAGTCCCTTAAGATATTATGAGGGGAAAAAGGTAAAAGGAATGAGAGTGTTTGGGTAGCATAACCTTCTTGGTAGGGATGGTACACCCCTTCTGTAGGTGACTCGAGAGCTACTATGGGAAATTCCATGACTTAAATTTTTTTTTTTAATAAGTTGATCACTACAGGAAGCCTATAATGGGATTTTGTTTATGTTGATGTCATATGAAGCTGATTAATATGAGAAGCTTCTACGTCATTATTTCCCTTGATAACAAATCTTGGCTTAGCCATCCTTCAAAGGAGTGGTCTAAGATTTTGTTTTTGATTTTTAATAGATATCCTTCAAGGGAGCAGTCTATTTATACTATCAAGGATAAGTTACGTAGTTATCCTTCAAGGGAGTAGTCTATGTTGAGAATCATGACTTGAGAGATTATAAATCGTCTATGTATCCCTTTTTTTTTGACATTAGTCATGGATAAGACTATATAATATTAGAGGTTTTCCACTTTGAGGGAAAATCCATAGCACTTTGTAGGTTAACTAAGTGTGTAGGAATAAGGGTTAATAGGAAAGGAGATGAATGTAATAGGATTGCTCAAGGGATAAGCTCAAGTTAAACATGAGGTGAAGTGTCACTTGATTAACAAAATAATGGTCATAAGAGCAAAGCAATTAAAGGCTTGGGTTCTAGCCTTCCTTTGAGAGAAGATAAGTAATAAGTTCCTGAGCCATACTTGTGATTTATGATGTAGGGTTCAAGCCAATTAGGAGTAAACTTACCCTATTTGATTTTATCCATGTTCATCACATGTTGATTTTCCTTTAAGATGAGATCTCTAATATTGAAATCTTTCTCTTTGAGGTTTTTGTTGTAAGCACATTTGATATGCTCTTGATATATTTGGAGGTGGTTGAGGGCTATGAGATGATGTTCATCAAGCAACTCAAGTTGAGCCAAACGTTCTTGGCAAAAGTCATCATTAGTATGTCTTGTAGAGAGATGTAAAGAGAAGGAATCTAGACCTTAAGAGGCAAAATAGCTTCCATCCCATAGACTAAATAAAAAAGGCATAGCACCTATAAGGGTTTTAATACTAGTGTGATAAGCCCATAAAGCAAAGGTAATGTGCGTGTGCCAATTCTTGGCAATATCATTGACTACTTTCATGAGGATTTTGGTTAAAGTTTTGTTAGAAGCTTTTGCCTGTCCATTTTCTTATGGATAGTATGGTGATGAGAATCTTAATTTGATTCTAAAAGTGTCATAAAGCTTTTAGATAGTCTTATTTTTGAAATATTTGTCATTATCTAATATAATTTTATGGGGGACACTAAAATGACAGATGATGTGATGGTTGATAAAGTCAACAATTTTGTCAGCCTTAGTGGAGATGAGAGGAATGGCCTAGACCCACTTGGTGAAGTATTCAGTAGCAATAATGATGGAATGGTGATGAAGAGATGAATGAGGGTTAATCTCACTGATTAGATCCAAACCCCTTTGGGAGAAGGGTCAGAAGTCTTTGGTGACTTGTAAGGCATGGCTTAAAATGTGAAGGAGGTTAGCTTGTTGTTGACATTTAATGCAATGTCAAATGTAATCACTATAGTCTTGATGGAGTATTGGCCAATAATATCCAAGTCAAAGGATACATTTGGCAACTATGTTACCATTGAAATGTCCAACATAAATCCCATCATGGACTTTCTTAATGGCAAAAGGGATCTCAATACTAATGAGGCATCTAAGGAAGAGACCATCAAAACCTCGCTTGTAGAGAATTTCCCCTAGCATAGTGTAATGAGTGGTATGTTTCATGAAGGTAAATCTCCCATTATTGGAGAGATCAGAAGGGGTAATAGAAAAGGAGAGGTAATCTATGAGTTGCTTATACCATAAGTCATGTGGGTTGTGTGTTACACTGCCTATAAAAATGGTGTTAGTTGATACATAAGAAGGCAATGTTAAGTGATGTGCAGTGACCTAAATTTTTGAGGAAGAGGGTGAAGAGGGTATGTGTGAATCAAGAGAAGCCACTATGTCAACAAACTTATTTGTATATTGATGAATAGTTTGCCAGAGGTAGGAGTCGAATGGTTTTAATAGTGTATCGATATAATGTTTATATCATTTTAGAATTTTGTTTTTACATAAGTAGGAACCATTAACTTTATTAACTACTAGCTGGGAGTCACTAAAAATGGTTATTGATTTGACACCCAATAAAATAGCCATTTGAAGCCCTAAGATCAAAGCTTCATATTCATCCATATTCTTAGTACATCTAAAATCTAGTTTAAATGACAAAGGTATAGGTTCACCATCAAGAGGGATGAGGATGACCCCCACACCCCCATCATATTGACATTTAGACCCATCAAAGAACATCACCATTTGATAGGAGATATCATCAGTGGAGGGCATTGTGATAAATTCATCAAGGAATTTGAAGTTTGAAGGTTGGTTGTCAAGTAAAGGGGTAATAACTAACTAGTCAATGATCATTTTCCCCTTGATAGACTTTTGTTGAATAAATTCCAAGTCAAATTTAGCAAGGAGCATGAGTCACCGAGCAACACATTGGTTTTGATATGGCTTGGAATGCATGTATATGAGGGGATCAGTATGGGTGATGACATAGGTTTTGTAATTTAAGAGGTAATGATGGAGCTTCGAAGCTGTAAATATCAACATAAGACAAAGCTTTTTGATATGGTTATATCAAGTTTCATAATCAATAATTGTGTAGTTTATGTAGTCAACCACTTATTCTCGATGGTGATCATCCCAATGTTTAATCATATCACCTAGAGAATGGTCTATTATAGAGATGTAAAGGTAAAAAGGTTGGTTTTCCTTAGGTGGAATAAGAACCAGTGGGGAAAGGAAATACCATTTGAGTGCGTTAAAGGCTTCTTGGTAATCTATATTCTAATGAAAGGGGATTTTTTTTAGGAGATGGTGAAAGGGTTGGCAATGATCTGACAATTGGGAGATAAAATGGTGGATTGACTTAAGCTTACCTTACAGGATGCAGAGTTGTTTGATATTAGTAGGTGGAGGCATGTCTAGTATTACTCAAACTTTAGCAAGGCCAACTTCAATACCAAAGACATATTTATTTAGGTTTACTCAAACTTTATATTGGAGGAGATGAGTGAATATGATTTTGAGAATCAAGTGATCTTGGTGAAGTTTAGACTTTTTTATTAAGTCATCCATGTAGTCTTCCATAATTTTGTGTAGGAGATCATGGAAGATGTAAGTCATGACATATTGATAAGTGAAACTAGTGTTCTTTAGACCAAAGGTCATGATATGATAACATAAAGTCCCTTATGGGGTAATGAAATTTTTCTTGTGTTGATCCTCATGAGAAACTAAGATTTGATTGTAACTTGAGAACCCATCCATAAGTGATAGCATCTCATGGCAAGTTGTTAGATCAATAAGTTGGTTGATACTTCGGAAAGGGAAGTCATCCTTTAGATAAGCAAGGTTTAGGTCATGGTAGTCAGTGCAGATGCAAATTCCCTCTATCACTTTTATAATAGGAACAATATTGAAAATCCATTGTGGGTAGTTGATGGGTTGAATAAAGTTAATATAAAAGAGGTGTTGGAGCTCTTTTTTGATAAGGAGAGAAATATGAGGATGAAATTTGAAAATATTTTGCTTAATAGGTTTATCATCTTGATTGGTGATAATGTTTTGGATGATGATAGAAGGGTTGATACTAGGCATGTCATTATAAGACCAAAAGAAAGATTTGTTATGGTCATTAAGAAATATGGCATAATTAGCTTGCTCAAAGGAGTCCAAAGATTGGCCAATCTTAAAGATGTGGGGGTTATCATGAGAGGGTAAATTAATGTCAATGGTTGATTCATTTAACATAGCTTATTTTTTAGATGGGAGTGATAATTCGATATACGAATCATCTGCACCCATGTATGTTAGAATAGCATCATCATCTTGACATTGAATAGTGTTGATAGTGGGAAAGTCTTCATCAATCATTTCATGATGAATGAGAGGAAGGGACCTTGTTTCCTTAACTAGGTGATAGGTGAGTGGGCCCAAATGGATGACATTTACTAAAAAAATAGGAGGTATAGATACCTCTGATTCAGTAGGTGATAGTAGAGGAGAGGATAGAGAAAGAGAGACTGGTTCTTCGATAATTGGTATATGAGAAGATTTGCTTAGTTTTATTGGTTCATCAAAACCCATTCCATGCTACATTTTAGAATTTTTAATGGTTTTATTGGTGGGATATTCAATAGGAATATGAACACCATGCTTGTAATGACATAAACCAAATCCTTTCCAGGCACACCTATAAAGATAGATGTGAGCAAAACTAGGCTTTCCTATGAAATAGAAGTCACAGGTAAATGGTTATGGTGAAGAGGATGGATTACCAATAGTGGGAGCTCAATCAATTCCCCCATATGTGAAATTAGTTCAAAGGTTAGGGGGATCATACGGGATGACCATCCTAATATGGGGATCATAATTAAGGTGCATATGAAGCTTTCCATACTCTTGTGGAGTATGGAACATGTCAAGTGTCAAAAATGATATTCTTCAAGCGATAGATGCTTGAAATTTTCCTCCATGGGGTCTTTGTCAAGAATTTGTGTTATCAATATCTATGTAACTGGGGTAGTGGAGCTTGTGGAAGCTTCAAAAGTATGATGTAGAGGAGATGATGTCTTTAATGGAATGAGAACATCATTGGGGATCAAATTCATATTTCATGTTTTGAAAGGAGGTGGGTTAGTGAGAATAATATACACTTACCCATTGTGCTCAAAATTGATACAGTGGTGCAAAGTCAAGGGCACACATGCCATAGCACATATCTAAGGTTGTCTAAGTAGTATGTTGTATTGTAACTCTCCTACAACATATAAGAGCATAATAATTGTGTGGGGACCCACACAGATATGTAAGAAAATAGTGGCCATCGTAGTAGTTATGGTATCATTAAAGGAGTGGATTACCACATCAGTTTGATACATGCAATTATCAGGAAGGGCTATTTGTTTATAGGCATAGGTGGAGATAATATTAATAGTATCTCCTCCATAAATCATGATTCTTTTGACATGAGTTTGATCGATATATTTGGTTATAAAAAGGGAATAATCTTGATCTTTAAGGTGTTGAAGTGGAATTTCTAATCACTAAAGGAAATCAAGGAGATGGTGTTAAGAGAGATGATCAAAGCTATAAGAGGTTGGGAATCATCATGTTATACCTCAATTGATTTCAAGGAACTAATAAGAACTTAATGGTTTTAGGGTTAGTTTTTTATTAACTCATACAAGGACATTTACAAAAGGGTTTGGTGAAGTTGTTTCACCATCGAGTTTTGAATAACTTCTAAATATGTTGGTTTCAAGACACCTAAGATGGAAATATTTGGATTTGGAGGAGTTTCTTTTGAGAATGGATGAGCCCAAGGGGTGGTGACTTTTTCCTCACCTTTATCTTTTTGATTTTATGACCACATGGCCACATTAACCATGCTGATCTAAAACATAGGTGAAGGAGGTGGCAAAGGGGGTATGACAACATCTTTGGGTTTGAATTTAGGTGAAATGGCATGAGGCATTGTGGATGCCACGGGTGGAATATTAGGAAGGTTAATGGGAGTATCAACAAAGAGAGTGTTGATATCAAAGTGTTAATGAATGACTATTTTGAGAGATTTACAACTCTCAGTATCATGTTTAGGTGAATGATGATATAGACACACTTGTGTATCATCAAACCAAGATGGCTTCAGTCTAAGAGGGTTATAAGGATTAATGGGAGGAAGGATTATTGTGGAGGATTGCAAAAATTGGTGTAGGAAAAGGATTTGAGATCTTATGAGTGGGCTATCACTTTTTATTACAATGGGGGTTGACACCTTTGGTTTAGGAGTCATGGGGATGATTTTATGTGGCACCTTTTTAGGTGGTAGTGGAGCCACATGTTTTTCTAACACTTTCTTGGTGATAGGTGTCACAATATTAGATGTGAAAGGCCTATTAGGTGGTAGAGGTAGTAGTGGAGGTAACATAGCCTTTTATTTTTCTTGGATCAATGATACCCCAACTAAAGTAGAGGGATGTGGTCCCAAAATTGAAGGCAAAGTTGAGAGTAGAAGAGGGAAGGTTCAACGAGATCTAGGAAGCTTAACATTCTTCCTTGGTTTAGGCCACAAAACTCTAACTTGTGGTTGGAGATTCATATCTAATTTCACCTTTGGATGAATTAAATTAGAGACAAGGCAAATGCGTAAAGACATGATCTACTTTAATTTGGCAGACACCTGTGAGGCTGAGGGCTTTGACATAGAAGAATGAGTTTCTAGTGATTTCAGTGAAGAAGCTCCAAATTTATTAAAGACCTTGGGGTAAAGGGTAGTGACAGTAATAGTGATAGAGGATGACACTTGTTGTATAGGATGAGTTTTAAGTTGGTCCCAAAATTTTGCATGATCTAGCTTCATGGAGTCAAGAAATTCTATATTTCCCACTAACCATGAGAAGGGTTTAGATGAAGTTGACGTAGGCCTTATGGTTGCTACTTTATAATCTTAGGTGATTGAGAAAGAGGGAAATTTTTGGCCTCTACTACCTTGGGCCAAAGATGAGAAAGAGATGTAATAGGGTCTTCTTCGATAGAGACGGGAGAAGAGGCATGGTCTTCCATGGGTAGGGGAGAGGTAGGTAAAGAAGGCTCCTCAAGGGTGTAGAGCATAGGTATAATTTATCCCTCAACATGTGGGTGAGGAATAGGTAAAGTATGATCTTCCATAGGTAAAATAAGTGGTACAATTCGTTGAATTGGAGTAGGCACAATAGGTCTCTCATCTAATGTAAAGGTGGATAATATTGGCTCCTCTAAGTGTGAAGGAGGAGTGGATGGGGTACTACCTTCCATTGGTGTAGGAGAGGTAGGTGAAGAAGGTTCCTCAAGAGGGTATAACATAGGAATGATATTCCCCTCAACATGTCATTAAGGAATGGGTAATGCATGGTCCTCAAGTAGTAAGAAGATAGGTAAAATGGGTACAAAAGGAACTAACGATACAAGCTCTTCTTGTGTAAAAAGGAGAGGTAAAGGAGGCCCTTCCTCTTGTGGGAGTGGAATGGGTGAAGTAGGCTCTTTTACCCAAGGAGAAAGGATAGGAAAAATAGACTCCATTGATTTTGGGGGAGGAGTAGGTAAAATGGGTACCTCCTGTTGTGGGATGGGTTAGACTGGAGGTAAAGAAAGACTATATTGATTGTATGGACATTATGATCACATGAGTTATTAGTCATAGTCTAAACATTATTTTGATTGGGTGAATGGTTAGGAAAAGGCTATTTGAACACATCCATATTTTGATTAATAGGTGCATTAGGGTTATCCAATATGATATCACCCTTGTCAAGCATGTCTTGAACAATGTTCTTAAATATTTTACAATTATTAGAATTGTGGCTTTTCACTCGATGGTAGCCATAAAACTCATCCTCCTTATAGCAATTAGGAATAGGATGGGAGGGATCAAAATATATAGGTAGCTTGATTTGAGGAAGATTTATGGCTCCCTATTGTAATATTTTTTCTAAAATGGAAGTGTATGACTCCCCAATGGGAGTGTATCATCTTTTTTCATACCATTGTTAGAATTTCCTAGTCAGATTTTATGAAGTCAAGGAATTAGGTTTGTTTGTGGTTGTGGAAGAAGCTGATTTAATGACCACCACATTGGTGGAGCCTTTAGATTTTTGGTTAAAAGGATAAGGTTTAGAAGAAGAGGAGTCATTTGATTTGTAATTAGTGTTCTTACTATACAACTTGACTCTGTCTTTTTCTATAGCTTGAATCTCAAGTTTTCATGCTATTGTAAAGGTTTCATCAAATGTGTAAAAAGTTTGTACTTGGAGTGTGAATGAAATGTGCTTAGAACATGCCCTCAAGAAGAGATCAATAAGATTAGGTTGGGGTAAAAATAAGGAGAGTTGATTGATTAAGCCTCTCCAGCAAGTAACAAAATCTATGATAGACTCATCATCAAATTGTTTAATAGAATAAAGGTCTATAATAGAAACCTTTTAGGAAATGTTGATAGAGAAATGGTCTAGGAATAATTGTGTGAGTTGGGTAAATGAGAAAAGCGAGTGCTGAGTTATAGAGCTATACCAATCCAAGGTAGCACTTGAAAGAGACATAGAGAAGGAGCAAAGTAGTAATGCATCATCGTGCCCTATTAAATAAAAAGAATATGTAAATGCTTGTAAATGTTATTGTCAGTCCTCTTTACTCTAGAAGCAAGTAAATTTGGGGAGTTCCCATTGTCTTGGATAATGGTAAATAGGCATAGAAGATGGATGGGATCATTGCATATTTGATCATAAGATAACACATTCTTTGAACATGACACGGATATCTCTAGATTACACATCTTGTCCATCGACATCCTAATGAGGTCTGGAGGGGGATTGGTTTGGGAGATACCCCCTAAGTTATAGGGAGTCTAATAAGAAGTAGAGGTAGTGTATGACATATCTTGTTGTGGTTGTGTTGATGTAACATAGGGGTAGTGAGTCATAGGCTAGGGGTAGAAATGAAAGGGGCCTGTCTTGCTGGGTTAGAGACAATGTTTTGGTTTAATGTTATTATTATAGTTTGAGTTGTTGGAATGGTTATATTAGATGAAGGGTGAGGCATAACTCATGTAATTATAGGTGTGAGAGTAGATAGGATGGGTAAAACCAAATTCTGAAATGGGGTTAGACTTGACTGAACTGCTTGTGGTTGTGAAGGTAGGGAAGTCACGATAAGGGTTAGGTAGGATTGGGTAGTTGGTGATGCTAAAATTTAGACATTATTTATGGTTGGGTTACTTGTTGAAGTGGTGCTTTGAGTAACCATGGGGAACATATTGGAGATAGCTGAAACTAAATTTGGTTCCATCAGAGAAGTTGCAATACCATATAGTGGGTCACCTAAAGAATTGTGGGTTTGGCTCATGACAAGGTAATGTTGAAGGGTTTCCACATTGTGATCAAAAAATTTAGCAAAATATTGATCTCTTTCAATCATAATAGGAATTTGGTTAGGCCTAGGAGTATGCTCTGTATCTGAAGTATGCTCCATGATAGAATTAGTAACAAGAGGGGAAGGTGGAAGCAGTTTTTAGCTTGTGTAATTAGTAAGATTTTCGCTTGGCTTCATGTTAATACCATACAAGAAGAAGTATAAATAGTCTTATAAATTTGTATTAGTGATAGAGTGAGTAAAAACCAAGTTTAGGTGTAGGTAGGTAGGTTTTTTTATCTTGTCATTTTGAGAAAATTGAAAATAAATAAATTACACAGTCACTAACTTTGGTCACTTGACCGATGTCGATAGGTTAAAGTCTATCGACATTGGTCGATTTAACTAATGTCAGTCATTATGGAGTCCTGAGAGATGGAAACTATAATGTTTTATAAATCTAGTAGAAAAATCTAGGCAAAATAGAGGATGAAAGAGGTCTGTATAAGGAGGATGAACACTCAAAAAACTTGATATAACAGGTTATATAACTTGAGTATTATGAATAGTGTTGATTTTGTAAATCAATGGAAAAATGTCCTTACCAACTCCAAAATATAGAAGGTAATAGAAAAGTATAAAAATAACATACAACCACTAATTATTAACTCCTATAGATTAATTTTATTCTCATGTTGGCTTATGCCTTAATCAGATAGTGAGATGAGAGCTTGGTTATCGAAGGTACTAAAAAGTAATCTAGAGCTAGTTTTAGGTTAGTTTTGGTACTCAAGGGAAAATATATGTTAGACCAGGTACATGGTTTGTTATAAGATCTTACTCCTCACACTTCATGTACTTGAAGCCAAGCCAAGCCACTTAGCCAAAATATACCTTTTGTTTAGAGTTTATACTCCATCAGAGAATGGAATGGGTTCTCCCCTTGGTGGTGAAATTCAAGTAGGATAGCCAGGTATGGTAAGGTGATCCACCAAGTGATGAAATCCTAATGGGCCTTGTCTCAAGTGAGTTTAGATGTTTGTTTTTATGAGTGTGATCTAGTAGTGTAACATTGGTGTACTACGATTCATTTATAATGCTTGTAATTAACTAGGTGAGCTAATATGTAACAAGCAAACAATGAAGTGCAGTAAGTTTTAAACCCAAATCTAAAGTGTTTTTATTTGAATGAAAATAATAATGAAATAGGAGAAGAGAATGAATTTCACTATCCTAATGTGCATGCAAGAAAGATATAAATAAGATATTCTTTTTATCTTGCAATAAAAATGATAAATTTTTTTTAGAGATAAAAGAAAGAGAAGAGTGGTAAGGAAGAAGAAATTTTAGTTTATTGCCTTTAAATAAAAAATAAAATGTTAAATATTTAATTTTGAGGAAAAAGAGAGGGATAAAGTGTAATGAATGAAATTTCCACTATAATTCACCTATATGAATGCTTAAAACAAGCAATGAACCAAAGGAAAACTCTAGGGTCCCACCAGGTGTGCCAGAAATGTTTCACTAAATTTTGAATCTATTTGATGTTTAAGGAGAAACAAAGATGAAGGGTAGGGATTAGAGATTAGAGAGAACCTAGATTGGTTGCACACCGTATCCAGATGATATTGTTTACTCCTCTTTGGCTAGAGAGGACTACCTGTGAATAAGAAATCACTACTACCAAAAATATTTGTTAGTAGATATATGAGTGGGTTGCCAAGCTACATGCTTATTTTTGGAAGTGTCAAACTTCCTTATGGATGACAGTCCACTTTTTGAAACAAAATGGTAGTGAATAATAAAATGAAAGAGAGAGTAAGAAATAGATATTTGTACCATTATTTTAGTCTGAGTACAGTAGAGAGTGATATAGTGCAGGTAATGTGAGTTATTGGTGTTTTTTGAGGTTGTTTAGGTAGGCTTAGAGAAGTTGATAAAAATATGTAGTCACTAATGTCAGTTAGGATACCGATGTTGGTAAGGATATATGATTGATGTTGGTTATGTGAGTAATGTCGGTAGGGGTAGGAGGTTGTAAGAGACTTTTCTAAGCTAGGAGGTAGATGTTGGTTAGGTTTGTGAGGTTAGGAAGAGTCGTAAGGGAGTGGGTAAGACTCATGTGGGTCTAGATAGAGGGTTGGTATGTTTGAAGTAGAGAGAAATAGGTGAAGGATTTTTATAACTCCTTCATAGGGAGAGTTAGGACATTTGTAAAATGATAAATAGTATAATGTATAGTAATTGTAAAATTACTATTTAAAGTAATTACAAAATATAGAGATATACTTAGCTAGTGAAATGGGTGAACCATGAGTGCTAGATAGATGGCTCTGATAAGGCATGTTTGAAGTAATACATGAACAAAAAAGACAATCATGTACTACTAATTCAAAATAATCTAAGCTCTGTGTAGTATATCAATTCCTAATCTAGACTAATTTATGTAGAGTAATGATAATCTTAGATGTATAAAGTCAAATTCCAAAGCCTATACGTGAATGATTGATTTTTTTTATTTTTTCTGACTCAAATAGTAGCTTGAAATTTGGCTTAAGTAACCAACATTGGTGATCTCATTGATGTCAGTCGACGGCTGACTAACGTCAGTGTTATGAGAATAAGTAAAAGAGCTATTTTTAGCCTATTTTTTGTTCCTTCTCTTGCCAAGTGTGGTATCCATTAGAAAATGGTAGAAATACGAGGTTAAGAAGAATGTAGTTAGCTAGGAATTTATGTTAGGGTGAGAACAAGTCATGGGTAGTTAAGATTAGGGGACTAAGTCTTGAGGTGACTCAGAGGGTAAGAATTAGTCTTAGGATGAGGTGGCCAGGTAAGGTGGCATAAGTAGTTTTTAATTAACTTAATTAAATGTTTTTAAATTACTTAAATGTGTGAGGAGTGAAAACGTGGGGTACGTTGGCTAATTATTAAAAGGATATCGAGGGGGGTTTTAACATAGAGAGTTACACACATGTGTGATGTAATTTTGGTGTCTACATTTACCCCTTTTTGTCTTGTAATTTGTACTGACAAATTACAAGATAAAAATAGGAGTTGGCTATTCCAGGTATGGGATAAGGTATCCCCCCTTAATATGGGAATCAATAGATGAGAATCTGGAATCGAGTACTAGTTTGATAAGGAGTTAATTGGGTGGGTGGATGTTGAGTGAGAGCATGGTAACATCACTTCTTGCACGTATACTACTACGAGTTATAGATGACATAATTAATAATAGGTAAAGGTAAGGAGGACTCGAATATAAATAACCAAATCATAACTTGTAAGTGATAGCTAATATGGTTAAAATTGTCAAAGTTAAAGCTCCAATGGTCCATGTGTTCTAGATATCTGAGGTAGGAAATGCTCTTGGTAAACACAAAAGGTTGTAGGTGATAGGACTAGCTTGGTTGTGATCCAAAACACCTAATATACATGTGTGTGTACAATAGCCAACTATAGTAAGGTAGCATAAGCAGTCAAGATAAGAAATGCAAGGTTGGTTCAAAAGGGTCAATGGTCAAGGAGATACTCATGATCTCTAGTTAGATTAATCATGGGTGGAGATTTAAGTGATATCCAAGGTTATTTCTCATGGTTGGGGAGATATATGTGATCTCCAAGTTGCCCAAAACTTAGGGTGTGGTCTAAAGGGTGGTGGTTAGGGTTGAAAACTTTAATTCTAAGGCTATCAACATCAATTATGTCACTGATGTCGATAGTAAGTATTGATGATATCAGTGTCTTATGTCAAGACTGTTGATGTTAGTTGGAGACCAAATTTGACAAAAAGGGGTTTGACAAACCACCAAAACTCATTTATGATAGTTGATTCGATAAAAAGAGTTTTGAATATTATGGGGCATAGGATATCCCTAACCTGTCTACTTGTGGTGAGGTGGTGAGAGATAAGTAGTTGAGAAGAGTGTGTGAGAGAGTGAGGGTGTGATTGAGCACTTAGTGGGCCACAATGTGATTGAGAGAGTGTTGGTATGGGTAGAGATGGCAAAGGTAGGAGAGGACCTAATTAGAGGCATGCCACCATAAGTGCCAACCATTCTAACCTAGAGGAGATAGAGAGATGAGGTAGGATGCTCTTTGAGTTGAACTATAATTTAAGGTAGTTAATTTGTTATTTAGGCTAAATTTGAATGTTTCAAGGGAGAGAGTACAATTATATGGGTAGTAAATTATGTAAGGGTAGGTTTGGGTGAATTTGAGAGGGGTTAGGGGTAGTTTTAAGAAAAAACCTAAATTTTGGAGGTGGGTTGTTTGGATCTAAGGCTGAACCAATCATTGATGTCAATGGGGTTCACTGACATTGGTCAAAAATTGGCACTGATGTCATCTGACCTAGTGTTTATTTCAACATATAAGACTGACATTAGTTATAATAAAAACCCCAAATAGGAATAAAAATCCCATTTTGACTCCCTAATTGAGTTAGTCGATGAGCCTAATGGTTGAGCTAGCCTCAAAAGACCCCATGTCGACTGAGTGTTACCTATATAGCCTAAATGAGGGCCTCAAGACAATGTAGTTCTCCCAATGCATAGGGAAAAAGTGTGATGTATGATTAAAATTTTGTTAAGGGAAGTGGTTAAGAAAAGGGAGGTTGAAATAGATCATGGGACCTAGGGCTTAAAAGATAAGTCATGGGGTTAAGGGTGTAAGATATAAATAGTGGGGCCTAGAGTTTAAGATATAGGCCATGGGGCCTAGAGTTGAAAGATGGTTAATTGGGCCTAGGGTTGAGAGATAGGTAGTTAGGCCTAGGGTTGAGAGATAGGGAATTAGGCCTAGGGTTTAGAGATAGGTAGTTAGGACTAGGGTTTAGAGATAAATAGTTGGGCATAGGGTTTAGGTGGGTTAATAGGTTAGATAGTTAGGTGGGTATATGGCTAAGATAACCTCATATAAACCTATGTTGATTGAGTACTACCTACATATCCTAGATGAGGGTGTAGACACCGAAATCGTGTCGACTCCCCTGGTCATTCCCCGTCTTATTCTTCTTCGCCTATTTAACCCTTGTCGATCACTTGTTCCACCAACCTTGACCCTGGCAGCATGTAAAAATGAGCACAGAGCTAAAGCTAGACTCTATCCCCATTGTGCATCTGCCAACGATGGTCTTTACCTGGCCTATGTCACCGACATCGGTCACTTATCGGCCGACGTCGGCAATCCTGCCGACGTCGGTCACCTTGCCGTTATCCATTATCAGTTATCATTCAGTTCTCGATCGGTTTCCCAAAATGGTTATCGAACCGTCTCTCGAACCGTCCCTCGCCTTCATCAGCGTCCACTGATCAATCCCGAAGGCTAATCAATCAATCGACCTCCGAACTCTGACATCCACAGACTCTGGCAATCAACACTCTCGCGATCAACCAACTCCGGCATCAACCAATCTGCATTCATTTCAATCCGGCACTACACAAACAACTTCAACTATGGCTTTCATCACGTCTTCTGATAGGTAAGTATTTTCTCTGTTTATTTTCATTTCTTTTTTATTATTATTTATTCATTATTTCTATCATCCCGAATCTTCAAACCACAAAACCCAAGTTCTGAATCTCTCCTTTACATCCCTGCCCACTATCCGAATCCATAACTCTGTCCAGACTCGACTAAAACCCCCAGACTCTGTCCAAACCCGACCTTACCTTGCCCAGACCCTATCCTGACCTTATCTCGATTCTATCAGACCTTGTCCCGACCCTATCAAGACCCTGTCCCGACTCTCCCAGACCTTCTGCAACTCATCCAGAACCTGTCTCGACCGACGCCGGTCACTGCCCCGACCGACGATGGCACCTTAACCGACGTCAGCATCTTACAGACCGACACCGGCATCACAGAGACCGACGCTGGTGACTGTGCAGAACAGTGCTGCATATCAGGTACGCATTTTATTTTCTATCATTTATTTCTGCCATTTTATCTTTCATTATTATCTACTTTCGTCCAATATTCTACTTTTTTATCAGTGGGTTGATATCCTTCTAGGAAGTCTTCGTACTTTTGGGATCGGGCATTCGCCTGACAGCCCACCATATCTTTGACTAACGTTTTTTCGTGTTTTAGTCTCTTTTCTTCGCAGGTGTCACTCCTCCACAGCCAAAGAGGAGAATCTTCCAACGTCTGATTTCGGTGCGCACAACTTTATCAGGTACTTCTAGCCTTGACCATTTCTTTTAGTTTCTTATTTCTTCTTTGAATGTAGAAAGCAATTTTGCATAGAAACATTCTGGCACGCCCGGTGGGACTCTAGGTCCTCCTTGGGTTCTTTCTTTCTTTCGTTCATTTAGGTGCATTAGGTTTCTTCCTTTTCGCCTCCTTTCGTCTCTTCTTAAACGACATCATAAGCAGGACTAAAACGAACATTTCTTTCTTTCTTGCACTTCTAGACTAGCTAAAACCCATATTCTTCGACTCTTTCTCCATTCGTCTTCATACGAACAAACATTTTGACTTGGGCATTAAAACACTTTGCATTCATTTCTGTTTGCCTGCATCTCTTAGACCACACATAGTAATTAAACCGCATATTGAATTAATCTAGATCACTTGATGTTACACGACCAAACCACCTGCACAAAACAAACATTTTAACTTACCTGAGACAAGGCCCGACTGGGATTTCATCCCCGAGCGGATACCTTACCCGTCCCGGTGACCCTACTTGAATTTCATCACCAAGGGGGAAGCCCACTCCATTCTCTAGCGGAGGATAAACTCTAGTGGAAGTATATTTTGGCTAAGCGAAACCAGCTAACCACTAGAATCGTGAAGTGAGGGGAGCTTGCTCCTTAGCACCAGGCCTGTACGGAAGCTAACACAAATTTCTTGAGCACCATAACAAAACCCGAAACCTTCCATAAACTGCTTCTTCTAGGACCCGACTCACAAAGCCAATCTTCCTCTACACACATTCTAAGGCATAAGCCACTATAATCCTAATAATTTATTTCTAGGGTTTTAGGATCTGCTTGTGTCTTCATCTTTTTGGTTCTTATCTACTTGTTTGAGCTTGTGAGGACGTTTTTCCTTGCCTTGAATGGTTCTGACTCGTAGCCAAGCCAAGGCTCTAGTCGATCATGCGAGGCATCATCCTCTTCCGTCTACCCCACCTACAACCAGCCCTATAATGGAGTTCAACTCAGAAACTGAAAGAACTCCTACCAGACCATCTCCGACCCAAACACCTATCATCCCAGAAGGGGACCAAGATTTTGCACGATTCTTGGACCTCAATACCAAAGCCTTGCAACACTATCTCGTGAATAGCCGAACGCGAGACCCCTTGGGCAATCCAATTTATGGAATGCCGACTTCTCTCCTCGAGACTGCGGTCATATCAACAACGTCCGTAGTCCAACCCTTAGACACCCAGGCTGTTGCCTCAACCAATGACCAACCTTTTACCAACCATCCAAGTGTGGCCTCTCCTTCCATTGCTGGGCCCACTTTCACCGGGGTTTCAGCCCCCAATCAATCTCAGCCCACTCAACCACTTTCTACCCCCTTTCAAAACTTGGTCGTCTCTATTCCGCCTACCCTTACTCCTATCAACACTAGGGTGGCTACCTATCCATTGGCCCATGTTACCTCTAACCAACCTCCCATGACAACATCAAACCTAGCCATGCCTTCCATCCAACCATCCTTAGTCACTTCTTCTGTCCCTACGACTAGTCATCCGTACGTTGCACCCTTATTGGTACAACCGACTACGTCGTATACCTCTTCCAGCCTCTTTCAAGCGCCTTACAATCTAGGAGGTGCTCCACCCACCAATCCATCAGTAGATATTATCAAGATGCTGATGGATAAAATGTCCAACCTTGAGACCTCCGTTACCGGCTCACACAACACTCTCTCGTATGAACATATCTGCAACGAGCCCATCCATCCTTCTGTCCCCATCAGACCATATTCCAGCCAGTGGGAACTTCCTAAGTTTTCTCATTTCCAGAGCAAGGAAGACCCACAACAACATTTATGGGCATTCAGACACGCCTGTTATCTTATCGCCCACGATGATGCGTTGCTCTTACGCACGTTTCCCATGTCTCTCTCGGGTGCTGCACTTGACTGGTACAGCTCTCTTCCCAGCCATTCCATCCTCACATTCACTCAGCTGGCCCAGCTCTTCCTCGATCATTTCTCCATCAATATCACCAAGAAGGTCTCTATCACAGACCTCTATTCTATTCGCCAGTTCGAGGATGAATCTATTACTGATTTCATCGCTCGGTGGAGGAGCCTTATCAATCAACTTTCATTTTCCTTACCTCAGCCTGAGCTTATTGAACTTTTCTCTCAAGCCTGTGTTAAACATATTTCTTCTACCTTGAGGGTTCAAACCTTCTGCACTTTTGACGAAGCCTTCACGATGGCTCGTAAACTTGAGTTACGTGCTGTCGAGGAGAATAAAGTCAAGTTGCGGAGTAAGAATCCCAACTCCAAAACCAATGACCCCTCTTCTAAGCCTTCCTCGTCCAATCCTAAATCTAAAGCTTCAGCAAATGCTATGGTTGTTAGATCTTCCTCCTCTTCGCCTTCAACTAATCAACCTGAACCATCCACATCTATGAGCGCCACTCGTTAATTTCAGTAGAGATACATACAGCGACAGTTTACTCCACTTGGAGAATCATACGCGTCTGTGCTGGAAAAACTCGTCAAACAAGGGGCCATCAATCTCCCTCAAGCTCGACCTCCACCACAATTTGATCCCTCACGCGCCATCCCTACGTGGTATAGGGAAAATGACTTCTGCCACTACCACCGTGTTAAAGGTCATGACACGGGCAACTGTAAGACCCTTAAAAACATAGTCCAAGACATGTTAGAAAAGGGTGACCTCATCCTCGACAATCCCAATGCCCCTCCTAATCAGGGTATCGATATCTTCAAACAACCGTTCCCTAATCATCCACCAACCCAAAACAACGTCCAGACCTTGACTGACAATACCCATGAACATAATATTCGAACAGTCAATATGGTCTCGCCCCTCATTTCTAACCAACCCCAAGAGGTGAGTTCATCCATCAGTCCATCACATGTGGACGAACCTCTTTCTCCAGCTAGTTCTCCCTCAACTTCTCTCATTTTGGAGGATGCCTCGACCTTACCAGCACCGCCAGTTTCACCATCTTCCTTCTTGCTGCCCATGGAGGACCTAACCTTTCCTACTCCTCGACCACAAGTGGAGGGCACTATCATCCCTGCCCTTTACCCGCTTGAGGAGCTTCATTCTCCAGTTTCTTCTCCACCCAGGGAAGAACCCATCTCTCCTTCGTCTCCAACCAAACATAAACCTATCATGACTTCACCATGCTTTGGGCCCGAGACTACTACACCCGTCTCACCTTCAGTCCCACAACCGTCGGCATCTTCTCAAGAGCCCAAACTTCATCCCGCATCTTCTCAGCCATTTTCCTGACTAGTGGAGAGACTCAAACTTCTCCCTTCTAGGAAAGTGGAACATCAGGGATTGTGGGACCGTCTCATAGCTCTTCAACAAGCCCGAGCCCTCTCATCTCATACTGCTAATCCTCCCATGGCAGAACCTCTTAAGACTATCAACAAAAATTCGATCTCCACTTCCAAACCATCTACATCTTCATCAACTTCATCAAAACCAAAACCCTCATCTACTCCGCCTAAACCTATCAAAACACTTGGCGTTCGCCCCGTCTCCAACCTCACTCATCCACAAGTGAAGGTGGACTTAAACCAAACTTCAACTAATAATAGTCTTCAACCTAAATCACAAAAGATTGCCAAACCACAGAGGTAAACGCCTCCTCTTCCGTCACCATTGCCCTCCATTTTGGGCCCGCATCCTTCAACCCTAACCAGAGTCCTTCCCACTTCAACCTCTAATCACAACCGGTTGCCTCCTTTGCTTCCTTTACCTACCGCTAGCCTACCCTCTCCCAAAAGGATGATACCTCTCATGAAGAGTGTACCATCTCCGCCTGTCATCGCACCATCAACCTAGAAGGTGGTACGAAAACCCCCTCCAACTTCGCCCAAGCAAAAGTCACCGACATCGCATACATCGATGAGCACGGACCCTTTAGTGGGCTCATACTCTTTGATCTTACAACGACTTTTGAAAACTTCTAGCATAACTCTTCCACCCATCAAGCCCTTTCAACCTCTCGGGTCTAAACCCTCCTGGTTCGACGACACGAAGATTTGTTTATATCATCGTACACCAGGACATGACACCGAGACTTGTTGTGCCCTCAAGGCTGTCATTCGCCATTATCTGGAGAAAGACACTCTTCTCTTTGAGGACACTTTTGACCACCCCCCGACTCCTTCTCATAACCCTTCAACCTCTTCAAACCCATCCACATCTCATCAACCGGTTACAACCCCTTCATCATCTTCACCTCCCATCTTTGAAATCAATGCCATTCACATCACCACTAGGTCACAAAAGGACAAGGTGAAAGAAAAAGCCGCCATTCCTTGGACCTACCCTTTTGTCAATCCACCTCAACCGCCTAAGCCTAAGATTTCTATCCTTGGCGCGCCTCAACCCTCTTCTTCTTCTTCTTCTTCTTCCGGACCAATCCACGACTCCATGTTGAAACAGCTTCACCAGACGCCTGTGAAGATGTCCCTCTATGATCTCATCCAAACCTCACCCCAACATCGTCAGGCCTTCATCCAAGCTCTGCAGGCAGCGGAGGTCCAACCCGAGGACCCCCAACCACTTGCTGCTCTTGTCCACTCCTTAGCCCCTGTTGCTTCCATCACATTCAGTGATTCTAAGATTCCCACATCCAACACGGAAGATCAGGACGCTGCCCTCTTCATCACTGCCTATATCGATCGGACACGCATTAAACGCGTTATGATCGATGGGGGCGCTAGCATCAACATCATCTCCACCCATGCCTTTGATCAGTTGGCTCTTCCCAAGAATTGTGTCTCCAAAACTGACGCGATCTTGCATTCTTTCAATGACACTACTACCACGACCATTGGCACAGTCATCCTTCATATTGGCGTTGGTCCATGCATAGTCCCAGAGCTCTTCTACATCATCGAAGGAGAGTTCCAATACAACATCTTGCTAGGCCGACCCTGGATCCGCGCCATGGCCTGTGTCCCCTCCACCCTGCACCGTTGTGTGAAGTTTGAGCATGACGGACAAGTCCACACCATTCCCGTTGACCCTTCACCCTTCAAAACATGCAACACCACCTACCGTCCAAACAATGTCCTCATTCCTATCAAGCCATCAACCCCGGTACCGCCTCCATCCGCAGAAGCTTCGACCAGTTCACAACAGGCGGTCGCCCTTACACCTCCCCTTCAAGCGACAACCACAGACCCCATGGAAGACATCTTCCAAAGACTTTCATCGGGAGAGTATCGCTTGCTGGCTTTAGACATGTTCCAAACTCCATAAGAGTATGGACGCCTTCATCACAGCCCCAACTACGACCATCAGATCGGGATGATCATACCTTATGGTCCCCCTCACCTCCGCACCAACCTCGTCTATGGGGGGCTTAATCTAGCTCCTACTGATGGTAATCCTCTTTCTTCACCTCAACCTTTCACATCAAATTTCTCATTTCTTGGCAACCCCGCCTTTGCACACACTTACCTTTACAGGTGTGCATGGAAGGGTTTTGGTTTCGAACGCTATGAGCAGGGCTCCCATCAGCCTATCCAACCGCTCAACGATGACGACGCCAAGAAATGGTATGGTCTGGGCTATCACGACCCCACTCAAGACCCTGTAGACCTTTGTCCTGAACCAATCCTTGACCAATCTCCTCCACACTTGCCTGTTTCACCACCTTCACCTATGGAGTCAGTGGTTTCCATTCCTCCTAGTTTTTTTTTTTTCCATAAACACCATCCGCCTAAACCCCTTGACTTATCAGCTCAATGGGGTATCCAAGTCTCTCCCTCTCATTCTTCCCAGCATGATCGAAGATGAGTCGGCAACCATTCACACTGTTCACTGTGTTGACGACGACGCCATTCTTTCTTACATGGGCGCTGACGATTCTTTCATCCAGCGCTCCCTCCCTTCTGAGACCCAAGTTATGTTAAATGAATCAACCATTGACATCAACCTTCCTTCTTCTGATGTTCCTTATGTCTTAAAGATTGGCCAATCTTTAGACGCTCAGGAGCATCTTGACTATACCCAGTTCCTCTCTGACCATAGCAAGGCCTTTACCTGGACTTACAGTGATATGTCTGGCATCGACCCCACCATCGTTACCCATAACATTATCACCAAACCAGAGGCTAAGCCTGTCAGGCAAAAGCTTCGAAAGATGCATCCTCGCGTTGCCCTCCTTGTCAAAGAGGAGCTTCAGCATCTCCTTTTTGTCTCCTTCATCCAGCCCATCGATTCTCCACAGTGGGTCTCTAACATCATCCCAGTCACCAAGGCAACTAGGGGGATTCGGATCTATACAGACTATCGCGACCTTAATCTAGCCTATCCTAAAGACGACTTTCCTCTTCCTAACATCGACCAGCTTGTTGATCTTATGGCCGGCCATGAGATGCTATCTCTTATGGATGGGTTTTTAGGATATAATCAAATCCTGATTACTCCAGAAGATCAGCACAAGACTACTTTCATTACCCCATGGGGGACTTTCTGCTATCGAGTCATGCCTTTCAGCTTGAAGAACGCAGGTGCCACTTATCAGCGTGCCATGACCTACATTTTCCATGATCTCCTCCACAAAATCATGGAGGACTATGTGGATGACCTGCTCGGCAAGTCCAAATTTCGCCGTGACCATCTGACCATTCTCAAAATCATCTTTTCTCATCTTCTTCAGTACAATGTTCATCTTAATCCCAAGAAATGTGTCTTTGGGGTCCTCTCTGGCAAGCTTCTCAGCTTCATCGTTTCCTTCCGTGGCATCGAGATAGATCCCGCCAAGATTCGCGCTATCCTCGAAATGCCTCCCCCGACCAATCTCAAGCAGCTTCGCAGTTTGCAAGGCAAGCTCCAGTCCATTTGTCACTTCATCTCGCAGCTTTCTGACCGCTGCCAACCTTTTCATCATCTCCTTAAGAAGGACATCATTTTTACATGGGATAAGAACTGTCAAGAGGCTTTTGAAGCCTTAAAATGCTATCTGGTCTCTCCACCAGTTCTCATTCCACCTAAATATGACCAACCCTTCTACCTTTATATCTCAGCCACTCACCATTCGTTAGGTGCCATGATCGCACACCGAGATGAGCATCATCGTGAGCAAGCGGTTTACTACATTAGCCAAACATTGGTTGACTATGAAACTCGGTATACCCATATCGAGAAACTCTGTTTGGCATTAGTCTTTGCTACTACTAAGCTTCACCACTATCTTCTCAGTCACAAAACCTTTATCATCACCCACACCGACCCTCTCAAGTATATGCACTCCAAGCCATATCAGAATCAAGGTATGGCTCGGTGGCTCATGCTGCTTGCTGAGTTCGATCTCGAATTCATCCAGCAGAAATCTATCAAGGGGCAAACCATCGCTGATCAACTAGCAGATGCCCCTCTTCCTGACAATCAACCTTCGCAGTGTGAGTTCCCTGACGAGTCTATCACTGCACTTTCTTCTGACGACACCACCTATCAGATGACTATGTTCTTTGACGGATCCAAATGTCAACTAGGTGGAGGTGCTGGGGTCATTCTCATCCCACTCGAAGGGGAGCCCATGCCTTTGTCTTTTAAACTCGACTTTGATTGTACCAATAATATGGCCGAATATGAGGCCTTAATTTTGGGACTTCAGACCGCCCTCTCTCTCAGCATCAATTCCATCAACATCTTCGGCGACTCGCAGCTCATCGTCAATCAGGTCAACGGTTCATACCTCTATAAAAATGAAATTTTGCAAAGGTACAAAAACCGTGTTGACATTCTCCTTGCATCTTTCAACCATTTCCTCCTGCAGACTGTTCCTCGATCCACGAATAAGTTTGCTGACACCATGGCTTCTCTTGCTTCACATATCCCATCTTCCTCATCTACATCTAGACTTTTTGTCACAGTGCGTCATGTGCCGTTGCCTTCATATATCTCTCCTCACATTCATCATGTCAACACTATAAACCCTATCCCACAAGATGCTTGGTATAAGCAACTTGTAGACTTCTTATCTCTCTCTGTCATTCCTCCCAACCTCTCTAGTAATGCACGATGAGCTTTTATCAAGCGTACTGGTCGCTATACCATGCTAGGGGGTCTTCTCTATAAGCGAGGCTTCGATGGCCTCCTTCTTCGCTGTCTCACCTCCACTGAAACATCTCAAGCCATTCAGCAAGTCCACGACGGGATTTGTGGCAGACATTTCAGTGGGAATTTGGTTTCCAAGCGCATCCTTCGTCTGGGCTATTATTGGCCTACCCTTCATCAAGACTGTAGCGATTATGTTCGACGTTGCATCAAGTGTCAGCAGCACTCTAACTTGCTTCATCTCCCAGTCATGCCTTTCAAATTGCTCAGGATTTCTGGCCTTTTTCTCAATGGGGTTTAGATCTCATCGATGAGATTAACCCTCATTCGTCTCTTCGTCATCAATCCATCATCACAGCCACTGAATATTTCACTAAGTGGGTGGAAGCCATTCCTCTTGTCTCCACAAAATCCGACAAGATCATCGACTTCATCAACACCCACATCATCTGTCGTTTCGGTGTCCCTCATAAAATCATCACTGATAATGGCAAGTCCTTCAAAAACAAAACTGTCCAAAAGCTATGCGACTCCTTCGGCATCAAACTCAGTTTCTCTTCGCCTTACTACCCACAAGCAAATGGGCAAGCCGAGGCTTCCAACAAAATTCTCACCAAAATTCTCATGAAAGTGGTCAGTGACACAGGCAGGGATTGGCACATTCACATTCCCTTCGCTTTGTGGGCTTATCGCACTAGCATCCGAACCTCCACGGGTGCTACCCCTTTTTCTCTCATGTACAGAATAGAGGCTGTTTTACCTCTTGAAGTACAGATCCCATCTCTCCGCATTTCTCTACATGATATTCTTTCCAATGATGACTTTCGTCAAGATCGCTTAGCTCAACTTGAGTTACTTGACGAACGTCGTCTTGTTGCCCTTAATCATCTCCATGTCTATCAACGTCGCATCAAGCACGCCTATGACAAAAATCTATGAGAACGAGATTTTAACATCGGAGACCTCGTCCTCAAAGAGAATCAACACGTGACCAATATGGAGCGAAGTAAACGAGGCAAGTTTACTCCTAATTGGCTCGGACCTTTTATTATCACGCACAAGTATGGATCAGGGACTTACCGTCTGTCTTCTCTTGATGGATAACCAGAACCTGAGCCTCTTAATGCGTTGCATCTGCGACCGTTCTACTGCTAGTTGAGTACTCGTCCACTTGACACTTAACTTGAGCTCGTCCCTTGAGCAATCCCCGTCCTCTTAAATCCTACTTCCCTTCAACCCTATTCCTCTTAACAATTCCTATAACCTTTTTATGCTGTATGGATGCTTTGTCCTAATAAAAGGGAGCCCTTGACCTTCTATAATCTTGTCCATGACTCACATTTCTATAAAAACAAATCAAGATGTCATAATATCCATGGTCACTATATCAATATCAAATCAAAGAACAGACTGCTCCCTCGAAGGATAGCTATACTATCATTGTTGTAATTAATAGACTGCTCCCTCGAAGGACAGCTATTCAAAAGCCCTTATATTAAACAAAAATCTAGACCACTCCCTCGAAGGATGGCTATGACTAATCTGGCAATAAACAGCATTATTTTAGAAGCTTCTCACATTGATCAGCTTCACAACCTGACCACCAAGCAAATGACATCTTTATGCAGGCTTCCCGCATTGATCAGTCTGTGCCAAAAAAAAAAATGAGTCATGGACTTGACTTATAGTTGTCTCAGGGTCTCCTATAAAAAGGGGCAAAGTTATCTCTGCTCTTAAAATGGGTTACCCTCTTTCCTCCTCCTATCACCTGCTCAAGGGACTTCGAGCTCACTTTAATGTCTAAGTGATTCGATTACCGCTCTAACATCACTATGGTCAACGACGTCACGCATGAATGGGGCTCTTGGTTCTCATAACCCCTATCTATGCTATCTTTTTGGTCCTTGTCAATGAAAGAGCAATATGCTTTTCACTTCTTCTACACTTTGGTCACATTCACCTTCATCACTTGTCAATCGACTCAACTCAACTCTCTTTTCAGACCATCAACATGACCTAGCCTATTCGCCCTAGTTTCTATGGACACCAATACACATGGAAACTATCGACCCGCCACAATTTATATTCAGCATAAACCAATACTTACTGCAGCATAAATAAACCTCAATTCATTTTTAGCATACATCCATCACGAATATGGAATATTGCTAGGGATGAAAAACCCCTCCACCAATGTTGCAGAATACACCATTTGGAAAAGGCTGCAACATCTTTTTTCCTCATCATTTCATCATAACTAAGACCAATCTATCAACCATTTTAACCACCTGAATCTCTCTGATGGACAAACCTTCTTTCCTTCTTTTAACCATAACCTTGCCCTTAACCACGACCCATTTTTATCCCTTTGACCCTCCCTCCCTTCTAGGGAGAACTACATTGGCCTGAGGCCCTATCACCAGGGCTATGTAGGCAGCACTCAGTTGACATGGGATCTTCTGGGGTTAGCTCGGCCACATCCTTTCATCCATTCATCCATCCATCGACCACCAACCATTGGAGATCATGCCTATCTCCTCTGACCTCAACCACTTCCAAGACACTGTTGCCTTGGTTGTTTTTGCATGTATGCTACCTCATGACTGGTTAGCAGAATTGTGCGCAGACCTTTTTGGACCCTCACAAGTATAGGATCACCAGTCGGTTGATCCACACTACTTGTGACTTTTTCATGTTTCTAGGAGCACTTCCTGAGCCCAGGATACCTAGACCGTGACGACCCATTTGGAGCTTTAGCTTAGATTGAGTAACCCGATCAGCAGACGACTAAATATTGGGGCCCGGTTATCTCAATTTTGGAACTCCTCGACACTTGACCTGTGACACTTTGACCTAACCATCTCGTGAAGAGGTATGCGTGCAATCACACCTTTTGCAGCGTTTACCCTCACCCTTTTTTCATCCACTCTTTGTCAAATCAGCACCCGATTCCCGGTTCCCTTCCCTCGACTCCTGCTTTGAGGGGGAATACCTTATCCATAATCGGGGCAATCCGCTTCATGTTCTTGTCTTGCAGTTCATTCGAACAACCAACAAGATGAAATCAACCTTATCCCTCACCTAGGGCAATCACTCATATTTTTGTCTTACAGTTCGTCTAAAACAACCAACAAGACAAAAAGGGGCAAATGTAGACACCGAAATCGTGTCGACTCCCCTGGTCATTCCCCGTCTTATTCTTCTTCACCTATTTAACCCTTGTCGATCACTTGTTCCACCAACCTTGACCCTGGCAGCATGTAAAAATGAGCACAGAGCTAAAGCTAGACTCTATCCCCATTGTGCATCTGCCGATGACGGTCTTTACCCAGCTGATGTCGCCGACATCGGTCACTTATCGGCCGACATCGGCAATCCTGTCGACGTCGGTCACCTTGCCGTTATCCGTTATCAGTTATCATTTGGTTCCCGATCAGTTTCCTGAAACGGTTATCAAACCGTCTCTCGAACCGTCCCTCGCCTTCATCAGCGTCCGCCGATCAATCCCAAAGGCTAATCAATCAATCGACCTCCAAACTCTGACATCCACAGACTCTGGCAATCAACACTCTCGCGATAAACCAACTCTGGCATCAACCAATCTGCATTTGTTTCAATCTGGCACTGCACAGACAACTTCAACTATGGCTTTCATCACGTCTTCTGACAGGTAAGTATTTTCTCTGTTTATTTTCATTTCTTTCTGATTATTATTTGTTCATTATTTTTGTCATCCCGAATCTTCAAACCACAAAACCCAAGTTTTGAATCTCTCCTTTACATCCCTGCCCACTATTCGAATCCATAACTCTGTCTAGACTCGACTAAAACCCCCAGACTCTATCCAAACCTGACCTTACCTTGCCCAGACCCTGTCTTGACCTTATCTCGATTCTATTAGACCTTGTCCCGACCCTGTCAAGACCCTATCCCGACTCTCCCAGACCTTCTGCAACTCATCCAGAACCTGTCTCGACCGACGCCGGTCACTGCCCCGACCGACGACGGCACCTCAATCGACGTCGGCACCTTACAGACCGACGTCGGCATCACAGAGACCGACACCGGCGACTGTGCAGAACAGTGCTGCATATCAGGTATGCATTTTATTTTCTATCATTTATTTTTGCCATTTTATCTTTCATTATTATCTACTTTTGTCCAATATTCTGCTTTTTTATCAGTGGGTTGATATCCTTCTAGGAAGTCTTCATACTTTCGGGATCGGGCATTCGCCTGACAGCCCACCATATCTTTGACTAACGTTTTTCTGTGTTTTAGTCTCTTTTCTTCGCAGGTGTCATTCCTCCACAGCCAAAGAGGAGAATCTTCCAACGTCTGATTTCGGTGCGCACAACTTTATCAGGTACTTCTAGCCTTGACCATTTCTTTTAGTTTCTTATTTCTTCTTTGAATGTAGAAAGTAATTTTGCATAGAAATAGAGGGCCTCATGCCAATGTAGTTATCCCAAAGAGAAGGGAATAAAGGGTGGAAGTTTATATTAGAAAGTATGTAACTTGAGGTTTGTGTGTGTGGATATAGGCTAGGTAGGAGTTGACATCATGAGATAAACTACCTACATTGTTGATGAGCATGAATATGTCACCATGGATGAGTGGGAGCACATGGTAGCAATACGGTTAGGAGGAGTGCAATGATATTTCCAAGTTGCACATGATGTTATCTTAATGATATCTTTGATAGAGAAGTGGGATCACACCACCAACAATTTCTATTTGCCTACCAGAGAGTTGATAGTGATGCAAGAGGATGTTTATAAGATTTTATAGTTATCTCTCTAGGGTGAGGAGATCTTCTCTTATTTGAGAGAGGAGCATGATATTCATATGGCAACATTGTTTGGGGAGTATGTCAGTGAGGTGACATATCATTTGATGAGCTTTGAATATGATCTATTATACATTGTTGATGAGGAGTATCATCAATTGAATATCTTAATGATGATAGGGATTATAATATATGCACTTCTAAATGTGTATGAGAGGATATTTTTTATTGCATTGACAGGTGTGTTAACACAGATGGTTGAGCAATAGATAGTGTATGCATGGGATCTAACTTTTCTAACATAATTATACAGAGAGTTATGGGGTTTGAGGCTATGATGATGGTATAGTTTATGTGTTAGTAACTTACTCCATTGTTGGGCATATGATCACATCATGGTGATACAGCCATTGGGGCTACCTATTATGATTGTAATTAGTTTTTGGGTTAATTTCAGATTATGGAAAGAGGGTATGGCCCAAACATAAGTAGATAGCATAGTGTGAGACATTGATTATTATAGGTGTATGATAGAAGGATCGATTCATGTATATATTTTTTAGAGGCCCTACTTGACATACCCTACATTCAGAGGATAGGTAGAGCAGCTTATTGGTTTACATATTACATTATGGGTTAGAGGGAGATGAGTTGGAGTTAGATATGATACCCATAGCATAGGTCAGGAGATAGTTTGGCTTGTTAGCAGATGTGCCTCATGTCATTCCTCTATATAAGAGGGATGATTGAGAGGCACCCCTACCTTTGCCTTAGGAGATAGATGGGCTAGATTTTAAGGAGCTACCAATAGGTCTAGGTGTGGTAGATCTTGGATGCATAATGGCTTATCTTGTGTGGTAGATAGGTCTACATCTCATGGTTCAGGTCAAGAGGCCACCACCAGATTTATAGGGAGTGATGAGAGAGAGATGTAGCTATATAGGCTTGGGATGTAGTGGTACATGCTCAAGATGTAGCACAAGCACAAGTTTTGGTCTTACAGGGCTAGGTTATGACATTGCAGGGATAGGTCTGGGCATTACAAGGCTAGGTTACTGCACTGACAATAGAGAGAGATAGTTTAAGAGTAGAAGGATAGGCTACTCCTGTTTCTTCACCATAGGGACAATTATAGGGTTCTATAATAAGTTTGATGGGTCCACCATAGACTGTATCTCTAGTGAGGTACAACACTACTTTAGATGAGATTGCATAGTATGAAAGAGCCATTAAGGAGTTCCCATAGATTCAGAGTTATTTCAAGGATAGAGAGTAGGAGAGATCAGTGACATGTGCCATGATTCTAGCTCACACAAACATAGACAGGCAAAGAATGGTGATGATACTGCTACTTCATGACCATGACTATAACCTTGAGTGTTTTAAGGGCTAGATGATATTTTTGATGTTGTTATATATGTTTTATACACATCGACCTATGAGCTGAAGATGAGAGATGTACTTTTTGAGAGAGAGATGATATTGATATGATCCATTGATATACATTCATATTCAGCATGTATATATATACATGAGAGTTTTTTATTTTGAGATGTGTTTATGTGATGCTGATGATGTTGAAATTATTATAATGATGTGGATGTTTATGTTATGTTAATGTTGATCATGTTAGTTGAGTTAGACTAGCATTTCCCATATGTGTGATGGTATATGCATAGTTGATTAGTTAGCTTCATCTTAGTATTTTTCCATATTCATGATGGCGTATGCTTAAAATGAATGGGTTGGGTATGTTTTTTTATTCAGAATTTTTTCCATATTTTTTATGGTGTATGCTTAAAATAAATGGCATAAGATTGATAGTTTTCCTATTTATTATTTTTTAGAGAAACTATGGTTGCATGTTGGGTGCATTTCACATGGGATTATATGAAATGGATTAATGGGCAATGATTTGTTAGTTTTATTATGGTTTTGGGTAGTTATTTGAGTATATTTTCTTAAGATGTATATGTCAGTGATAATATATTTTAAACACATAACTCTAAGAATCAAGAAAAATTAGCAAAAAGGAGAGAAGGTGATTAAATCTTGTTGTGAGATATGATCTCAAAAGAGAAATTGACATGTGATTGGGATGGGAAAGAAAGAGGCATGATGCTCACATATTGGCAAAGACCATAATCACAACATAAATAGACTCAGGAGTATGAGCCTCTTTCATGTTTTACATCATTTGACCATTTGTTTGTTAGAGAAGCATCATACTCACCTTGTGTCAAGTGAGTTCAAAGTCCCTTGAAGGAGTATGAGGGGAAAAAGGTAAAAGGAATGAGAGTATTTGGGTAGCGTAACCTTCTTAATCTATCGATGTTGGTAAGAAGATATGAGGAATGTTAGTTATGTGACCCATGTTGGTAGGGGCAATAGGTTCTCAAGAGGTTGTAGGAGACTTTTTTGAGTTGGGAGGTAGATGTTGGTCAGGTTTTTGAGGTTAAGAAGAGTTGTAAGGGAGTGGGTAAGACTCAGGTGGGTCTAGATAGAGGGTTGGTATGTTTGAAGCAGAGAGAAATAGGTGAAGGAGTTTTACAACTCCTTCACAGGGAGAGTCAGGACATTCATAAAATGTATAACATAAAGTAATTTTAAAATGACTGTTTAAAGGAATTAAAAAACATAGAGATATACTTAGTGAAATGGGTGAACTATGGGTACTGAATAGATGGATCTGATGAGGCATGTTTGAAGTAATATGTGAATAAAAAAACAATCATGTGTTGTTAGTTCAAAAGAATCCAAGTTGTATACAGTATATTAATTCCTAATCTAGACTAATTTGTGTAGAGTAACGATGAGCTTAGATGTATAAATTCAAATTCCAAAGCTTGTACATGAATGATTTATTTTTTTAATTTATACTAACCCGAATATGAGCTTAGAATTTATCTTAAGTAAACAAAGTCAAAAATCCTGCCAACATCAACTAATGGTTGACTAACATCAATAGCATGATATGGTTACCGAATAGATGGATCTAATGAGGTATGTTTGAAGTAATATGTGAATAAAAAACAAGCTTGTGTTGTTGGTTCAAAAGAATCCAAGCTGTATACAGTATATTAATTCCTAATCTAGACTGATTTGTGTAGAGTAACGATGAGCTTAGATGTATAAATTCAAATTCCAAAGCTTGTATATGAATGGTTTATTTTTTTAATTTATACTGACCTGAATATGAGCTTAGAATTTATCTTAAGTAAAAAAAGTCAAAAATCTTTCCAACATCAACTAATGGTTGACTAACATCAATAGCATGAGAATAGGTAAAAGGGCTATTTTTAGCCTATTTTCTTTTCCTTCTCTTGCCTAGTGTGATATCCATTAGAAAATGGTAGAAATGTGAGGTTAAGAAGAATGTAGTTAGTTAGGAATTTATGTTAGGGGTGAGAATAAGTCATGGGTAGTTAAGATTAGGGGACTAAGTCTTGAGGTGACTCAGAGGGTAAGAATTAGTCTTAGGATGAGGTGGAAAGGTAAGGTGGCATAAGTAGTTTTTAATTAACTTAATTAAATATTTTTAAATTACTTAAATGTGTGAGGGGTGAAAACATGGGATAAGAAGGCTAACTATTAAAAGGGGATCAAGGTGGGTTTTGACACAGAGATTTATGCATGTGTGTGACATAATTTTGGTATCTACACATGGGACTCCCAGGTTTAAGGGTATAAATCCACCAGATGATGGAGGATGAAGTAGAGATCAAGAGGGTCACAAGCTCCTAGGCTACTACAAAGCAGGGTTTGTGTTCCTTATCAAAGATATCTAAGACCCTAATATAAAGTTGTAACACTCTTAGTTAGCTCTAAACTTTTCCCTAGTGGCCAATGATTTAACATCAACAAGACCTACTTTTTCACTACCCATCACATGGTGCAAAGGGTAAAGTTTGACATCTTTAAATTCATTACTGAGGAAATTGTTAAGAATACACTAGAGTGCCATAAGGCATTTGAGAACTTTAGGTGGGGATCCATGTTGATATTAATTTTGATAAAGGAGATCATTGTGTTAGATTATGATGATGATATTTTATGGGTGTTATCACCCCATAATGAGTCCCCAGCATTGAAGTATCAAGACTTCATTTGCCCACCTAGCTTTTTGAAAAAACACAAAACAAGGGTATAAAGGTGGTACCATCAGTATATCAAGGGCTTTGGAATTGAATGGCACATCCCCCAAGAGCTCCCCTAAACTATGGTAAGAATAAAAACCTTTTTCATTATGCAAAATTTATGTGTAGTGTGCCTTAAGCTCACAGATAGGAACCTATCTAGTTGGCTCAAACTACCTTATGCATTTTTTGCCAAATATTTCATGGTAGCACTAAGGAAGATTCCCAATGCAAAGTCATAGGAGATCCTAGTGAAGATCATGGATCAATATAGAAGTAGTTTGAGGTGCCATTATGTGCACCATGGAGAAAAAGCCACTAACAATGAGGATGACTCTAACATAATGGATCGCCATCCCCTCCAAAGAGAGATAATAACTAGGTGAATCTTTAACCTCTAGTATGAGATGAATCCATGCAAGAAGAGTTTCGATCTATAAAAATATGATGATCACCCCCTCCTAGTCAATGATGAAGGGAATCCAATGCCAAACATGTAGGATAAGACTCCCCAAAATAAAAGGGGAGAGGCATTAGAGGAGATTATGGTACACATAAAATTGAAGATTGCCTCTAGAGAATAAAGTACACCTCTAACTCCTAAAAAGCACATAACCTTCACTCTAAATATTGTTTCCTCTAGTAAGAAGTAGAAAAATAAGAAGACTAAGGGACCAGTTGCATTTTTTACTATAACTCTGGCAGAAATAGAGAAAGAAGAGACCCTCACTCCCAGAATAGAGGATGAAGTAGAAGAAAATAGTGCAAAGACATATATCATGTAGGAAGAAGAGGAAAAGGAGACCAATGATAAATATGTATAGAAATCCCTCCAAAGTAGCATAATTATCATGCTTAAATAAGTAGAGGAGATGGCAAGTTATTCATCTAGCAAAGAACCCTCCACATTGCCTATGTAAACTGAAGAGGAGAAGAGAAGGGTGTGGAAAAAAATGGGCCTAAGTGAGGAAGACATTGAGAAGACACTATCACTTGAAGAGAATTACAAATTGGCCCAAGAAAAATCAAAGGCTAAGGAAGAGAAGAAGACCAAGAAGGTTCTCACAAGCATAGGACTAGTCATTAAAGCAACTAATAATGCGACCAGTGCCCCCACCAAGAAGGTAGAATAAGTTATAAAAGAGGTGTGCTATAGTAGTGAAGAGGCACCTATATAAAAAGAAGATGATATTGGCACATTAAAATAGAAAAAGGAGACATCTAAGAAACCCATCAATAATAAAGCAACATTGGCACTGAAGGAACTAACTTGGAGGTGAACATTAAGAAACCCCAGGAGGAAGAAATGGATGAAGGGGAAAAGTTGAAGGAAGAAACCCCTAAGGAACAAATATATGATTCCTCTAAATAAAGTGCCAAAGAAAGTGGTAGTGCCAATGAAGAGGAGAAATAATAAACAGAGATGGAAATTATCAAAAAATATGGCACAAAATTGAGCATAAGGGAAAAGGTGTAGAAAGGGTGGAAGGATGAAGACTTTTACATGTTTGACACTATGCCCCCAAAGCCACCACAATTAGGATGTGAAAACAACTAAATTTGAGTTTGATCACTATATGGATGAGCCTCAATTTGAGGTGCCTAAAAAGGCTATTTTGGGAAATAAAGAGCCTAAGGAGGGGTAAGACTCCCTCCTCATAAACCCTCAAACCATGAACCTAGTGTGATCTATGAATGCACTGATTAAGACAGACACTAAGGCTATGTGCTAGAATATAATCAATGATGATAGGGTGAGAAAATGTAAACAACTCCATAAAAAATCTTAAGAAGAAGTGTAAACTACTAAGTTCAAGAATAGTATCTCTATGAGTGCATAGAGATGGTCAAACCATCCCTTTTGGTCTACATTGATACTTTAAACTTTTCTGAGGTTGATAAGATTTGTGTGCTAGTGGAGCAGATGCTCCCAAGGATGAAACCCAAGCTCGTGCAAGAAGAAGAATAAGATACTTATATCATTCTATAGAAAGAGATTTCTAATAAACTCAAAGAGGTATAAGACCTTTTTTTTTAAATATAGGAAGGTGTAGATGCAGCCAATACCAACTTCTTCAGATTATAAAACCAATCATAAGTCATTGATGCATGCCTCAAGTAAGCAAAGGAGGAAAAGGAGTAGCTAATGGTAAAGATGTACTTAGTGAGTAGGTCAAAGTGCATATAGATTATAGGGAGTGTCAACATGCTTATCAATCAGTTAAATGAACAAGATCAAAACTTGGAAGCACTCTTACATGCTTTATAGACCAAGGCCTATGAGCAAGGAGCAATCTTGGATGGGAGTGTGACTAAGGCTAAGGCAAATGTAGAGGCCTTTGGAAAGGAGTTGGAAAATTCCAATGTGCTTGTATTTAGTGATGCCTCTACTAAAATAGACAATGCCACTAAATAAATCAAGCTCACTATTAAGGGCTTCAAAGACTTTAGCATTGAGCTTAATGAGAGTGCACCCAAGTTCTATGCCCCAAAGACCTTGATATCCTAGTTCAAGGATGGACTAAAATTTTTGTATGGGGTAATGTTGGGCCCCTTATTTTAGTTTATATAGGATTTATGCTATCATGAAATCCACATCAACATGAGGCATAATTTTTCATGATGAATACTTTTTGGCATCTCAATACCATCTAGAGGGATTAGTGCATACCTTGCACCAACTATAAAGAAGCTAACCAATTCCAAGATTTCTAGGGCATCTTTGATGATTGACCAAAACATGGTGACCCTAGCATGAACTTTACAAGGTGATGAAGCCAGCATAATGATCATTAAGTCTCTAGATCAGCACTTGGTGTGTGCACTCCACCCTAACAAATATGTTCTTGAAGAGCTATAAAAGGATCTCAAACTAGTGAAACAAAGGGATGTGAATATAAGTGTAGTGAAGCTATGCAGAATTGAAATTTTTTTTGTATGTATGCACCTAATATTAATTAGATTTAGGCTTAGCATAGATGCTATTAAGGCTCCATTTTTATATGCCCAAAGCTTGCATATGAGCCTTTGGGTCATGATATAAGATAACTTGAGTATATTTCTTGATTTGAACTCTATATTGTTTAAGCTTTAATTAATGATGATGAATGTTGTATCAAATTGAGCTTGATCTAGTTTATGCATCTTTGGTATTACTATTTAAATATGTAGTGATTATAATCTTATAATTTCTATACATTTATGTTAAGAATGTTGTTAACTATATTCTAGTTCACAATATTAATGGCATCCCTATAATAGATGATGATGTCAGTCATAACTTATGAAAAGACTAAGTATACAAATCCCATGCACCAAGTGATCTTACCTTACTAGAAGTGTGGGCCTACTATGAGCACTTAAATTGAAGGCAACCCCTTGGCCTTTCTTACACCTATAGGCCACCAAGAATTTTCCATGAAATATTTGTGTCTATAGACCACAAGGCATAGTCCATGAAAGGCTTGTGCCTATAGGCCACTAGGCTTAGCCCACAAAAAGATTCCACCTATGGATCTACTTAAAGCCTTATTTGAATTGACCAATTCCCATATTTGATATCATGTGCCATGAAATAACTAGCATAATATGGGCCCTAGTTCCTTCTCAGCTGAACTTCAAGTAGTAAAATCTTGAGCACAAAGGGAATATCCCATGTTTGTGTCTAAGTGTAATAAGTCCAAAATTGATTAAGATAACTTGTGCACCTAGGTCTACAACAAATAACTCAAAATTAGACCAAATCAATAACATTTCTCATGATTATCATCAATCCTATAAGGATCGATGTTAATTTATAGCCAAGCCAACCTTAGGTTATGAATCCTAATTTTTACCCACTAGAATGTTAAAAAAATTCCCATGGAGCACTACAGAAGAACACCATACCAATTCTAGTCTACAAACACTATGCCCAAAGACAACCATATCCCTATCAATGAGGTATTATCTACACTCCGAGAAGCTTTTATAGAGGTAAGTTTTTTGTGTATTTGTTTAATTTCAAATTATTATATAGTTCACTTCTATTTTATTTTTTGTTGTAAATCTATTTGAGTAAATCAGTGACCAATTCAGGAAACTTTATGGATCTATAAAAGCCCTTCTTAGACATCTTTATGAGTCTTTGAGTACCTACTATAAATATCAACCATGATTCTTTATGTATCAACATTGATTAACTAATTCATGTTGATTTTGAGATAATCAACATTGATCCCTATGTTTTCATTTATGTTTGTAACTAAAGACGATATTATTAATCTTAAATTTTTCCAATTTATTGTTTTAAGTCCTGAAATTATGTATTATTATCTGTAGATGACCTTGTTTGGTGTCATATATGATGTTGTCTCAATTCATGACTTACCCATAGTTCCTCGTCCTTTATTTTTTGATCAAAGTGATATCTCTTTTGAGTTATGACTTTGTACAATTGTCTTCACCCCAACTCTAGAATCCATCCCCAAGCAACTAGAAGAAATCCAAAAACAAGAGGACTTAGTAATAGTATATTGGAATGAATATTGTGATAATATCTATGTAGTAGATTGATTTGCTTCATTTTAGTTTCATAATATTATCACATTATTTATTTTAATTTATATTATTATACCTCCACTTAATTTCATAAGTAGTGCACTGACATCCCTCTAAGTGTATCACTTCCTAGAATTAATCTTATATCAGGAAATATACTCATCTCTATTATTAATCAAGCTTTTCTAGGTTATCTGTATTGCGTAGGTAGTCCTTCCTATCCAAAAATTATATCCCACCTCACTATATTATTGGTGTGCATCCCTGTCACAAGTATTTCTCTTTTAAATCCCTGTATCATTTTTATTTTTAGTAAGTTATTTTTATTAAGAAAATGAATCAAAAAAATACTAAGACATTCTAGAATTCCTAGTGTTGGAATCATAACCAATGAGATGCGATAAATCAGTGTACAAACTTTAATTTTAAATCCATATATCATTCATTAAGCTTTCAAACCAATCTAGTAAACAAACAATGCATAAAGAAGCAATTACATAAGCATCGAGCATGATATCAACACATGAACATAATATATATGTGGGAAACCATCATGAGGAATAAAAACCACTAAAACACCACTTATAACACTATCTTATAATCAAGGTAACAATATTTAGTGAGGCACCAACCCCATAAGGAGCACTAACCCCTTACTAGTCAAACACTAACTCAACTAGTCCTTTAGCAAGATCCAACTTGAAAGGAGGATCTAAACCCTTAAGTGAATTGGCACCAACCCATAAACTTCAAGGAAACTTATGAAAGATCCATCTTATAATGAATTTCCCACTCCCTCTTGACTAAGCACCAATTTATCTAAGACAAGCTTGATCACCTTCACAACACCTTATCGCTCAATCAACAGATAGTGACCTCTTGTTCAGTTCTTTATCTTATCTATATGAAATACACTCACTATCATACACATAGAAGTATCTTGATATTCTCTAAGTATGAAATCAACTCATTCATCCCTTCTTAACATTTTAGCCATCTCAAACAGCGTTTTAGGCTCACTTTCTCAATATGCCTCTTATTAGGCTCATAAAGTCAAATGACCTTATCATATACATGAAAAAGTTATATTATAATTTCATAATATTGTCTCTCCCCTCTTATTATGGTCCTAAAAACCTTATTATACTCTTCAAATTTATCTTATATTCACTTGCTCTCACTTTTTTTTTAACTATCCCAAATAGGCCTATTATGTTTTGTATTTATACTAGACTCTTGCTTTCACCCTCCTTGGTCATCCAAACATATCTCCTTCCGTATATCACTCTTGTAATAGGTCATTACATATATTTCACAAGTGAAACACTCACTACATATTTTATTCAAGCTTATTTATACCTTAATCTCTTCTTAGGCATAGTTAGAGACTTAATGCATTAGGTCTTCTCAGCCACACGTTATATTTGGACCATCTTAAAACATATTGAGCCTCTAAAAATGCATAAACATATCAAATATACATTAAATATAGCCTTGATATCATTCATATAGGTTCATACCATATTTTATCTTATTTTACTCCTTGAACCATGTCATTAGGTCTACTTTCCATTAGCCCTTCACACACAAAAAAAGTCTGCCTCACACAACTGAAGCATACAATCAATTTTCCCATATAACCACATGAAAAAATACCATGAGTATAGTTTCCATGACCTCAAGGTCATAACCATGTACTTTATTCTACCACACAATCTAAAAGGCCTCAAGAATACTCTTGTAAAAGGATTACTCAGAATTGCCAAACACTACCAACATATAATCTAGAAATTTTGACTCTCCACTCTTGAATAAGGATAAACTTTGACTCTCAATTCATTCTCATAAACCTCAGATACCTATATAAAATCTTAATATGCAATATATTCTTCAAATCTTAGTAAATAACCTCAAACTTGCCTCTATAATATGCCTACAAAAAAACTACCAACAAGCCTATCAACATAATCATAATGAATTATGTTTGTAACTCCTATAAGGGCACTTCAAAGATTATCATGCACATTCATAGTTCCTTTGTGATTTATATAACATAATCCAATAGATATATCAATGGTTATGGTGTTAACCATTGGTATTATAGACTAATTTCATGTCCTTCTCTTTCATATTTCTTGCACAGCTAGATAGGTCATTTTACCTTCCACATTACCACTCCTTAAACTAGATTTTCACCTTATATTAAGCATGTATAGGTCATATACATTCCAAATAACATCAATATGTTCATTGGAAACATAAACTCATGATACAATGTTTCAAACTCATTCCTTCATCTTTCATACCTATATTGGGCCCCTAATTTATCTAAGTATGGATCCATGCCAAATTAGTAGATATGTTGGTGTGATGTAATCATTTGGTATGATTATTGTTTTGGCACCTTTTATACCATCTGGAAGAATCATTATAGACTTGGTTCTAGCTAGTAGGTGGTCTTTTGGTGCCCAATTATTTATGCCATCTTCTTGAGTGGTTGCACATGGTGATTGTAGTGTGAAGGGTACAAGGTGATGGAGCCATTATAATGATCAACCAAGGCTCAAGCTCAGCACCCAACATGCACCCTCCACCTTGGTGTGAAGATGATCTCATCTTATATAAATCTAAGCTTGATCCAGTAAGCAAAAAGAAACGAATTGAGGTAGCAAAGCTTTAGAAAATTAATTTTAGATATCTAGTTATAGACACCATTCATATAAGTTTTAGCATGGATACCTTTGAGGATCCACATTGTACTGCTAAAGCTTGCATGTGAGCCTTTAGGTCATTATTATTTTTAGATAAGCATGGGCTTTATTCCATTGATATGTACTTGGTTTCTTTGAATGTTATTTAATGAAAAATGGCATTACAATTAAATGAGTATTGATCTGGCTTATGTAGTTATAGTTATGCTCTTTGATTATGGATTGATTGCATAAGTTTTACAATAGTTATAATGGTCAGTTTTAATATATGAACACTAAGTTATAGCAAGCATTTAGTTCAACCTATTGATATCATCCTTATGTAAGTGATGACATCTATGAAACCTTTGAATTAGCCTAAGTATAGGAAAAGTCATGTGCCCAAGCTTTGATGCCCTTGTCGAGAGTGTTAACCTAATTATGAGCCCTTATTATAAATCAATCCCCTTGCCCAATAAAAGCACCTAAATGATGCTTATTTTAGTAACATAAATGATTTCACCCTTGAGATCTTAGAACTAGTCAAATATAGGATTGCACCCCTATGACTATAATGAGTTCCTCAAATAGGCTTTACACCTATAGACTCCACCTAGAATAGCTTACACTAATTAACCTACCAATGTTGTTATTGCAATGACCAAGTCTTATGAAGAATGAGTTATGTCATGGCACAACTATCCCAATATGGGCCTTGGTTCTTTCTTTGTTATGCTTTGGGTGAATGCATAAGGCTTGTAACTTATGTGAGTTGATGTCAATATAGTCAAGCAATAAATTTTGAGCACTACGAGATTATTTTATGCTTACACCTAGTTTTAACAAGTTGAGAACTAACTTAGAATAACTATATAAGCACTTGATAGAGTAAATGAATTAAAAACCCCAATTAAATTAAAATAGTTTAGTTTTGTTGTCAAGACCGATGTTGAATTTTGTTGTTGTAATGGTGCAATAGAATAATGCTCCAACTCTCCCTTGAGAACATCGATCACTGGTTACAATAAGTGGAAGATAGCTTTGTACTAAAACATCCATCATGTAAAGAATAGAAGCTAAGGAAGTGGGTCCATAATAACCTATATGATTTTTTATATAATGTCTTCTTTTATGAACTACCTGAGCATGTGCACCAATGATTGGCCACTTATGTGACCCACATAAGATGAAGCTATGGATAGCACCTTGAGTAGACAAAGGAGTGCTTAGAAAATATTATGAAACTTTATATCACTTGGACCAAAGATATAGATAAATGGTGATAAAGAGTGTTGAACAATTATGTGCTTGAGTTTGTAGTATCAACATACTCATACCCTAAAGAAGTAGAGTATCAATTCCTACACAAGCCCAGAGGCACATTTATGAAATAATTCAGCATAGAGATTAAGAGACTAATGATGGATTATGGATTTGAAACCATAATAATGGAAGCCTAAAGTCCTTTCATGTATAATTAATGCAATGGGTTAGAAGGAAATGTGTAGGTAAAGTATAATGTAAGAGAATGAGTAGATTGACACTTGAGAGCTTAGGCAATAGACTTATAACAAGAGAAGGTATACGCTGATGGAAGATTTGGAACCTTCAAGTGCTGAGAGAACCTGTAGTGAGTGGGAATGGCATGGGAAAGGATCTCTTGAATTAAAATAGCATAAAGAGAGAAAAAATGAAGCTATAAATCAATCTCAACTATTAATAGGTGAAGAATATGTTGGGCCCCTATATAATTTTACCATTAAAGATTCACCAAAAGTGCCCACCCCCTTTGAACCTATAGTGTTAGATGTGTTAGATCTCCCATGAGAATAAGAGTGATAATTGACCCTATTGTCCACATCAACTTTGACTATTTTATAGACTTAGACTATAATTTCATGATTGAACAAGTTGTTCCTTATGAATAATTAATTGAGGATACCTCTAGACATTTGGGCACTAGCTCAATAACATAGAACGTAAGTGTAAGCATTCTAATTCAGCCAATGTCAATTACATAAACTAGGTAATAACCCATAAAAAGTGGCCCAATGACATAAGTCAGTAGTACAGTGTCTTCATCATCATAAGTTCTAGTAATAACAACCAAACTAATCCTTGACCTAGTGGTTAGAGGCATTGAAGGACCACTATCAGGATAAATACCATGGGGGTAACTGCCTTAGATGTAGCACCCCCCATAGCAAATTTATTATAAGATGGCCATGCATTTACCAGAGTATCATGGTGTATAAAATGTCATAGATCATGTGCTAAAATTTGAATTACAATGGCACACTCAGGGTATAACCCAATTTGAGCACAAGGAAATTCAGTTCATGATAAATCTACTTGATCAAGCCCATACTTGGTAAATAAAATTTCTTCCTAACTAGGCTATGGTTGATTATGGCACTTTGGAGGAAGCATTCTTGAAAGAATTCAATATACTTGAGTTTAAATAGTGGAACATCATCATGCTCAAGGAAATTAACTAAGGAATATTAGAGAGCATGTACCTATATGATGTCAGATTCAAAACTCTTCTTTCCAAGCTTCCTTATGATATTCACCTCTCCCAACATGTGCAATGGTTTGTTGGGGGATTGCTAGTACCATTCAGAAGAGAGATTTCCATGAATACATACATAGACCCTCTTAAATCACTTAAATCCATGATCAGAGCTAAGGTAATCAAAAGCACTAACACTAGAATCAACCCATTTATGGAGGCACAGATTCCATCCATGGCTATCAAACTCCAAAAACTTACCACTAGTTTATTATAAGATGCTTGAAGTAGTTTATGTTGTATCGATTGTGAAATGGAAGGCCATCATAGGAAAAACTACCCTGAAAAGAATGTGTGCACATTATTTCAAAGTTGTGAGGTTTATTGTAAGGTGCATGATGTTCACAACTTCCCTTTGTTGTAATACACTAGTCAAGTTAACATAACCATTTATTTTTGGTTATGTGATGCTTATACTCATACCATATCTAACTACCAAGTAGCTGATGAGATGCATGAGAGCATGAAAAGAGGCACATGGTAGGCCACTATAGCAATTAGGGAGTAAGATAATCAAGGCAATGAAGGCTACGACCAATAGAATGTAGGCTATGGAATGCTAAGAGGTGTGGGAGGGTGAGGTGGAGGATGTAGTGGTGGAATATTCCCACTGTGATCATGTTATAAATGTGGTTTTACTAAGCACTATCAGCATAACTGACCTACAAATATAATGTGTGGGTATTGTCAAAAAACACATAAGGTCAAGGAATGCCCTAACTTGTATAATAAATTGACCTAAGGTAGGCCTAGTGTAGATAAGGGCACAAGAATGATCAGTCATGATCTTAAAGTAGAAAAGTAGACTATGAAGGTATAACTAACCCATATAGATCCAATCAAAGTGTAGGCAACTACTTGTAGTGGATTCACCACTTAACCACTAGTTGCATTGGTACCAGAGCTACACCTAAAATATGGGAAACCAAGCCATATTGAGTGCATAACATGGCCTAAACCCAAAGTTATGCATTACCCAGACCTTATACACTAGAAAGATGTATTGTATCATGCTACGAGCATGATTCAAAATCTACAAGGAGAGATCCAACTGGCATGAGTCATAGGAAGCAAGATGGTTAAGAGGCTAAGGTACAAGAGCTAACAAATATCTTGTACCTCCTATAAACATAAGGGATATTTTTCCTATTGAATAACTTACTTGTAGAGTATATAGGGTCGAAACTAATTTAATTTGTTGCACCACACATGAAAAGGGCATGAGAATTCAAGCATACCCAAAATGTGGAATATGATCAAGAACTCCTAGTGAATGCCACCATTGATGGATGGTCTATATGCGAGTTCCTTATTGACATAGGTGCCAAAGTCAATATCTTGACAAAGAATGCATAGGATAAGATGGGTAGGCTAGCCTTGAGGCCTTCCCCCCATTTACTTTTCATGGCCAACAAATCTAGGATGTAACCAATCAAGATTCTAAAAAGCATCATTGTAGATATCATGGGCACCAAGTTTCATGTTGACTTTGAGGTAATCGAGTTGGTTAAATAAGATAATTATCTAGTGCTCCTAAGAAGGCCATGGTGCTACATGAATAATGTTGATATGATCTTTAAGAAGTGTTATATGACCTTTGAAAATGGAAAGGAGAGGGTAGTAGTCCCCCTCTTAAGTGACTAAGGACCCTCCTATGTAGAAAGTGTTGATCTAGAGGATGAGATCAACCATATCTATAACATCATGGTACATGGTGTTGAGACTCTCAACCCTAATAACTAAAGAGTGCTTTCTTGGGAGGATAAATAGTCAACCTTAGACACCACCAATGTTTCTTACATTTGATAATTCAAATAAGCTTATAATATGACTTGTTAGAGGTGCCACTTAGTGAGTGAAAAAGCACCAAAAGCTATGAGCATTTGACGGGTCCAAATTGATCACACTTCAAAGAGATGGATCTCTTGTAACATATAGAAGGGGAAAAGAGTGTTTCACTTGAAAAAATTTAAACTTTTCACACTTATAAGATATAAGGGGATCAATCCTATGGAATAATATGTCCATGACCTCAAGTTGTGTATCCCAAAGGAGGTAGATAGGATTGGCACATTGGTGTATACTTTGGGAAGAAATACCACTCATTATTGGGTAGCATAGAGTCCTAGCTTGCCAACTTGGTAAAATGTAAAAGCAACCATTTACACTATATTTGGAAAAAACAATAAAGACCTAGACATTTCTCCATAATCTAGAAATTCAAACCCAATAGTGCACATACGCTTGTGCAAATAAACATGGATTGACTATGAAACAAACACCCCAATGAACTTTTGGGTGCATACTTTTCATATAACCTTAAATATATGGGCATGATCTTGTTATGTGTTCAATGAAATGCACCATGAGATAGCTAGTTGGGATGTCTTGAAGGAAAAGTTTATGTACACCTTCTCCTTTTCCTCACATAACCTAGAATTGATCATGCCACTATAATTAATTTGAAGGGCAGTGTTTGAGAACACTAAAATATTAGAAGAGTGCCCAAAATATATATTCAAGGAGAACATTGTTAGGTTGTGGAGCTAAAAGCTTTAACTGTTGCAGACATGGAGAAGGTTGCTGAGTTCCAGGGAGACCGGCATCAGCAGAGTATAGTGCAAAATGAAACTGACATCGGCATGTGTGAGTTGAAGACAACCGGCATCGGCAGGAGGTCAGCCGACGTCGGTCACCTCTAGGCAGATAGGGACCGACGTCAGTCACCTGTGTGTTCCAGAATTGTTCGTTGCATGAATAGTTAGTTAGTTAAATTGAGTGTTTGCATGTTAAAGGCTAATTATAGTCTTGAGTTACGTGTCTAATTATTTTATGCATGAGATCTATATAATAGACTCATAGGCTGTATTGTAAACTTGTGCTAGAGAGTAAGAGAGCAAAATAAGCTCCTTCAAAGAGAAGAGAGCAATGGTGTGTTCCTCCTAGTGCCACAGTACCAAGTGTGGGTACTAGTTTGGAGAATCATAAGGGTTCTTCGTTTATGTATGATCTTGGTTAACAAGAGTGCAGGACCATGTTTGGAGATCTACAATGGTGAGTAAGGTCTAATGATTTACAGGTAACAGCAGAGAGCAAGAGATCTACTTGGAGTACGGTTGTGTACTTGGTGTACTGGTAGCATGTTACTGACTGGTTGAGGTAAACATCAATTTTATATTTGAGTTGATTGTTGTGACCGAGAGAGAGAGGGAAGAAGGTCTTGAAGTGTGGCAAGCCTTTGAGGTGGAAGAAGAAGTGGCATCTTCTTTATTGTATTTTCTTCTGAGTATTTAATACAAAATTGTGTATTGTCTCTCATATCCTGTGTTATTTCATATTTCTAGTTACTTATTGATTCTGGTATAATTTTATGTTTAGTTGCTAATACAATGGTAATCATATATATATACTCTTATTGGGGAGAGTAGGATCCTGACAGTTGGTATCAGAGCAAGTTGAGCAGGTGGACCAGGTTGATACCAATCTTGATAGTTGGTATCAGAGCTTTTGGTTGGATTGACTAACAGGTGGTTTCAGATCTGGTTAGTGTTTGTTGATTACAGGTCACTCTCAGGGTTTCAAATTGAGTGGGAGTATAGCAATGGCAGAAGAAAGTAAGCTATGAATGGAGAAATTGAATAGCACAAATGGTCTGATTGATGGAAAGAAAGAGTAGGTAAAGAAAGATTGTTGGTCGATAGAAGATCAGCGTGTAGAAGCAGATGTTGCAGGGGATTTTGCATATGATGCTCTGGATAAAGTAGAATCTTGGTTTATAGATTCTTTTGCCTCTTTCCATGTAGCTTGAAATAGAGCATCTTTTCATGGGTATGTCTTTGGAGACTTTGGAGAGATTTATTTAGGAGCTGGAGAGCCTTGTCAAATGATTGGAAAAGGGGAAGTGAAGGTGAAATTGTAGGCAGATAACACACAGGTGTTGAAAGAGGTCATACAGGTACCAGTCTTGGAGATGAGTCTAATTTCTTCAGAAAAGTTAGGTGATGAGAGATGCACAGTAACTCTCACAGTGGATGCACTTGAATTAGACAGTGGTAAGAAAGTAGGTATCCTTTATCTATCTACTTATATTACTGATTCACCTTCTGTTATAGAGATGTGGCTTTGTAGACTTGGTTACATATGTAAGAAGGGAATGCATGTTCTTAAGCGGAAGATAGATATCTTTGACAAACTTAAGAATTGGAAAGCCTTGGTGTTCATGGAGGAGATGATGGACAGAGATCAGCTGTGGGGACTAAATTATTCTAAGCAGGGCTGTGTTGATATGGACATGGGTTTGACCCAAAAGGAGCTTGCAGGTAAAAAGTCTTCACTCATAGGCAAACATAGGTACCAGCATCGGTCAGGAGGAACTGACATTGAACAGATAGGCACTAACGTCGATCATGTGTAGATCAATAGAGTCAGTGGTGTCAGGCAGTAGGAATTGATGTTGGTCATACAGTGACTGACATTGGCAATAGGTACACTGACGTCGGTCAAGGGATCGACGTTGGCAGATAGGATCAGTCGCAGGGAATCAACGTCGGTTAGGAGCAGATTGGGAGATGGCCGAGATTGGTCACTAGAACGGATGGTGGGCAGACAGCAAGCTGTCAACAAGTCTCAAATGCCCATATGGAGGTCAAAAAGGGTAAGTGAACCTCATATTTGTTGTTCACCTTCTTTATATTGCTTACTGATGGTTGAGAACTAGGAAGATGTGAAGAGGCAATGCAGGTAGAATCTAGATACAGTGGGAGCTTAGCATGGATGAGGAGTGTGAGTCCTTGGAAAAGAACCAAATAGGTATTTGTTGGTAGAGTTGTCAGCTGGAAGAAAGCACTGAGAGATGAATGGATTCCCAAGTTAAAGAAGAGAGTGGATGGATACGTGAGATAGAAGGCCAAGGTATATGGTCTTGAGGAAGTTGCAGGATAATGGTACAGGTTTTGACAGGTGGATGACAAAGCAGGGCTTCAGTCAATGTCAGTGTAACTATTGTATTTGTTCTTACCAGGTGGATGATGAGTCATGACATTATCCTGTTATTGTATGTGGATTGTTTGCTAGCAGGTTTGTACATATAGGGTTTTGTTGAGCTAAAAGGTAAGGTTAGTTCAGAGGTATGTCATGAAGAATTTGGAGCAGCGAAATTCTTTGGCATAAGAGACATGGAGATGTTTGTCTCTAGTGGGAGCTGATGTGAATCAGGTGTTGGTGAGGTTCAAGATGCAGGATGCAGAATCGATGAGCACACCAAGGGCTGGATAGTTCAAGCTGAGCTTAAAATAGGGTTTGAAATCACATAAGGTCTGGTGTAGACCTGAGTTTTCCCAAGCAGTGGGAGTTGTCAGAGAGTTTGGAGCCAATTTAGGGAAGGTAGATTCTTAGGTATCTGAGAGGGACCAGCAGCAGGTTGACATGCGATGCAGGGTCAAGGTCTTCACTACATGGATTTGTAGGTTCGGATGTGGCAGGTTACTTAGATGACAAGAAAGGCATCATAGGGTGTGTGATGGTTGGTCTTTAGGGTTGAGCTTGAAGAGGGATACAAGCCAAGAACAAATTAGATGGTGTATAGGTATAGGTACAGTTATAGCTATTTATCTCCAAGTGGGAGATTGTTAGGTTGTGGAGCTAAAAGCTTCAACTATTTTAGACATGGAGAAGGTTGATGAGTTCCAGGGAGACTGACATCGACAGAGTATAGTGCAGAATGAAACTGACATCAACATGTGTGACCTGAAGACAACCGGCATCGACAGGAGGTCGGTCGACGTCGGTCACCTCCAGGTAGATAGGGACCGACGTCGGTCACCTGTGTGTTTTAGAATTGTTCGTTGCATGAACAGTTAGTTAGTTGAACTGAGTGTTTGCATGTTAAAGTCTAATTATAGTCTTGAGTTGTGTGTCTAATTATTGTAATTAAGATAGTCTAATTATTGTATGCATGAGATCTATATAATAAACTCATAAGCTGTATTATAAACTTGTGCTAGAGAGTAAGAGAGCAAAATAAGCTCCTTCAAAGAGAAGAGAGCAATGGTGTGTTCCTCCTAGTGCCATAGTACCAAGTGTGGGTACTGGTTTGGAGAATCAGAGGGGTTCTTCATTTATGTATGATCTTGGTCATCAAGAGTGCAGGACCACGTTTGGAGATCTACAATGGTGAGTAAGGTCTAGTGATTTTCAAGCAACAGCAGAGAGCAGGAGATCTACTTGGAGTATGGTTGTGTACTTGGTGTACTGGCAGCGTGTTACTGAATGGTTGAGGTGAACATCAATTCTATATTTGAGTTGATGTTTGTGATTGAGAGAGAGAGGGAAGAAGGTCTTGAGGTGTGGCAAGCCTTTGAGGTGGAAGAAGAAGTGGCATCTTCTTTATTGTATTTTCTTCTGAGTATTTAATACAAAATTGTGTATTGTCTCTCATATCCTGTGTTGTTTCATATTTCTAGTTTCTTATTGATTCTGGTATAATTCTGTGTTTAGTTTCTAATACAAAGGTAATCATATATATATATATATATATATATATATATATATATATATATATATATACTCTTATTGGGGAGAGTAGGATCCTGACAGTTGGTATCAGAGCAGGTGGACCAGGTTGATACCAATCTTGACAAAAATATTATCACTCCCTACTTTATTTGAGTAATGGTCACTCAACATTGACTCGAGTGATGAAGACATGGATATCTGGAGAGCACATAATTAGATGCCCTTGATAGGAAATAAGAAGCTTTTGCACCAAGTAGATGATAACTCCCCTAACAAGGAAGACCCTACTCATCTCCACATCAAAACAACTAAGGGGACTAGGCAAGTTGAGGACACACATCAGGGGAGGAATGAGCCCTACCATGTACCACTCAAAACTACCTAGGTAGACATTAGCTTAGAAAGGGAACCAAAGGTGGCTACTTTGGGTGTATATTGATCTGACATGGATTTGGCATGAATTATGTATCTCTTGAAGGAGTTTCAATATTTATTCTTATAAAATTATCAAAACATGAAGGGCATGCACCCATCCCTTAGAAAAATGAGCATAAATTTGGTGGGTAGTGCATGACATGTCAAGAATCACCCCTACAAGATGAACACCAAATTCCATATTAAGGTTAAAGTGGAGATTGATGGTATGCTATTTGTAAGAGTGATCTACCTAGTGTAAGATTCAAAATGGGTAAGCCCCATATTTATTAGCATTAATGTAGACACCAAAATTGTGTCTACTCCTTAGTCGACTCCCCCTTGGTCCCCTTGGTCCACTTCTAAACATTTCTAACCCACACACTTATTAATTTAAAATAATTACTTATTTTAAATTAATAACACCACCCTTGACACATCACCCATGACACCTCACCTTGCCCTTGGATACCCTCATTTATCACCCTATGACAAATATTAATTACCTAAGACCTATTTTAACCCTCCTACTAACCTCTCACGCCTATTTAATCCACCTTTGGACCGTTTTCCAATGGCAGCTAAACTCAGCAGATGGAAGAACGGGAAAAAGGCTTAAAATAGCCTTTTTCCCATTCTCTACCCACCGACGTTAGTCAACCGTCGGTTGCTTAAAACCATGTTCTAACCCCCAAAATGGCTAATCACAGACTTGAATGCAAATTCTCTTGCACACAGAAGTCGAATTCTCTTACTCCTTGACTCTTTGTAGGTATCAGCATTCTATCATCACTCTCCAGGCTATAGGAACTCTGCATCAGTGACTCCACACCTGATTGAAATGCTGCACAAAGTCTCCTACATCAGCCATAATAGAACAAGTCTTCTACACTTCTGGTTCTCCACTAAGAGCTAAGCATTCTTCTTTTATTTTAGTTCAGTATTTTGAAATGCTTTAGTAATCAGTGTCCATTTGCTACTTCTAAGTACTATAGACCAGACCCGACCTAACTTCATCTTGGAAAGGTTAAAAAGCCTTCTTCATAATCCTACCCCTTTTGACAACCTATCCTCTCCCTCTGACCCTCTACAGACCTTATTAGTCTCCCTACAACCCTGTATAGAGATTTTTACCTCTCAGACCATTCTGTTGACCACAGACAATAACCTAAAATCCGTCCAAAATCCCATTGCCCCTATCGATGTCGGCATATTGACCAACTGACGACGGTAGACTAACTGATGTCGACAACCTTGACCAACTAACGATGGTTGAACTACTGACATTAGCAACTGTGACAGACTGATAGCAGAATATAGGTATGCATTATCTCTATTTCTTTTGTTTAGTCTTTCACCATTTCTCTTTCTAGCAACACTCTTTTATCAACTAGTGGACTGTCATCCCTCAAGGAAGTCTTTGCACTTCTAAGACTGAGCTTTGCTTGGCAGTCCACCATATATCTATCTAACATTTTTCTATTTAAGTCTTATTCTCTCTATAAGTGTCGTCCTCCACAGCCAAAGAGGAGCTCCTTCAATCGTCTGGATACGGTGCGCAACTTCATCTGGGTATCATCTGACCCCTGACCATTACCTTTTAGTTTCTTATTTCTTCTGAATGTGAAAAGAGAAAATTGAGTAGAAACATTTTGTCACGCCTGATGGGACCTTGGAGTTTTCCTTGGGTTCATTTCTTCTAAAACAAACTTTCATATAGGTGCATTAGGAAAAATTTTCTTCTTGCATCCTTCTTCTATCTCTTTGTCTCAAAAAGACACCATTAGCACAAGTTAAAAAGAACTTTTTTTTCTTGTCACTTCTTTTCTGCATCTTAGAGTAGTGAAGTTCATACTCTTAACCTTTTCTCAACTTGTTTGCATCCAAACAAAACATTTCAATTTGGGCTTAAAATCTATTGCATCTCATTTCTGCTTAAATGCATATTTAGTCCACTCATCTAGTAATTAAAATGCATTATGAATAAAGCGTAGTCCACATATGTTACACATCCTGACCACAAACACAATTAAACATCTAAACATACCTGAGACAAGGCCCGACTAAGATTTCATCACCTAGCAGATACCTTCCCTTCCTGGTAATCTTACTTGGACTTCACTACCAAGGGGAGAACCCACTCTGTTCTCTAGTAGATTATAAACTCTAGGAGAAGTATATACTGGCTAAGCGACCTAGCTTATCTCTAGGCTCATGAAGTGAGGGGAGGAAGCTCCTAGCACCAGGCCACGTATGGAACCTAATACAGATTTTGAGCACCAAAACTCAACCCAAAACCAACCTTAGACTGCTTCTTTTAGAACCTGTTCTAAAAGCCCAATTATTGAACATATTCTTCTAAGGCATAAGCCAACAAGACTCTAAAACTTATTCTTAGGAATTTAATGTTTAGAGGCTGCTTGTCTTCATCTATTTTTCTTTCTCTATCTAGTTTTTTGAGCTGGTGATGTTGCATTCTGAGCTCCAAGAACAACTTAGAACTTTCTTCTTTCTTCCAAAAACTTTTAGTTTTCTAAAGTTTTTGGAATACACAGTAATTAACATCAGTTTTTCCACTGATGTCAGCAATTGATCTTCACCAATATCAGTTATCTGACTGAAATCAGCAACTTTCTTCACTGACATCGGTTTTTCCACTAACGTCGGTCACTGTCAAAAAAAAATTTCTCAAAATAGCAAGCTAAAAACCTGACCTTTTTGCTATTAAAAACACCAATTCTAGTTTTCTAAGGCTGAAACATACAGTTTTAAAACCAGAATCTTTCTTGCCTTGGATGGTTTTGACACGTAGTCAAACTAAAACTCTTGTTGACCACGCAAGGCAATAACCACTCCCGCCTTTGCCTTCTATATCAAGTCCTCTAATGGAGTATCATTCAAACACTAAGCATACTCCAACCCCAACTCAACCCCATATTGTTCTCGAAGGGGACCAAGACTTTGAAATATTCCTTGACGTCAATGTCAAGGCTCTTCAGCACTATCTCGCAAGAAGTCAAATGCAAGACTCTTCAGGCAACCCAATTTATGGGATGCCAACTTCCTTAGCTGATACAACAATCATATCAACGGCCTCTGTAACTCAACCCATAGACACCTAGGCCATTGCCTCAACTAACAACCTGACCATGACCAATCTTCAAAGTGTGACCTATCCTTCTGTTTCTAGACCTACCTCCATTGGGGTTTCTGTACCCCCTCAACCACAAACCATTCAACAAAGTTCTACACCATTCCAAAACTTAATTATCTCCATCCCACCTACTCTTGCACACATAAATACAAGAGTGGCTACTTATCCTTTGGCTAGTGTTGCCCCCATCCAACCACCTTTGGTGACATCAAACCAAGTTTTGCCTTCTAGCTTCATAACATAACCACCCTTGACTTCAACATCAGTCCCTATGACTAGTTACCAATATGTTGCACCTATACAATCACAACCAACTACGTCATACACCCCTCCTAACTCCTTCCAAGCACCTTATAACTTAGGGGGTGCCCTACCTATCAATCCACCGGTCGATCTAATCAAGATGCTGATGGATAAGGTGTCTAATCTTGAGACATCCATTTTGGGTTCAAGAAATGTTCTCTCATATGAACAAATTTGTAATGAACCTATTCATCCTTTAGTCCCAATCTAACCATATCTTAGTCAGTGGGAACTTCCCAAGTTTACTCGCTTTCAGAGTAAAAGAGGACCCATAGCAACATCTATGAGCATTTAGACACGCTTGTTACCTTATAGCACATGATGATGCATTATTACTACGCATATTTCCCATGTCATTTTCTAGTGCTGCCCTCGATTGGTATAGTTCTATTACCAGTTACTCTCTATTTACCTTCACTCAACTAGCTCAACTATTTCTTGACCACTTTTCTATCAACATCACTAAAAAGGTCTCCATCACGGACCTATATTCTATTAGACAATTTGATGATGAATCCATAGCTGATTTCGTTGCTCGATGGAGAAGTTTAATCAACCAACTCTCTTTTTCTTTACCTCAATCTGATCTCATTGAGCTCTTTTCACAAGCGTGTGCCAAACACATTTCATCTACCTTATGGGTCCAAACATTCTGCACATTTGATGAAGCTTTCACCATGGCCAAGAAGCTTGAACTCTATGTTGTCGAAGAAAATAAAGTCAAATTGCATAGTAAAAATACTAACACAAAATCAAATGACCCTTCGTCCAAATCTTCTTCCTCTAATTCCAAATCCAAGGGATCGACAAATGTTGTGGTACTTAGATCATCATCATTTACCACAACTAACCAATCTAAACCTTCTACATCTCAAAGCATTACATGACAATTCCAACAATGGTATATACAGCATCAGTATACTCCTATAGGAGAATCATACGCTTCCATTTTAGATAAACTAGTTAAACAGGGAGTCCTCAATCTCCCCCAAATTTGACCACCACCACAATTTAACCCTTCATAATTTATCCCAGCATGGTACAAGGAAAATGACTTCTATAATTATCACCGTGTCAAAGGCCATGACATAGACAATTGTAAAACCCTCAAGAATATCATTCAGGACATGATAGATAAAGGTGATCTTGTCTTGGATAACCCAAACGTGCCACCTAACCAAAACATAGACATCTTTAGACAACCTTTCCCTAACCATCCCCCTAATAAAAATAACATTCAGACCATGGCCAATGACCCCCAAGAGCGTAATATACACATAGTCAACACGGTTTCGCCTTCCATCCTTAACCAACCTCTTCCACAAACCGAAGAGGTTAGTCAACCTATCCTTCCACCATAGGTAAAAGAGCCTTTTTCTCCTATTTTTCCACCACAGGTAGAATAACCTTCTTCTCCTATTTCTCCCCCACAGGTGGAAGAACCTTCTTCTCCTAATGGTCCTCCATCTACCCCTCTTATATTGAAGGATGCTTTAACCATACCAATGACACTAGCCCCACCTTCATCCTTCCTACTACCAATGGAGGACCATACCTTTCCTGCTCTTTAATCATAGGTAGAAGGTACAATCATCCTACCCTCTATCCTCTTGAGGAGTCACATTCTCCAATTCCTTCTCCACCAAGAGAAGAACCTGTCTCTTCACGTACTTCGACTGAAGACGATCTAGTAATAGCCCTCTCATGCCTTTGGCCCAAGATCGCTGCATCTAACACATTTCCAGTCTCACAACCACCCGCATATTTTAAAAACTCAAAGCCTCATCCAACATCTTCCAAAACATTCTCTCGATTGGTTGAGAACTTAGGATTTCTCCATTCGAGGAACTTAGAACATGAGGCATTATGGGAGCGACTCAAAGCTCCTCACCTTGCACGTCCTGTCTCATCTCGTGCTATCGACCCTCCTGTGACAAAATCTTGAAAAGTCTCCAATGAGGACCAGGCTTCTACTTTCAAACCTTCAGAAGCTCAACCATCCACATCTGAACCTAAACCCTCACAAACATCCACCATACCAAAACCGGTTAAATCCCTCGGTGTTTGCCCCATATCTAACCTCACTCACCCACAAGTGAAGGTAGACTTGAACCTTGCCTCACACAATAGTGGTCCTCAAACCAAACTACAGAAGGCTACTAAAACACGTCAAAGAACTCCTCCCCCACCATTACCATTACCCTCTATTTTGGGCCCTCATCCTTCTACCTTAATAGGAGTACTCCCTACTCCAACACCTATCAATAACAAGTTGCCTCCATTACTCCCTTTACCCACCAAAAACATGCCTCCTCTAAAAAATTCAGCACCCCTCACAAAGAAAGTGTCATCTACATGAGTGGCCATACCACCAACCCAAAAGGTGGTACGAAAATCTCCCTCAATAACTCCCAAACAAAAGTCATCAACACCTAGTGCATCAACAAGCACGGACCCATTAGTGGGTTCATATGATTTGATACTACACCAACTTTTGCAAACTTCTAACATCACTCTTCCACCTATTAAACCATTTCAACCTCTCAGACCAAAATCGTCCTAGTTCGATGACACTAAAATTTGTCTATATCATCGTACACTTGGACATGACACTGAAAATTGTTGTGCCCTTAAGGTTGTCATTCACCAATACATGGAAAAAGACACCCTTCTTATTGAGGATATTGTCGACACATCTCCAACACCGTCTCATGTCTCTCAAACCTCTTCACCTTCATCAGAATCCCATCAATAGACTATGGTCCCTTTACCTCCTTCGCCCCCTTTATTCGAGATTAACACCATCAATGTGGCCACTAGGTCACAAAATTCAAAGGATAAAGCAAAAGAGAAAGTTGTTATTCCTTGGACCTACCCATTTGTCAAACCTGTTCAACCACCCAAACCCAAGATTTCTATCTTGGGTGCATCCCAACCAACTTCTTCAGAGGCAATCCGTGATTCTATGATGAAACAGCTTCACCAAACTCTCATGAAGATGACTTTATATGACCTCATTCAAAGCTCTCCTCAACATCATCAAACTTTAATCAAAGATTTACAGGCAGTGGAGGTCCAACCTGAGGACCCCCAACCACTAGCTACCTTAGTCCAATCATTACCCACCATCACCTCTATTATCTTTAGTGATTTTGAAATTCCTACCTCCAACTTGGAAGATCAGGATGTTGCCCTTTTCATCACAGCCTACATTGATCAAACTCGCATTAAGCGAGTTATGATTGATGGGAGCACCAGCATCAATATCATTTCTACCCATGCCTATGACCAATTAGCCCTCCCAAGGAATTACGTGTCAAAAACTGACATAATTCTTCAATCTTTTAATGACACCATCACCAATACCATTGGCACCGTCATCTTACATATTCGTGTTGGTCCATGAACAATCCCAAAGCTCTTCTACATCATTGAGGGAGAGTTCTAATACAACATGTTATTAGGATGACCTTAGATCCGTACCATGGCCTGTGTCCCTTCTACATTACACTGTTGTGTCAAATTTGAACACGACGGTCAAGTCCATGTCATTCCCGCAGACCCCTCCCCTTTCAAGACATGTAACACAACTTATTAACCCAATGATGTTCTCATTCCTCTCAAGACATCGACCCAAACACCGCCTGTTAGGTTGTGGAGCTAAAAGCTTCACTGATGCAAACATGGAGGAGGTTATTGAGAGGTTGCTGAGTTGCAGAGCAACCAACGTCAGTCTCATCAATCGACGTCAGTCATATCCAGTGAGTAGAGCAACTGACATCGATCAGGATCGACCAATGTCAGTCATCTCCAGCCAGACAGGGACCAACATCGGTCACCTGTGCAGTTCAAAACTATGAGTTTTATGGACAGTTTGTTAACGAACTAGTTGTTTACATGTTAAAGGCTAATTTTAGTCTTGAGCTGTAGATATAATTATTTTAATTAGATGTCTAATTATTATTTGCATGAGATTTATATAATAGACTCATGGGCTGTATTGTAAAGTGTGCTAGTTTTGAGTTGAGCTTGTTTAGCTCCTTCTGAGAGTGAAGAGAGCAAGGGTAGCTCCTCCTAGTTCCATAGGGGTGCCAAGTGTGTATGATCAGGTTGGTCTGTAGGTGTGCAAGATCAGATAGAAGATCCACTATGGTACTAGTTTGGAGAATCATAAGGACTTGGTGAGGCAAGGACAAGGGTTCTTTAGGGTGTAGAGAGATCTACATGGTAAGTAAGATCATTGATTTATAGGTGTGTGTGTGCGAGGTCAAAGGAGGTATGTGGGGTAGTAAGTTCAAAGGTGACAGTAACATGTCAAGGAGCAAGATCAGGTGAGATCTACTTGGAATACATTGTGTACTTGGAGTACAGTGTGTACTCAGTCATGGAGTACATGAAGTACTTGTGTACTGGCAGTAGTGATACTGACTGGTTGGAGGTGAACACCAACTCTGTGTTTGAGTTGTGTGTTGGGACCATAAGAGAGGAGTGAGATCTTGAAGAGATTTAATGTTTATGCCCTAGAGGTGTGGGAGCCCTAAAGGTGTGTAAGGAAGAAGACTATGGCATCTTCTTTGTTGTATTTCCTTCTGGAAGAGTATTAATACAATTGGGTATTGTCTCTCATATTCTATGTTATTTTTGAATTCTAGTTACTTGTTACTTCTGGTTAAATTCTGTATTTAGTTGCTTGTACATGGTAATCAATTGTGCTTCCTAGATCCTAACAGTGGAATCAGAGCATGTTTGTTGTTCTAGATTTCTGACAAGTGGTATCAGAGCAAGGTTGTAGGGAGCAGGTTTGTGTTTGATTATAGGTCACTCTCAGGGGTTTTTGATTGAGTGGAAGTATAGAAATGGCAGAAGAAAGTACACTAAGAATAGAGGAATTGAAAATCATGAATGGTCAATTACGGTGTTATGGAAAGAAAGATCAGATAAAGAAATATTGTTGGTTGGTAGAAGATCAGCATGAAGGAATTGAAGAAGTAGATGTTACAGGTGTTGTTGCACAGGATGCTCTGGGATGTTCCTTGGATAAAGTAAAATCTTCTTTTATATATTTTGTTATCTCTTTCCATGCAGCCTGAAATAGAGTATTTTTCCATGTTAAGGTCTTTGGAGACTTTGGAAAGATTTATTTAGGGGTTGATGTGCCTTGTCAAAGTATTGGCAAAGGGGAAGTGCGGCTGAAATTGCAGACAGCCAACACACGGGTGTTGAAGAAGGTCATGCAGGTCCCAGTCTTGAAGATGCGGCTAATTTCTTCAGGGAAGTTGAGTGATGAGAGATGCATAGTAACTCTCATAGTGGATTCTTCAAATGTTACCAAGGATGCACTTGAATTAGCATGTGGTAAGAAAGCAGGTACTCTTTATCTACTTGCTTGTATTACTGATTCTTCTTCTGTTGTGAAGACGTGGCTTTGTAGGCTTGGTCACATCAGCAAGAAGGAGATGCATGTTCTTAAGAGGAAGTCAGATGTCTTTGACAGACTTAAGAATTAGAAAGCCTTGGTGTTTATGGAGGAGATGACAGACAGAGATCAGTGGAGAAGGTTGAGTAACTCTGAGCAGGGTAGTTTGGACAGGGTTTTGATCCAAAGAGAGCTCACGAGTAAAAAGTCATCACTCACAAAAAAACATAGGTACTGACGTCAGTCACGGAAAAATGGCATCAAACAGACAGGCACCAACATTGGTCATGTGCAGACAGGCAAAGTCAGTGGTGTCGAGCAGGTGGAGACCGACGTCGGTAGGATAACCGGCATCAGTGACCTGGACAGTTGCATGGAATCGATGTCGATCGGATGTAGACTGTGTGGTGATTGAGGTCGATCACTGGAACAAATTTTGGGTGGACAGCAAGCTGTCAAGGAGTCTCAAATGCCCATATGGAGGACTGAAAGGGTAAGTAAGCCTCAAATTCGTTATTCCTCTTCTTTATACTCATTACTCACTATAGAGCAGGAAGGATCCAGGAAACAGTGGGAGCATGGCATGAATGAGGAATTTGATTCCTAGGATGCAGAACTAAATGAGAGATTTGGTAGGGTTGCCAGCCGATATAAAAGCACTGAAAGACGAATGGATTCCTTGGTTAAAGAATAGAGAGAATAGACACGTGAGACGGAAGGCCATGTCATATGGTCTTGAGGAAGCTGTAGGATAGTGGTACAGGTTTGACAGGTGGATGACAAAGCATGGCTTTAGTCAGTGTCATTATAACCATTGTGTTTGTCTTACCAGGTGGATGATGGTCGTGACATTATCCTGTTGTTGTATATGGATGATGAGCTTGTTGCAGGTTCAAACATACAGGGTTTTGCTAAGCTAAAGGTAAGGTTAGTTCAGTGGTTTGCCATGAAGGATTTGGTAGCAACAAAATTCTTTGGCATGAGTAATCCTAGAGATAGGAAAGATCACAAGTTGATGTTGTCACAGGATGATTGTGTGAAGGTAGTGCAGGATGCAGAATAGGGCTACACACCTATGGATGGACAATTCACAGAACAGGGTCACCAATCACATGATGAGGTTGAGTACATGTGTACTCCCTGAGTTTGCCCAAGCAGTAGCTGTTGTCAAAAAGTTTGTAGTCAATCCAGGAAGGAAGCGCTGGAAAGCAGTTCAGTGGGTTCTCAGGTATCTGAGAGGGACCAGTAATAGGTCGACATGCTATGCAGGGTCAAGTACTTTAGATGTGGTAGGTTACTTGGATGACAGGTGTTGCACCATAGGATGTGTGGTGGTTGGTCTTCAAGATTGAGCTTGAAGAGGGATACAAGCCAGGAAACAAATTAGATGGTGTACAGGTATAGGTACAATGCAGCTGTTTATCTCCAAGTGGGAGATTGTTAGGTTGTGGAGCTAAAAGCTTCACTAATGCAAACATGGAGGAGGTTGTTGAGAGGTTGCTAAGTTGCAGAGCAACTAACATTGGTCTAATCAACTGACATCAGTCATATCTAGTGAGCAGAGCAACCAACATCGGTCAGGATCAGTCGACGTTGGTCATCTTCAACCAGACAGAGACCGACATCGGTCGCCTGTGTGGTTTGGAACTGTGAGTTTTATAGACAGTTTGTTAACGAACCAGTTACTTGCATGTTAAAGGCTAATTTTAGTCTTGAGCTACAGATCTAATTATTGTAATTAGATGTCTAATTATTATTTGCATGAGATCTATATAATAGACTCATGGGCTGTATTGTAAAGTGTGCTAGTTTTGAGTTGAGCTTGGTTAGCTCTTTCTGAGAGTGAAGAGAGCAAGGGTAGCTCCTCCTATTTCCATAGGGGTGCTGAGTGTGTATGATCAGGTTGGTTTTCAGGTGTGCAAGATCAGGTAGAAGATCCACCAGGGTACTAGTTTGGAGAATCATAAGGACTTGGTGAGGCAAGGACAAGGGTTCTTCAGGGTGTAGAGAGATCTACATGGTAAGTAAGATCATTGATTTGCAGGTGTGTGTGTGCGAGGTCAAAGGAGGTATGTGGGGTAGCAAGATCAAATGTGATAGCAACATATCAAGGAGCAAGATCAGGTGAGATCTACTTGGAGTACATTGTGTACTTGGAGTATGGTGTGTACTCGGTCATGAAGTACGTGGAGTACTTGTGTACTAGTAGTAGTGATACTGACTGGTTGGAGGTGAACACCAACTCTATGTTTGAGTTGTGTGTTGGGACCGTAAGAGAGAGAGTGAGCTCTTGAAGAGATTTATTGTTTATGCCCTAGAGGTGTGGGAGCCCTAGAGGTGTGTAAGGAAGAAGACTGTGGCATCTTCTTTGTTGTATTTCCTTCTGAAAGAGTATTAATACAATTGGGTATTGTCTCTCATATTCTATTATTTTTGAATTCTAGTTACTTGTTACTTCTGGTTAAATTTTGCATTTAGTTGCTTGTACATGGTAATCAATTGTGCTTCTTAGATCCTAATAGTGGAATCAGAGCATGTTTGTTGTTCTAGATTCTTGACACCACCTCCACCCATGGAAGCTTCAACAAGTACGCAAATGGTGGTTACACCTACACCACCTCCTCAAGTGGCAACAAAATACCCTATGGAAGATATCTTCCAATGTCTTTCACTTGGGGAGTATCATTTATTCACCTTGGACATGTTCCAGACTCCTCAAGAGTATGGACAACTTCATCGCAATCCTAGCTCTAACCATCGTATCAGAATGGTCATCCCTTATGGTCCTCCTAATCTTCAAACAAATCTCATCTATGGAGGGCTAGATCGAGCTCCCACTGATGGGAATCCTCTTTCATCACCCCAACTATTTACATCTAACTTCTCTTTTCTTGGCAACCCAAACTTTGCTCATACCTATCTTTATAGGTGTGCATGGAAGGGCTTTGGCTTCAGGTGCTATGAACAAGGCTCCCACCATCCCGTCGAACCACCAAATGACGAAGCCATACAGAATGCCAAGAAGCGACATAGCCTGGGTTTTAAAGAAACTACTAAAACTTCTAAAAACCCTCACCCCAAACCTATCATAGAACAATCACCTCCAAACTCACATATTCCCCCATCTTCACCTATGGAGTCGGTGGTTTCCATCCCTCCTAGTTTTTTTTGCATAAACACCATTCACTTGGAACCCCTAACCTATCGACTAGGTGGGGTATCTAGGTCTCTCCTTCTCATTTATCCAAACATGATAGACGATGAATCTACTACCATCAACACTGTCCAATGCATAGACAATGATGCTATTCTCACCTACATGGGTGCAGATGACTCTTTCATCCAATGATCACTTCCTTCATAAATGCAGGTTATGTTAAATGAATCAACCATTGACATTAACCTTCCATTTTCTGATGTTCCTCACATTTTAAAGATTGGTCAATCTTTGGACACCTAGGAACAAATTGACTATACCAAATTCCTTTCACACCATAGCAAAGCCTTTGCTTGGACCTACAGCGATATGATTAGCATCGACCCTAACATCATCATCCATAACATCATCACAAACCCAGAAGCTAAGCCTGTCAGGCAAAAGCTTCGCAAGATGCATCCTCAAGTGGCACTCCTTGTCAAAGAGGAGCTTCAACGTCTTCTCTCCGTCTCCTTTATCTAACCCATTGATTATCTGTAATGGGTGTCAAACATTGTCCCTGTCATAAAACAACTAGGGGACTTCAACTTTATACTAGCTATCACGACCTCAACCAAACATCGACCAAACATCAACCAACTTCTTAATCATCTCCAACACATGACCAATATGGAAAGAAGCAAAGGGGGAAATTTTGATCTTAATTGACTCGGACCTTACATCATAACACACAAGTATGGATCAGGGACTTATCATCTGTCTTCTCTTGAAGGCCGACTAGAACCTGAGCCCCTTAATGCCTTTCATCTACGACCATTCTATTGTTAATCAAGTAATCATTCACTTGATGTTTAACTTGAGCTTGTCCCTTGAGCAACCCCCGTCATCGTCATTCCTATTCCTTTCAACCCTTTTTCCCAACATTAGTTAACCCTTTTGTCAAGCATGAATGCCTTGTCCTAATAAAAGGGAAAACCCTTAAACCTCTATAGTCAAGTCCATGACCAAAGTCCAGTCCAAAATATTAAATATATATATATATATATAATGGGGATGCCTATACAAAGGTCATCAAATCATAAAAATTTAGACTGCTCTCTCGAAGGACAGCTACATCATTATTGTAATTAATAGACTGCTCCCTTGAAGGACAGCTATTCAAAGACATTCAAACATACAAAGCAAAATATAGACCACTCCCTCAAAGGATGGCTATACACAAATTTTTCTCCAAACAACACTCTCTCAAAAGCTTCTTGCATCGATCAGCTTCACATATGACCACAAAACAAAACAACATCCCCATGTACACTTCCTGCATCAATCAGTCTACCAAAAAAAATGACCGATAAAACTATAAAGTCATGGACTTGTCTATAGTCGTTCTCAGGGTCACCTATAAAAGGGGCAAAGTTATCCTTGCTAAAAAGGGTTATGCTATCCTCATACCTCACATAATCAAACCTATTACCCCAACATACTCAAGGTATTTTGAGCTCACTTAATGACAAGTGATTCGAATACTTCTCTAACATAAACAATGGTCAATGACGTAATGCATGAACGGGGCTTTTGTTTGCAAAAACCCTTATCTATGCCATCATTATAGTCCTTGTCAATGAAAGAGCAACGTGCCTTTCACTTCTTACACACTTTGGTCACATACAATCCAATCAAATCATTTCCAAACCACACATTTTCAGACCGCTAACATGACATAGCCTATTCACACTAGTTTCTATGGAAACCAATACACATGGAAACTATCGACCACACAATTTATGTCAAGCATAAACCATTACTTGCTGAAGCATAAATAATCTCAATTCATTTTTTAGCACACACCATCACTAATATGGAAAATTGCTAAGGGATGAAAGACCCCTCAACCAATGTTACAGACTACACCATCACATAATATGGAAAAGGCTATAACATCATCATACGCCCATCATTTATAACCTAACCAAACCAACCTATCAACCATCCTAAATTACATTAGTCTGAGGCCCTTAAAACAAGGTCTATGTAGGCAACACTTAGATGACATGACATCTTCTAGGGTTAGCTCAGCCACATCCTTTCATTTGTCTACTTGATGGACGAACCATTTAACCTTTGACCATGACTTCACCTAGTCTAAAACCCACATCCATAATTGACCCTCTTCCTCCCTTTTAGGGAGAACTACATTGGCTTGAGGCCCTTCAAATAGGGGCTATGTAGGTAGCACTCAATTGACATTGGGTCCTTTGAGGTTAGCTCGACCATTCCTTCGTCCATCCATCTAATGGACCAACTATCTCTACCAACCCAAAATCATGACCAACAACCTTGGAGATCACGACTATCTCCCCAAACCACGACCACTTTTGAGACAACTATGCCTTGGTTGTTTTGATTGCATGTATGCTACCTCATGAATAGTTAGCAAAATTGTACGCACATCACATTATGACCCTCACACCTATTATTGGATTGCGAGCAAGTTGATCCCTGATATGTGTGACATTTTTGTGTTTTCCAGGAGCACTTCCTGAGCCTAGGATACTTGGAACACGATGACCATTGAAGCTACAGCTTGGATCGAATAACCCAATCAGCTATGACTAAATGTTGGGGACTAGTTATTTTGATTTTAGCACTCCTTGACCTTTGACTATGACAATTTGACCTACCTATCACGTGAAGTGGTATACACGCAATCTCAACTATTACAGCGTTCACACTCAACCTTCACCATATCCATCCACTATCTATCAAATTGGCACTCGATATCAGGTTACCTTCCCTCGACTCCCACTTTGAGTGGGAATACCTCATCCCACATCTGGGGCAACCAACTCTTATTTTTTGTCTTGCAGTTCATTAGAACAACCAACAGGACAAAAATGACCTTATCCTATACCTGGGGCAACTTACTCCTATTTGTGTCTTTCAGTTCGTTAAGAACAACCAACAAGACAAAAAGGGGCAAATGTAGACACCAAAATTGTGTCTACTCCTTAGTCAACTCCCCCTTGGTCCCCTTGGTCCACTTCTAAACATTTCTAACCCACACACTTATTAACTTAAACTAATTACTTATTTTAAATTAATAACACCACCCTTGACACCTCACCCTTGACACATCACCCATGACACCTCACCTTGCCCTTGGATACCCTCATTTATCACCCTATGACAAATCTTAATTACCTAAGACCTATTTCAACCCTCCCACTAACCTCTCGCACTTATTTAATCCACCTTTGGACCATTTTCCAATGGCAGCTAAACTTGGTAGATGGAAGAATGGGCAAAAGGCTAAAAATAGCCTTTTTCTCATTCTCTAGTTGTCAATGTCGGTCAATCATCAGCTGACACCGGCAGTATCGCCAATGTCGGTTGCTTAAAACCATATTCTAACCCCCAAAATGGCTAATCACATACCCAAATGTGAATTCTCTTACACATGGAATCCAAATTCTCTTGCTCCTCGACTCTTTGCAGATATCAACATTCTATCATCACTCTCCAGGCTACAAGAACTCTACATCAGTGACTCAACACCTGATTGAAACACTGCATGAAGTCTCCTACATCAACCATAATAGAACAAGTCTTCTACACTTCTGGTTCTCCACTAAGAGCTAAGTATTCTTCTTTTATTTCAGTTCAATATTTTAGAATACTTTGGTAATCAGTCTCCATTTGCTACTTCTAAGTGTTGTAGACCAGACCCGACCTGACTTCATCCTGGAAAGGCTGAAAAGCCTTCTTCATACTCCTACCCCTTTTGACAACCTATCCTCTCCCTCTGACCCTCTACGGACCTTATTAGTCTCCCTACAACCCTGCACAGAGCTTTTTACCTCTTAGACCATTCTGTCAACCACAGACAATAACCTAAAATCTGTCTAAAAGCCCATTGCCCCTACCGATGTCGGCAGCATAATCGATGTCGGCATATTGACCAATCGACGATGGTAGACTAATTGATGTCAACAACCTTGACCAACTGACGATGGTAGAACTACCGACATCGATGACTGTGACAGACCGATAGCAGAATATAGGTATGCATTATCTCTATTTCTTTTGTTTAGTCTTTCACCATTTCTCTTTCTAGCAACACTCTTTTATCAACTAGTGGATTGTCATCCCTCAAGGAAGTCTTTGCACTTCTGGGACCGAGCTTTGCTTGGCAGTCCACCATATATCTATCTAACATTTTTCTATTTAAGTCTTATTCTCTCTACAGGTGTCATCCTCCATAGCCAAAGAGGAGCTCCTTCAATCGTCTGGATACGGTGCGCAACTTCATCCGGTTATCATCTAACCCCTGACCATTACCTTTTAGTTTCTTATTTCTTCTGAATGTGAAAAGAGAAAAACAAGTAGAAATAATTAATAAGGATGGTTTCATCCACATTTGCATAAATTACAAATTGTTAAACTCCACCTATGTCACTGACCCCTTCTCAACTCTATTCATTAATGAAGTCTTGGATGGCATTGTAGGATGAAAAATATATACTTCACTAATGGCTTCTTAAGATACCATCAATTTCAAATTAAAGAAGAGGATAGGCCTAAAATAACCTTTATGATAGAATGGGGTTATTTTACCTATAATGTAATGCATTTTGGGCTCAATAATGCACCATCCATATTCTCTAGAGTGGTCATCACTGCATTTAAGGATTTTATTCATAAGTTTCTCCAAGTGTAACTTGATGATTGGACTATGTATGGGCTCATGAAATACCATGATGATAACTTGTGCCTCATGTTTGAGAGGTGTCAATAGCTACAAATATCCTTGAACCTCAAAAAGTGCATTTTTATGATACCTTTTGGCACCTTGCTTGGGCACATCATCTATAAAGATGGTCTGCTCATTGATCCCATAAAGATTGTAATAATCATTTAGCTCTAGACTCCTTCTACATAGAGAGACATTTGTGCCTTTCTTAGCCATTATGGATATTATAAAAAATTTATAAGGATCTATGCAAATATTGTAGCATTATTAGAAGAGCTATTATGCAAAGATGGCCCATTCTATTAGGGTGCAGTACAAGAGGATGCCTTTGAAAACTTAAAACTCAATTTGGCTAGTGTGCTTATTCTATAATTTACCAATTGTCTGGCCCCATTTCATATCCATGTTAACACATCTGGATCTATAATTGGAACTATTTTAGTACAACCTGATGAAGGCAAAATAGATCATCCCATCTCCTTTGCAAGCAAAAAAATAACCTAAGTAGAGCAAAACTATACAGCTAAGCAAGAGGCACTGGCCATGGTCTACGCCCTATAAGAATATAAGTAATACTTTTTGGTGACCCCATTCATATTATTCATGAACCATGAGGTAATCAATTACCTTGTGAACAAGCCCATTCTCATAGGCTCATTTGTAGATGGATAGTTTTATTTCAAGAATTCTAGTTCTCGGTTTTCATTAACCCTAAAATATTTAGGTCTAGATCATTTATCCTACATCAACTCTAATGATGTAGCAATGCCTATTGAGGATGACATGTTAGATGTGTAACTCTTTAGAGTCTAGCATGCCCCTGAGAACTTGGTAGAGATAGCCACTTTTCTAATGTTTGGATTTGTACCCTAGATAATGGAAACCAAAGAAAAGAAATAGCTCATAGTTAATGCTACCCTTTTTTAGCTTATCAATGGGGAACTATACAAACTAGGTCAAGATGAAGTCCTATGTCGATGTGTCTTAGAACATGAAATGGAATCCATTTTACATGAGGTACATAAGGGAATAGTTGGAGGCCATTATAATAGAGACATAATTGTGTGCAAGGTATTACAATTAGGCTTATGGTGGCCAAGTGTATTTTAGGATGTAAAATATTGCACCAAGGCATGTGACATATGCTAGTGCAAAGGAAAACCCAACCTCCAGGATGGGATGCCTCTCATCCCCATTCTTTCCTAGGTATCATTTGAAAAATGGGCCATTGATTTTATCAGGCTAAATACTCCCATAGTAAAGTGCATAGGTGTGAGGTATATTCTAGTGGCTACCAAATATTTACCAAGTGGGTTGAGGTAGCACCAACCACAAATTACACAACCACCACAACTATAAATTTCTTATGGGATAACATTATAAATCACTATGGGTGCCCACTTAGTTTTAATAGTGATAGAGGCACACACTTCATCAATAAAATTTTTCATATCTTACTGATAGAATACATGGTAGAACCCCATAAGACCACTCCTTATCATCTACAAGTGAATGGCACCACTGAGGCATTCAATAATATATTTGGAACATGCCTCACAAATATATGTGATGTTGGTCTCAAATATTGGGATGATTGAGTATTAGTAATATTATGGGCATATTATACAACCTACACGTGCCTAAATAAGGATACAACATTTCAATTGGTGTTTTGTGCAAGGGAAATTATATTGATGGAATTCATGGTACCATCATTCCACATTATGCATATTAGTCATTTAGATGACCAAGAATCATTGAGTGTGAGGCTAGAGGACTTGGAGTGCTTAGATGAAGTATGTGCCCAAGCAAGGTGAAGCCAGCAGATAGAGAAGGCATGCCAAAAGTTGTGGCATGAAAAGAATATCACGTGAAAGGTATTAACTGAAGTATAATTGGTCCTTATCTATGACTCCAAGTACCTTAAGGACCTAGTAAAGTTATAAATTAGGTGGATGGGTCCATATGTTATCCACAACATGTTAAAAACTTGTGCATGTAAGCTTTGCATGTTATTAGGGGAAATGCACCTTAGGCATTTAAATGATAATAGATTGAAGTTGTATAGGTAATAAGATGCACTTACACCATCAGACACTAACTTCCCAGTCATAAGTTGGTTGTGTTATGTTGACCCAAATGATGTTTGGTGCAAGCCAAACATTTCCTTATATTTTGTGATTATTGTTCTTGTAGAGTGAATAAATGAGGCCCTTTTAGGGCCATAAGTGAACTATTATACCACTTCCACACATAAATCCATTCAAGTGAGTTAAGCATGGATGTTTTCTAATCACTTGAGGCTATACACCTAAGTTTATAGGCGAATGAAACTCACTGAATTGGAAGTTTGAGTACTAATTAATGAAGATTGGTGTACAACATGCTAGTGTGCATAGGATATAAGAGAGTGCATATGATGTTAAGTACATAAGACACCTAAAGCAAGAAGTGTTGGAGAACCAACATAATGGATTTGTATGGGTTAGGACAGGCCAAGGCAAGAGATACAAGCATAGAGAAATCAACCAAGATAAGAAAGCATGCTTAAAATGATATTAGTATAGGAAGATATGATGGAACCATGGAGGTTGAATCACATGTATGTGAGGCATTGTGCCTAAGTTACCATAAGGAAAAGACTAGGCCAAGTGAATAAAGCATAAGAGAAGATTATCCAGATAAGCTGGCATCCACCCAAAGTGAGGTGGGAATTGACTGTTTGATCTACACATCACTTCACCAAAAATAACATTAGGAAAATTTATTGAGGTGATGGTGGATGCACAAATATCCACATTGAATGCATATGTGGTAGCATAATTTTATGGATTTTGTGGGTTTTTGTGAATTCCAAGAAATCTAGGCACCATCATGTTATTAATCACCTGTATTAAGAAGGTAGCTAAATTAGGGTATAAATTAGTCAAAGGATGATTGGTTTAAGTTACAAACCTCAAGTTAATTTACACCCAAAACATAGATCTTAGAATCAGAGTTGAACTAGAGCTAAAGCAAATAAATTCTACTAGATTAAAACCTTGAACACCTAAGGACACAAAAAGAGAATGATTGAATAGAGAAAGGAATTGCATTCCCTTTGATATTGGAATAGATAAGTGTGGAGCATCAATTATGTAAAAACTAGATAACAAAAAATTGGAGTGATGTCTAGGCCACCATTAACAATAAGCAAAGCTCAAAATCCAAATTCATAGTCATAGATCTCACAACTGTGAAGAGTGCCAACAAACATTACAAGTTGTAGCAAGTTAAACAAACCATGCTTCAACACTAGCTGGTTTAGGATGGGGAAGAAACATATGATTTTTGATCCACTGTAGGTGTAGAAGGATTCCAAATGGGTGTAGATAGTAGAATATATGGCCATTGCAAAGAAGAAAGCATATCCAGTGGAAGGAGTTAGCATATTTGAGGTTGGTCTAGAGGTGCTTATAAAGATGTTATACTAGGAAATGTAGTTTCTCATAGAGGTCTTGGTAAGAGGTAACTTGATGTCTTTCATGCATACCTACAGACTCAAAGAATACAACCACCACACCTCAAGCAAGGCACAAAATCTAGTGTAAGATTGGGTGGTTGATATGGGGGATAAGATAAAAGTAGACATGGCATTGTTTATTGTCTCCATTTAGGACAAACTGGTGACCATTGACATAATTCATCTCTATGAGTTACCATGTTTTGGGAAGTCAGAGGAACTCATGCAATTATTCCTCTCACACATCTATAAAGACTACTTCTACTTTTCAATGAGGTACATGTAGTTGTCAGCAAGCCTTATTAGTAGAATCATGGGGCTCCCAAACTCTAGTATAGACATTCATTAGATGATGGTGGATGATGTTTAAGTAAAAGCATCACGAAACTCATTGGGTACTACAAAAGAGTATTTTCATTCTGTTAGGTGAATATTTTGTCACCAGCTGACTGACAGCAAAATGGTTACATCAACCACAACATAAGGAGATTTATGCGGCAAAATGGGTGTGGTGACCACAGCTAGAATGAGATAAATCTCTCCTCTCAACAAGGGGAGGTTCCCTATAAACTATAGTATACTATAGATATATATATATATAAGCTGAAAATACAAATAGGGCTGAAATCATACCATCTATCTCTCTTTTTTCAAAGATGATGTTCACAGAATAGAGGAGAATTCTGGTGTAATTATTGAAAGGTACTTCTTTTCTTTTAGAAATGATATTCAGCCAACAGCAAGATTATCCTTGGGTAGTAACAAAAACCACAAGAAACCAATGAAAGCATAAAGTCCTTTGTTGTCTCTCCTACTAATTAAGAAAAATGAACACAGTAGTTTGAAGCATAGCCCAAAGTCTCCACTTCAACTACAATAGAGTAAAAGGTTATGAAGGATAAGGAGAGCTCAAAGTATCTCCAGTATCCTTTACACAAAACATAGACTGAAGGCAATTATGGCAGCACAAAGTCTCCCACAGTTGGGTTCAGAACATCTTCTAGCTTACTTCCACTTATTCTGCTTATTTGATTAAATGGACAAGACTGTATTTAGGAAACAGACATAAGAACATTTTTCTTGAGGACACAAGCTCATTCCAACACAAATTTTGAAAGGTCACTTACTTTCTCATTCATTTAACAAAATATGATTAATAGTTTGAGCTCAAAGTCTTAAGATTACCTTTCAATTTGGGCAGAGCTTCGCTTTTGATAACAAAGAGATCTCCCTTATACAAAATGAGAGATTACAATATATATCATCACAAGAAAGACTTGGGCACTTGTTTTTATGAAAATGGCCCATGTTGAATTGAATGCATTGAATATCTGTGAAAGGGCCATGATGGAATAGGTCATCGCCTTGAATTTGGCATTCTGAATCATCTCAAATGTCTCTTCCTAAGCATGGGTTGTCTAGTCTTCTTTATGATGCTTACATGGCTGTCCATTCACCTTTACTCAATACAAAAAAATAGGTCATGTCTTTGAATGTTTACATTCCCTAATGTCCACCTGGTGGACTACTTCACCTACTGTAAATAACTCTCCTACAGATATTTCTAAATTTTTTGTAGTTGTTCTCCTTTCCTTGTAGCATTTTGTCTTTTCTTGGTGATCTGAGCTCTCAGGGCTATCTTCTCACTTTTTATTGGTCTTTTGGCTCCTTTCTAGGCTAGTCACTAAGCTTATTCTTAGGTCTTTTGAAAACTAATAGTTATTCCATTACCCTAAAATTGAAGTCCATGGGGACATCATTGGTCATATTGAACCTCTTTGAACCTTGAACCTTGAACTCTTTTGGTTCAAAGGTTTAAAGGTTCAATGGTTCAACGGTTCGTCGATTCAATGTTTTGTAAAGGGCCATGTTCGCTCTCTTTTTCTTCTTCAGTTGAACCATTTTTTTGAACCATTTGTTTGAACTTCTTTCTGGAATCTTTCGCTTCCTTCATTCACTCGAAGCTTCCTTTCAAACTTTGAACTCTTTAAACACTTTTATTCTCTAAGTCTTTTGATCTTTATTGAACCCATTGAACCTTTGAACTTTTGAACCTTTTAGAAGTTCAAGGTTCAATGGTTCAAAGTTCAATCTTAACTCTTCAAATCCTTCTTTTCTTTATGTCCACCAAAGTCTTTGAACCTTTGAACTCATTGAACCTTTGAACCTTGCGGAGGTGGGGTTCAATGGTTCAATAGTTCAAAGTGGTTCATTCTATTTGTTTGAAGCCCATCGTTAAGTCTTTTGATTGAACCTGGGTGTTGAACCATCCTCAAAACACTAAGGAAAAGCCTTAAGTATTTTGAACTTCCTTTGAAGAAAGCTTGCCTTTTGAACCTATGACTTCTTTAGCTAAAAAAGCTTGAATATTTGAAAAATTTAACTCCTCAAAACATTTTTGAGAAAGAAAAGAGAAAATTTTAGTCTACAGGACCAAAATGGTCGGTATGTTGTCCACAAAAGCAAGTGATGGATTTTGGGAATAGCAGCTGACTCTAATTGGGAAACTTCCATCAATTAAAATTGAAGCAATTGAAGGGAGTAGAATCCAAAATCTTAGTGCCTTCATTTATGCTATTGGGCTACAGAGTCATGCTTACCCAAAAAGAAAGACGCTAAAAACCAACAGCACTAAAAACAAATGAAAAACACAAAACAAAGAAAGACTATACAAATGTATATATGTATAACTAGACTTATTTGATACTTCAAGGATTGAAGTGCTTCAGATGTTGCCCACTATGAGGTAGAGTAAATGGAGTTCCATCTTGATATTTCAGCAAGAAACTATTTCCACCATTTAAATGATGAATGGTAAATGGGCGTCTCCATAAAGAATCAAATTTTCCATGCATTTTTTTGGTTCTCTCATCTTGTCCCACAATAAAACTTGATCTCCAACCTAAAAATCATGGATCCTTACTTTTTGGTCGAAGAGTCTCTTCACCAGACTTTGATGTGTAGCAATTCAGCCCACCACCATAGTTCATTACTCATTAGGCTCAGTCAAGCACATGATCCTTTTATCGATGGAACTTTAAAAAGTTGAATCTTCCACTACCTTTGCTAACTTTAACGCTGGTAATTCCAGGGTGATTGGTATCTCTGCATTGAGACCATACAGAAGTTGAAATGGGGACATATCAATTGCCCTCTTGGGTATAATTATGTCTACCCATAAAGCATCAAGCAATGCTTTATGCCAGGTTCTTTGATTGGCATCTACCAGCTTCCTGATAATGGTCACCAAGTTCTTGTTGCTTGATTTTGCTTGACCATTTCCTTGTGGATAATAGTCAGAAGAGTGGGAGAGGATAATCCCATAATAGTAGTACAACTGGGTGATCTCATGAGAAGAGAAACAAGATGCATTGTATGTTACAATCTTGGTTGGGACCCCAAACTTGGAAATAATGTTTTCCTTGAGGAAATCACATACCACCTCTGAAGTGGCATGCTTGACTGGAATGGATTCCACCCACTTAGTAAATTATTCTATGGCTTTAAGGACATAATCATGTCTAGTACTTGAGGACAGATTTATAGTGCCAATGAAATCAATTCCCCATTACTAAAATGGCTCTTCTATCACCACAGGCTTGAGAGGTAACACAACCAACCTGGGTTTGCCAACAAACTATTGACATAGCTCGCATCTACGCACCAAGGCATATGAATCTCAAAATAGAGTAGGCCAATAATACCTGGCTCATAGAATCCTATGGGTAGTCACAGGTGCAAAAAAAATTTCTCCACAAGCCAAAATGTGGAAGGACTCCAAAAGTTTGTTTTGTTTCGCTTTATCCACGTAGTGAAGGAATACCCCATCAAGGTTCCTCTTATATAGAGCATTATCCCATAGGACAAAGTTTTTAGCTTTCAACTTAATAGTCTTTTTTTCTTTATGAGACAGGTGAGCAAGACATTCACCATAGGTAAGAAAATGAGCAATATTTGAATACCACTCATTTGTATTGGTGACAAAGGGAACTGTTGGCGTGTCTTCAACTTCTATTTCTTCATGCCCTATTTCTTCTGGTATGTTATCAAAAATTAATTGGTAGAGACCCCTTCCTTGCACAAGCTTCATTAGTTTGATAACAAGATCAAACTCTTGGATTTTAGCAATCCAATTGGCCCTTTTAGTTCCAAACTCTTGCTAAGTTAGTATGAACTTGACTGTTGTATCAGAGACCAAAGCAACAGTGTGTAAGTTCAAGATGTAAAAATAGAAATACTTTACCACCTTTACCATAGCATAAGCATGTTTTTCCATATTTGAGTACTTCAACTCATGAGTTTTAAGAGGATAGCTCATAAAGGAGATAGAATATTCCACACCTTCTTTGTTCTATTAAACCAAGATGGCTAAAAGTGTATGTTCAGAAGCATAGCTATACATCATGAAGTATTTGGTGTAATCAGGACAAACTAGAATTGGAGCATAGGTGATAACTTCCTTGATTTCTTGAAATGATGACTTACCTTCTTTAGTCCAACTGAAAGTGGCTTTGCCTTTCATCATATTGACAATATGGTGAGTCTTCTCTGTGAATTCAAGAATGAACCTTTATAAAGAATTTACCTTTCTAAAGAAAGAGTGAATTGTAGTCTTACTGGCAGGAAGAGAAAGCTCTTGAATAGATTTGACCCTTTCTAGGTTGATCTTTATGTCTTCTTAAGACACAATGTGACTGAGAAGTTTACCTTTTGTAACCCCAAAAATTGACTTCTTGGGATTAAGAGAAATACCATTCTATCTACATCACTCTAGCACTTGTTGTAGATGATGCACATGATCAGGATGATGCTTAGAAAAGATTGTCAAGTCATCAAGGTATACCATAATGAACTTACCTATTTCATTTCTAAAAGTAAGATCCATTGCTCTTTAGAAGGTGGCCCCATCATTGATCAATCCAAAAGGCATTCTACGATATGCAAAGGTGTCCCAAGGTATTGTGAAGGTGGTCTTATGTTGGTCTGCTTCACCAACTTTTACTTGATTATATCCTAAAAATCCATCTAACATTGATAATATCTCAGTGCCAGTCACTATCTATAGCTATTGATCCATGATGGGCAGGGGATAGTTGTCCTTTAAATATGATTGATTCAATTTTTTTAAATTAACACACAGGTGGATTTCTCCATTTTTCTTTCTTACAGGGACTATATTTGCAACCCAAGTGGAATGATAGATTGGGAAAATAATTCTTGCATTCAGCATTTTCTATATTTCAGACAAAATCATGCCTAATATCTTGGGGTTGTACCACCTTTACTTCTGCTTGTGAGGCAATGACCCAATCTTGAGAGGAATTTTGTGCTTATTTCTTCAGGTCTGAGAGATTTTAGATCATCATATGAATATGCCAAAACATCAATATAATTGTGAAGCAGAGTCATAAATTTGAGTTTTTTATCAGGGGTACAATAATTCCCAATGTTGACCATTTTTAGATTGTCTTTTGTACTCAAATTTATTTGATCAAAATCCTTGGAGGATTTAGAATCTATTTGTTGTTCCTTGATAAATCTATCATGCTTGTCAAAAAATTTCTCAAGAGAAACTAATCTTTTGAGAATTTTATTCCCTATGAGCTAAAATAACTCTTCATCATCTTTTGAATTTGTCTTCGGAGCTGATTCCTATGGTGGAGATTCACTGCCTTCAAATTGAAGCTTTTCAAAGCTATATGTTTATTATAGAAAAGCAATGATTTGATTGTCACCATTGAACACCTATTAATGGTCAACATTATCAGGTACACTTGGTCAAAATACCATCTCAATAGTGTACTTATTCTCTTTGAAATCTTGGTGAGGGACCAAGAGAGTTGTAAAGATGGCCAATGCATTTGCACAACTATTGAATTCTCTGAGCATGATAGAAATATTGAAAGCATCAAAGCTTTCAATGCAGTCCCACACTAGGTTGTGATAATATCATAATCTCTCATTCTTAGTTTGATATAGGTTTCTCACCTAACAAACTATCAGTTCAGCATCTCCTTTGGTATGAAGAAGTTTAACACATTTATCTCGAGCAGCCTTTAATCCAAGTAGTAGCAATTCATACTTAGTAGTGTTGTTGGTATTGCTAAATTACAACTTATATGCATATGAAAAAATATCTCTTTGAGGAGATATCAAAACAACTCCAGCTCTAGAACTGATAGAAGAGTTACTGCTATCAAATTCTAGAATCTAAATATCATCAGAATTTGATCTTCTTTCAGATTTTTTTCATCAAAAAGGGAAGATCCTTTTTCATGTGTAATGCACCCTACTAATTCTTCTGATGTCTTATTTGAATTTTTTGGATTGTCACCTATGGAACTTTCATCTACTAAAATAGAAACATCTTCAATAATCAAAAAGTAATTACCTAAGCTCGAAGACTCAAACAAACTTTGAGCTTCAGCGGTTGATGTTTAGGTGATAATGTACTTTGCCTCCTTCTTAGGAAGTAGCCTTTGCATGACTCCCTTAATAGGGATCCTCACCCTAGATATGTCCATGCTAAATTATCCACTAACATCCTTGAAAAAAATTTACCCAAGAAGAATGCCATAGGAGGTTGGGACGTCAGCCACCAAGACTGTCATTTTGATTCTCTTATCTGTGAAGGCCATGTTGGGTGAATATTTTGTCGACCACCTAACTAGTGAGCAAAATAGTTATTATCACCATAACATAGGGAGATTGGTCATCCAGGTGTGTAGTTTTACTACATCAACAAGGGACAAATCTCTCCTCTCATTAAGGGGAGGTTCCCTATAAATATAAAGGGGGTTATTTACTATAAATATAAGCTAAAAATAACACTCAGGGGTAGGATACACCATCCATCTCTCTTCTTTCAAAGATGATGCTCACATATCAAAGGAGAAATCCTGGGTGATTAGTGAAGATACTTCTCTTCTTTCAGAAGTAACATTCATCCAAGAGCCAGATCCCTTCCTAAATAGTAGAAATCTTGGTGAAATGACAGAAGGCACTTCTCTTCTTTTAGAATTGCTTATTCTTGCAAACAACATGAATTTTTCTGGTAAATAATTGGTAACCAAAGGTGTAGAGTAACCAGTAGCCTAAAATGTAGCTCAAAGTCTCCACCTCGACTGCCCAAGAGTGAAATACGAAGAATAATGGGGGTACAAAGTCATCCCAAGGTCTTTTACATAGAAACAAAAAATAAACACACATTGAAGACAACTATGACAGCACAAAGTCTGAAAGTAGTTGGCTTCAGGACACCTTCTTTATCACTTCCACTAGCTTTGCTTGTTAAATTGCATAAACACAATCCTAGCTTTAGCATTAGTGGAAGAATTGCTGCCATCAGATTTCAAGATCCAAGCATCATCAGAAGTTGATCTTTTATCAGATTTCTCTTCATTAGAGATGGAAAATCCTTCTTCATTTGTACTACACCCTACCAATTCTTCTGATGCCTTCTTTGGATTAAATCTTGGATTGCTAGCTATGGGACTTTCATCAGCTAAGACATGAGCATCCTTTGTGGTCAAGAAGTAATTACCCATCCATAAAGGCTCAAATAAAATTTGAGTTGTAGGGGCTGACGTTTGGGTGACCACAATTTTTGCCTCAGACAAGTCCACACTTAGTTCTCCACCAATGTTTAACTACTCAGGATTGGCTTGCAGGAATTCAAATTCAGTCATTTGAATTTTATATTTTTTGACATGATCAATTATATCATATGAATAAAATGGACTTGGAAGAGGGGATGGGAGTTCATCCTTTTGGTTTTTAGGAGGGGGAGGACTAGTCTACGAATTTGAAGTAAAAAGTACAAAAATGTTTGATGTACTTACTTTTTTGGCAATCACCAGGTCCTTTGACTAGAAAGGAAGAGGGGTTCTCTACTTAGCAATTCAAATTGCTAGTTGGAGTCACTCCTCTATCTTTTCTTTGTCAGCCTACTAGGCTGATTGATTTTTAGACCAAGTGAATACTGCATATGATCCTTCGACTGCTTCACCTTCACTTTTGGGTTCATCCTAGTAATTCAAAAAACTAATGTGGGATTCACCAACTAATTCTTCTTGATCCTCCATGAAGTGATTAGTGTCATTTTCTTGCTCAAACTCAAGTTGGAAAGAGAAATCATGTTCTATTTCTAGATATCCAGCTACTGAGTTGGTTGGAGGCGCTTCAAGGGCAAAGTTCCTTTGTGGGGGAGGAAGATGATTTGATTGCCCTTGATTCCTAATGGCATTTCCTTGATATGGTTGATTCTTAAATGCCCTCCTTGACATATCTTAATTAAGAGGATCAGACATACTTTGGGCCATTTGCCTTTTTAAGGCTAATAGTTCATTTGCTAGCTTTTGCACCATCTAATCCATGGTGCCTGTAGATGGATACTCAAAAGTTGAAGAAGATTTATCTCTATTAGGATATCTCCTTATCTTTCCTACCAAGATATGGTCATCTTCTAGCTTAGTAGATAAGTCCTAAGTAACAACAAGGTCTATGTGTCTAGCTTGTCTCAGTAAAAAACTCACTTTAGGCAACTGTGAGTTGATGAAGAAACACTTGAGATTCTGAGGTGTTAGCTGGGTGATCATGGGAATCATATGCCTCAGCTTGTTGAACCTGGCAATGAAGTCCCTCATAGGTTCATGGGGCTCCTTCTTCATCTATGTGAGCTGGGCTAGCAAGGCATGTGCATCTTCTATAGGCTTGAACCTTGCTTCAAACCTGGCTTTAAGTGTGTCCTTATCAGTCACTGATCCAGCTTACAGATGGTAGAACCACTCTACAGTAGCACCTTGTAGGGTCTCCACAAAAATATTGATGGCCACATCTTCAAATTCCACCCCTATCACACCACAGGCTATGCTGAAGGCTACAATGTGTTCATCAAGGTGAACTCTCCCATCTCCAAAGAATTTGGAGAAGTTCTTTCTTGGGCTGCATGGAAGTTCATGCAAAGGTGGAGTCAAGTTGAGTGGGCCAAAAGAGTTACCCTAGGGGCCTCAAACTGCCATGATTTAATTATGAAAAATAGGGATAACAAATCTAGGTGGAGTGGCCTAATTTTAGAACAAAAATGAAAAAGAACTGGCCCTACTTTAGCTTGAGGCTTAAGGTTTCAAACTGTGCACTCTTTTCCAGCAGCTCTAGTTTTGCAGACTAGATAAAATAATAGAGATGAAGGAAAATGGTAAGGCTATAATATTAATGGGTAAGACATAGAATGGAGTCACCAGAGTCTATAATGGATAAGGGTAGGGACTACTTCAATCTGAAACTTGAGGCTTCAGACTACACGTTCATCTCCAGCGAAGTCACCAAAAACTATTGGGTGACTATTTTGTCGACCAACTAACTGGTGAGCAAAATAATTTCTATCACCATAGTATAGGGAGATTGGTCATCTAGGTGTGCAATTTTACTACATCAATAGGGGACAAATCTCTCCTCTCATCAAGGGTAGGTTCCCTATAAATATAAAGGGGGCTATATACTATAAATATAAGTTGAAAATAACACTCAGGGGTAGGATACACTATCCATCTCTCTTTTTTTAGAGATGATGCTCACAGATCAAAGGAGAAATCTTGGGTGATTGGTGAAGGTACTTCTCTTCTTTCAGAAGTAACATTCAGCCAAGAGCTAGATCCCTTTTTAGATAGTATAAATCCTAGTGAAATGACAGATGGTGGTTCTCTTCTTTCAGAAGTGCTTGTTCTTGCAAATAACAGGAATCTTTCTAGTAACTAATTGGTAACCAAAGGTGCAAAGTAACCAGTAGCCTAAAATGTAGTGCAAAGTCTCCACCTCAACTGCTCAAGAGTGAAATATGAAGAACAATGGGGGCACAAAGTCATCCCAAAGTCCTTTACATAGAAATAGAAAATAAACACACAATGAAGACAACTATGACAACACAAAGTCTAAAAGTAGTTGGCTTCAAGACACCTTCCTTATCACTTCCACTAGCTCTACTTGTTAAATTACATAAACAAGAATACATTTAAGAAATAGACATAAGAACAATCTCTTAGAATGATACAAGCTATAACAGCACAAAGTCTGAAAGTAACTTGTTTTTTTATTCAAATAAAGAAATATGATAAACAGTTATAAGCTCAAAGTCTCAGTGATGCCTTTTAGTTTGGGCAGAGTTTTGCTTTTGATAATGGGAAGATCTCATTTACTAATAAGAGAAATTACAATCTTATAGCAACCATGCAAGGCTTAGCTTTTTTTCCCATGGGATGGCCCATGCTACAATCAATGCCTTCAATGCACCTTCAGTTTTGTCTAGAGAGACCATGCCTAAAACAGTGCATTGCCTTAACTATGGCATGTTTATTTATCTAATATGTCTTCTCCTAAGTCTGGATCATTTGGTCTATTCCCTCTGACATCTGTGTAGCTGTCCATTTTGTCTTTACTCTAAAGGAAACCAATAGGCCATGCCTTCAATGTTTGCAAGCTCAAATATCTACTTTGTAGACTGTTCCACCTACTGGAATAAATTTTGAACAGATATTTTAGGCTTTTCCCTCTTTTTGCTTTTGTCCTTTCCAGCTTTGTCTTTTCCAACTTTATCTCTTCTTGGAATTCAAGCTCCTAGGCTATCTTTTCAGCCAGTCACTTGGTTCTTCCTTCAAGTTCCATGTGTTATTTGAATTTCAATGGATATTCCCTTACTTTAAATTTGATGTCTATAGGGTCGTCAATGGTTGCTAGCCACTTGAACCATGTTGAACCTTAAACCTTTGAACCCACTAAAAGTACATTGGTTCATTGATTCATCAGTTCATTCTGCCTCTTTTTTTCCATCCCTTCCTGGTTCAATAGCTTTCCCACTCCTTGGTTGAACCATCTGTTGAACCACCTATTTGCTGCTTCTTTCCTTGACTGAGGCTGCCTTTGAACCTTTGAACCCATGAACCATTAAACTTTGAACTCTTTCAGTTCAAGGTTCAATCGGTTCATTGGTTCATCCTTTGTCTGTCACTTGTTCTTTCTAAGCTCTTTGATCTTCATCACACTGGTTGAACCTTTGAACCTATGAACTCGTTAAACCTTTTGGTTCAAGGTTCAATGGTTCAATTGGTTCATTATTTTTATTTGGCCAAGTCCTTTTGATCTTTTTGAACCAAATGTGTTGAACCATTTGGTCATTAAACCTATTGAACCATTAAACCCGTTGAACCTTTGAATGAAAGTGGTTCAATGGTTCAACAGTTCAATGGTTCAAGCCTTCTCTTTGATAAGTGTTTTGAAGCCATTGAACCTTGAAGCAATTGAACTTTGAACCTTGACAAATGCACTTAACTCTTGCTGCTGACATTGAATCTTTGAACCCATTGAACCCGTTGAACCAAAATGGTTCATGGTTCAATGGTTTAATGGTTCAATCCTTACATAGAAGGTTGCCGATGAACTCTTTTGTTTGAACCTTGTCATTAAACCAACTTTGAAATTGCCTAAGTGTTGAGAGCTTACTTCTTTTCTGCAGAGTCCATAGAAATCAACCTATGAAGCCCGTAGAACTTGGCTTGCAGAGTCCATAGATTTTCTTCCTACAGAGTCCATAGATTCAAGCCTACATATTCCATAGATTCAAGCCTGTAGAGTCCGTATATTTTTGAGAATCTTGAAAATGAGGAATTTGAATGCTCAGAACAAATTTTGAGAAGGAAAGAGATTATTTTGGTCTATTGAACCAAAATAGTTCACATGTTGTCTCAAAAATGAGAAAGCTATTTTTGGGGACAACAGGCCTCAAATACAAATTGAGCATCTTTGATTTATCCAAACAAAGGCACTTGTTTGTTTTCCATGGAGAAACATCTTCCAAATGTCTTAGTCAATGTGAGACCAAGAGATTCTGCCACCTTGGCGGGCATGACATTGTCAGAAGCTCCTGAGTCTATAATGCAATTGTTCAGCTGATGACCATTTATCAATAGGGAGACATAAAATAGTTCTATCTTTTCAAAGGTAGCTGGAGGAGTAATCACAAGATTATTTTGGGTAGGTGTGTTCTTTGGGGGAATAGGAGTTACTTTTGAAATATCTTATCTTGTAGGGATGTTTTTATTTTTGATGCATTCAACGAGTCTATCCAACTGCTCAAGGTTGGATTACAAGAATTCAAACTCAGACACTTGAATTTTGGTCTTCTTAACATGGTCAATTATATCAAATGACTAAAATAAATTAGAAACATAGGGAGGTAGTCCATCAATCTAGTTTTTACTGGGTGTAGGACTGGTCTACAAATTTGAAGCAGAAGGTGAAGGAATATTTGAGGTACTTACTTTTTTATTGCTCACTGGGTCCTTTGATTGGAAAGGTAGTGAAGTTCCTCATTTAGTGATTAAAATTACTAGTTGAGATTCTTCCCCTATTTTTATTTTATCTGCTTATTGAGTTGACTAGTTTTAGGACCTAGTAAATACAGTGTATGATCCATCAAATGATTCACCCTTACTTCTGATTTCATCCTGGTAATTTAGAAAACCAATGTTGGAGTCATCAACTAATTTTTCTTGGCCTTTTGCAAAGAGATTAGCATCATCTTCTTGGTTTAACTCAAGTTGGAAAGAAAAATCAGATTCAGTTTCAAGATAACTAACTGCTGAGTTATCTAGTGTTGTTTCAATGGCAAGCTTTTCTAGTGGGGGAGGAAAGTGATTTGGTTTCCCTTGATTTCTGGTAGCATTTCTCTTATACGACTGGTTGGGAAACATCCTCCTTGGTATATCTCGATAATAGGGAGGAGTAGACATCCCTTATGCCATTTTATTTTTGAGAGCTAGCAATTTATTTGCTAGCTTTTGCACCAAAGGATCAGTGTTACCTATGGAAGAATATTTATTTCTATTAGAATCTCTTCTTATCTTTCCTGCCAAGATAAGGTCATCTTCAACCTTAGTCACCAAAATTTGAGCTACAATAAGGTCTATATGGTCAGCCTACCTCAATAAGAGACTCACTTTAAGAAGCTAAGAATTGATGAAAAAGCATTTGAGATTCTCAAGCATCGACTGAGCAATTGTGGGAATCTTGTTCCTTAGCTTATCAAATTTATCAATGAAGTCCCTCATGGGTTCATGAGGCTCCTTCTTCATTTGTGTAAGCTGGGCTAACAAGGCATGTGCATCTTTTACATGTTTGAACCTGGCCTCAAATTTGGCTTTGAGAGTGTTCTAATCAGTCATTATTTGTGCTTGCAGATGATAAAACTAGTCTGCAACAGCACCTTATAATGTCTCTACAAATAGTCTAACTCTAATGTGTTCATATTCAACACTTATTACACCACAGGCTATGTAAAAGGCTGTTATATGTTCATTAGGATGAACCTTCCCATCACTATATAACTTGGGAAAATTTTTATTTGAGCTACGGGGTAGCTCATGTAGAGGTGGGGTTAGATTCAGAGGACCAAAAGTATTACCCCAGGGGCCTTGGACTGCCATGATATGGCTATTGAAAGGAGGGATAATAAATCTCTATGGGATATGTATGAACAAAGCTCTACTAGCAAAGAAAAGAGCAACTTTGCCTGGTATTGGTGACCTGATGTGTGTAGGAGGAAAAATCCTATTTCACTAAAGGTGAGTTTGTGGACAGGAAAGATCAAAAAAAAATTGCTGCACAAACTCAAATACAGGGTCAACAATACCTTGAGCTCTTTGGCTTCGTGTGTATGGTGAATCTACCAGAGTGTAAAATGGATATGAAAAATAATTGAAACTACTTCAATTTAAAGCTTGAGGCTTCAAACTATGCATTCTTCCCTAGCAGAGTCACCAAAAACTATTGAGTGAATATTTTGTCACCAGCTGATTGACAGAAAAATGGTTACGTCAACCATAGCATAAGGATATTTATGCAGTAAAATAGGTGTGGTGACCATAGCTAGAATAAGATAAATCTCTCCTCTCAGCAAGGGGAGGTTCCCTATAAACTATAGTATACTATAGATATATATATATATAAGCTAAAAATACACACAGGGGTGAAATCATACCATCCATCTCTCTTTTTTCACAGATGATGTTCATAGAATAGAGGAGAATTATGGTGTAATTACTGAAAGGCACTTCTCTTCTTTTAGAAATGATATTCAGCCAACAATAGGATTCTTCTTGGGTAGTAACAGAAACCACAAGAAACCAAAGAAAGCAAAAAGTCTTTTGTTGTCTCTCCTACTGATTAAGACAAAGGAACACAGTAGTTTGAAGCATAGTCTAAAGTCTCCACTTCAAATATAATAGAGTAAAAGGTTATGAAAGATAAAGAGAGTTTAAAGTCTCTCTAGTATCCTTTACACAAAACATAGACTGAAGGTAATTATGGCAGCATAAAGTCTCCCACAGTTGGTTTCAGGAGATCTTCCAGCTTAATTCCACTTGTTCTACTTGTTTGATTATATGGACAAGACTGTATTTAGGAAATAGACATAAGAATAATTTCCTAGATGACACAAGCTTAATCCAACACAAAGTTTGAAAGGTCACTTCCTTTTTCATTCATTTAACAAAATATGATTAACAGTCTAAGCTTAAAGTCTTAGGATTACCTTTCAATTTGGGCAGAGCTTCACTTCTAATAATAGAGAGATCTCCCTTATACAAAATGAGATATTACAATATATAGCATCACAAGAAAGACTCGGGCACTTGTTTTCATGAAAATGGCCCATGTTGAATTGAATGCATTGAATATCTATGAAAAGGCCATGTTGGAACAAGTCATTGGCCTTGATTTTGGCATTTTAAATCATCTCAAATGTCTCTTCCTAAGCATGGGTTGACCGGTCTTCTTTATGATGCTTACACTACTGTCCATTCATCTTTACTTAATGCAGAAAAATAGGCCGTGTCTTTGAATGTTTATGTTCCCTGACGTCCACCTAGTACACTACTTTGCCTACTGGAAATAACTCTCCTATAGATATTTCTAGATTTCCTATAGTTGTTCTCTCTTTCCTTGCTATGTTTTGTCTTTCCTTAGTGATCTGAGCTCTCGAGGCTATCTTCTCACTTTCTGCTAGTCTTTCGGCTCCTTTCTGTGCTAGTCACTGAGTTTGTTCTCAGGTCTTTTGAAAACCAACCGTTATTCTATTACCCTAAAATTGACATACATGGGGACGTCATTGGTTTCTTTGAACCTCTTTGAACCTTGAACCTTGAATTATTTTGGTTCAAAGGTTCAATGGTTCATTGATTCAATGTTTTGTAAAGGGCCACGTTCACTCTCTTTTTCTTCTTCAGTTGAACCATTTTTTTGAACCATTTGTTTGAACTTCTTTTTGGAATCTTCCAGTTCTTTCTTTCACTTGAAGCTTCCTTTTAAACTTTGAACTCTTTGAACCCTTTTATTCTCTAAGTCTTTTGATCTTTGTTGAACCCATTGAACCTTTAAACTTTTGAACCTTTTAGAAGTTCAAGGTTTAACAGTTCACAGTTCAATCTTAACTCTTCGAAGCCTTCTTTTCTTTAATTCCACGAAGGTCTTTTAACCTTTGAACTCGTTGAACCTTTGAATCTTATGGAGGCGGGGTTCAATGGTTCAACGGTTCAAAGTGGTTCATTTTATTCGTTTGAAGCCCACCATTAAGTCTTTTGATTGAACCTAGGCGTTGAACCATCCTCAAAACACTAAGGAAAATCCTTAAGTGTTTTGAACTTCCTTTGAAGAGAGCTTGTCTATTAAACCTATAACTTCTTTAGTTGAAAAGGATTGAATATTTGAAAAACTTAACTACCCAAAACATTTTTGAGAAAGAAAAGAGAGAATTTTGGTCTGTAGGACCAAAATGGTCAATATGTTGTCCACAAAAGTAAGTGACAGAGTTTGGGAACAACACATTCCCTCTAAAATATATCAAGGATCCCAACATGAGGGTGGTTGTATGCCTCATAAGTTCAAAACTTTTCCCTAGTGGTTGATGGATGGATATCACCAAGGTCTACCTATGCATATCTTATCACATGGCATAGGGGTCAAGTTTAAAATATCAAATTTTATTATAGAAGAAATAATAAATAATGCACTTGAGTATCATACAGTGCAAGAGACCTTCTAGTGGAGGTCAACTTTGATAGAGGAGATTGGTGTACCTAATGGTGATGAAGATAACCTTTGTGTCTTCCTAGTGCACATTGACTGCCCAGCATAGAAGTACCATAACTTCACCTTCCCCCCACATTCTCCTATAAGTACAATACTTATGTGATGGGGTGGTTCATGAAGTATATAGAGGCATTTGAGATGGAATGGTGCATCCCCAAGGAAATCCCTTAGAAAATGTTTGGAATGAAAACCTTTGCCATTATGAAACACTTATATGTATTGCACTTGGCACTCACAAATGGAAACAAATCAAGTTGGATAAACCTCCCTTATGCATTTTTTTCTAAGTACTTTAGGGATGCATTAAGGATAATTCTTATTGCATAAAAGCTAGATATCCTAGTGAAAGTTATGGATTTGGAATAAGTAGGTTGTGGCACCAATATGTACAGCTAGGAGGGAAAGCTACCAAAGATGAGGAGGATGACTCAAATCACACCAACATCCATTCCCGCCATAAAAAAGTGGTTCTTGGGCACATCCACATGTTATATTATGAGATGAAGCTAAGAAAGAAGGGCACATACCTCAAGAAGGATAATGACCTCCCCCTCTAGATCAGTGAAGAAGCAAAATAGGTGCCAGTAGCATAGAGAAAATCTCCCCAAAAAAAGTGAAGAGAAACACTGGAGGAAGTTCAACAGCACCTCAGGTTGAAGATCACCTCTAGTGATGAAGAAACTTCCTCTACACCAAAGAAGAAATGTGTGACCTTCACACTAGGGATTGCTTCACCCAATAAAAGGGAGAAGAAAAAGAAGTCCAAGGGGCCCATTACAATGCTCACAATAACCTTGGTAGAGATGGATGTGCAAGAGGCACATGAGGAATTATAAGTGTAATAGGTGCATAAAGAGATGGAGGAGGAGGAATAAGAAATAGGGATGAAATTTTACATTATCCATGAAGAAGCAATAGAATAAGAGCCCAGTGCCAAATAATTTTAGGAGGCCTTCCAAGGTGGCACTGTCATTGTGCTTAGAGAGGCATAAAATCTAGAAAGCACCTCAACCAAAGAACCCACCACAAAGCCTCTATATATTTAGGAGGAAAAGAGATAAGCATGGAGTAAGTTGGGGATGAGCAAGGTATAAATCCTGAAGGTGCTAGTGCTAGAAGAGAAAAGGGTTGTCATGAGGAAGAAAGGCATGACCCAGGAGGATATTAAGAAGCTTTAGGCCAAGGGAAATAAAGGCCAAAGAAGAAAATGCCTTAGTGATAGCAAAGAAGAGGAAGGTCGAGAGAAAGAAGAAGGCCCAAGAAGAAAAATCCAAGAAAGATAAGGAAAAGAAAGAGCTTATCATGAGTTTGAAACTAACAAAGGAAGTAATATAAAATGTGCCTAACACCCCCACAAGCATAATAGAAGAAGTTGCACCATAGGCATGCCCAAGTAGTGAAGGGGCACCTAGAGATAATGAAGATGATGTTGGAACCTTGAAATGAGATCATATAAGAAACCTAACATAAATAGGAGGGAAAAGTTGGCACCAAGGAAGAAGAAGAAGTGGACAAATGGGACAAGTCTAAGGAAGAACCCCTATTGGAGTAAGAAAAAGGAATCTCAAAGGAAAGCATCAAAGAGAGTGATAGCACCGATGAAGAAGGAGAAGAATAGATGGAATTGGCCATCACTAAGATAGAAGGTGTCGATCCAAGCCTAAGAAAAAAGGCACAGAAGGGGTGGATTGATGAAGATTACTACATGTTTGAGTACATTCCCCTTATAGCTTCCATGACTAGGATGTGATAACAGTTGTCATTTGCTATTAATATTTATATAGATGCTATTTTTAGGTGTTATAGAAAGCCATAATAGGTGTAGATAAATCAAAAGAAGGACATGATTCCCTTCTCATAAACCCCTATGTAATGAACCCAGTCAGGTTGGAAAATGTACTCATCTGAATGGCATCCAAAGTATCATGAAAAAACATCATCAATAATGTTAGGGCCTCTAAATGGAATAAGATCACACAAGATAAAGAAGAGTAAATAAAGGCCATGAAGTTTAAATTGTAGCAACTAGCTAAGTGCATAGAGGCAACTGAGCCATCCCTCTTGGATGGCATTGACACTTTAAATATTTTGGAGGTTGACAAGGTATATGTGTTAATGGAGTAGATGATCCCAAGGTTAAAAGTAGAGTTGGTGCCAAAATAATAAGATGACCCATGAATTATAATAAAATAAGAGCTATTTGCAAAGCTCAAAGAAGTATAAGACCTATTCACCTAATTTTAAGAGGGCACAGATGCAGTCGACATCATCTTCTTTAGCTTTTCCAACAAGGCATCAGTCATAGACACATGCCTCAAGAAGTTAAAGGTGGAGAAGGAGGAGTTGATGGCATAGGTATACACTAAGAGTATATTATATCACACCCAAATAATGGTAAAGTTTAATTCCTTGAGAATTCATATCAACTACTAGGAACAAATCTTGGAAGCACTCTTCTACACCTTGAGAACCAAGGCTTGTGAACAAAGAGAAATCCTAGATAGAGGAGTAGTAAAAGCTAAGAAAAACCTCAAGGCCTTATGAAGAAGATATATTTTCTCATACTCAACACCACCTCCACAAAGATAGACAACACCATTGAGGAACTCAATCTTGATATCAAAATATTTAAGGACTTAAGCATTAAACTAAAGGAGAGTGCACCCGAGTTTTGTGCACTAAGAGCGTTGAAAGACTACTCTAAGGGCATACTAGTAATTTTGTATGGGGTGAGTTTTTGCCCCTAATTCATCTAAATATGGATTTATACCAACTTATTATATATTTTTATGTGAGTAAATCATTTGGTATGATTGTTTTTTTGGCACCTTTTACACCAGTTGGAGGAATCATCGTAGACCTAGCGCTAGTTAACAGGCGGTTACTTAGCACCTAGTTTTTTAGGGCATCTTCTTGAGTGGCTATATGTGGTGACTATAGTGTGAAGGGTGCAAGGTTATAGAACTAAAATAATGGTCAACCAAGGATCCAGATCATCACTTGATGTGCACCCTCCACCCTAACATGAAGATGCTCCTATCTTCTATAAAGTCAAGCTCGATCTAATGAGCAAAGAGATGCAAATTAAGGTAGAAAAGTTCTAAAAAATTAAATATGGATATCTATTTATGGATTCCATTCATATAATTTTTAGAATAGATACCCTTGAGGATCCACATTGTAGTTCCCAAGCTCACCTATGAGCCTCTACATCGTTAGTAGTTTTAGATAAGCATGGGCTCTATTCTATTGATATGTAATCAGTTTCTTTGAATCTTGTTTAATTAATAAAGGAATTGAAATTAAATGAGTATTGATTTGGGTTATGTAGTTATAGTTATGTTCTTTGATTGCAAATTGATTATGTAAGATTTACAATAATTATAATGGTTAGTTTTAATATATGAACACTAAGTTCTAGCAAGCTTTTGGTTTAGCCTGTTAATGGCATCCCTATGTAAGTGATGGCATTTGCAAAACCTTTGAATTGTCCTAAGTATAAGAGAAGTCATGTCCCCAAAATTTAATGCCCTTGTCCAGAGTGTTAGCCTAATCATGAGCCTTTGTTATAAATTAATCCCTTTTCCCCATCAAAGCGCTTGAATGATGCTTAACTTAGTAACATAAAGGCTTGTACCCTTGAGATCCTAGAACCATCCCAATATAAGCTTGCACCCCTATGACCAAAATGAGTTCCTCAATTAGGATTAACATCCATTGACAATTAGACTCCACCTAGAATGGCTAGTGCCAATGAACCTACCAACATCATTATTTCAATGACCAATTCCTATGAATAATGAGTGGTTTCATGGCACAACTAGCCCAATGTAGGCCTCGATTCTTTATTTGTTGTGCTTCAGGTGAGCATATAAGGGTTGTTCCTTATGAGAATTAATGCCAACATAGTCGAGTGACAATTTTTTAGCACTGCAAGATTATTATATGCTTGTGCCTATTTTTAACAAGCCAAGAATAGACTTGTAATAACTATATAAACACCTGATAGAGTAAATGAATTGAAAACCCCAATTAAACTACAACCTAGAAATTATCAATCTATCTTAAAAACTAATCATGGTGAAAATGACTTAGAGCACCTATAGAATCACTTACATAAGATTCTAATGCATTTAGTGATCCTTAAACATCTTCAGAACATCTCCAATCACACAAGTATAGAGGTCTAATGTAAAATATAAAAAATATAGATCAAACTTTGAACCTTACTCTTTCACTGTCTTAACTCACTTAGATAAGACATCTTATGAACACTATTTTCATCATTTTCAATGATATCTAAAACATATAATCAATATGGACATTAGTTATATATCTTTAAAAATGACCTCAATTAATTGGATCAATTCCTAATCCACTATAACTCATCCTTAAACACATTCTAACTTTGATTGGTTTTTCTCACTATCTTCACTATTAGCTCAATTTAGCAATAAGTCAACATGAGTGAAAAAAATAGTTGACACAGAGGCTATAACATGTCTAAATTACACCATGTACATCAATAATGAGTCTCTAACTTCTCCTTACATCCATTTTCATAATCTATCTAATGAAACTTATGTCTTCTATATCAACTTCTTTAGAAACAAGCATTTTCCTATAGGTTTCACTGATTATATTAACAAACCATTACCACTTGGAGATGCCTGATGTATTTCTATACAATTTCCAATAAACAAAATATCCTTACCAATACATTCTAGTCCATTTCAACAAGCTTTTCATTATCTAGTCACTATAAGGGTTTTGAGAGGGTTTTAGACCAATTTTCATTTTTAACATTTGTTCATACAGTTCTATCCTTAAAACCACCTTCTAATGTTTGGAAAGTAAAATTATGACCTTTTTCCATATCTCCTCAAGATCTCATCTTCCCATGCAATAGTCACACATGACAACAAGCAAAATAAGTTCCTTCTCGGGTCCTCATCTCTTTATTCTACATACATAGGAGACCTTCAAACTCATTTTATTGTTTTTTCCTTCAACTCAAGACCTCATACTTGGTAAACACACTTTATACATCATTTCAAACCTCAATTAATGCTCACATGAGCATTATTACCTTAGAACCTGAACCTCATACCCTATTTAGTCACATTCTATCTCTTTGCACTTTAGGCTCTTGAGATGTAGATCATATTAGGCCTAGTAATAGACTTTCTATCTACTATTCTTACACTTTCAACCTTATTCACATGTTCAAAAACGTTATCACATGCTCTACCACTAATTTTCATCTTTCATAGGTCTTTTTAACATCCTAAGACCCCTAGTTAGGTCAGATATAGTCTAAGACTAGTTTATTTGTATAATAAACCTGTAGGTCTTACCTCTATAGTCACACTTTGAAACATACATGGGTGATTCAATGAATCAAATTCATGTTCAAATGTTCTCAAACATCCTATTTTGCCTCTATTCATTCATCTCCTAGATCCATCATGTTCCTTCTTACAATATACTAGGTATCTCATACTCAAGCCTTCTCAAAAACCTTACACTCAAGAATAAGTACATAAACATGTAAACCATGTACTTAGCCTTGACATAAACTCTCAATAAACTTTAGGTTTCCTTAAAATTTTCTCTCTTACCTCATGAAATAATCAATGACATCAATGATCATACAAAAATTCATGTCATCAATGATAACTTGCAACAATCTCCCCCTTTGTCATTGATGGTAAACCACATTGATGGAAAACAAACTTCAAGTTGACTATCCTTTCAATAGAAAACTTCTCCATCAGTATGATCTCTCTCCCCCTTTGAATTTAATGACAAAGGGTCTCTATACTTACCACAAGGTTATATACACATATTCCATTGATCTTTGAACCTGATCATTTCACAAAATATAAAATCTCACCCTTTGTCCATACATACTTATCTTCAAACTTCTCAAGAGACTTGAGTTAGCTCCCCCTAACTCCATGTTCCACATAGATCATGTCATTTGAAACCACAAAACAACTATTTACAACATATTTTACAAGAATATCATACCTTGAATGAAGACAACTTCACTTCAAGCTTCACAATCCATCATGACTCAAACCACTACAAGTCAAATTCTCATTTAACATAAAATCATACTAGGTCTCTTAGACCATTGATCTCTACATGATACTCTTTATAATGGATCAATCTTACACACTCAGTTAATACCCTTTGACAAAACATAGAACACTTGCCATCTTTAAATCATTGTTATATTCTTCATGGCATTTATATATTGTCAACATGACAACCAGTCCCTTTATGACCTTATGAGGTCACCTTGATATCAAAGAAACATTACATTTAATGACACAAACTCAAAAGAACACTACAGCTATCTTATTTCAAGTTTACAATATTCATGTGATGTTATAGGATAATGATCACTTACATAACTTTATGAACATTCTCAAGGCACAAAAAACTTGTCATCTCACTCTTAGAAAACCACAAGACCTTGGATTATAGGATCAAATAATCTCTACCTTAAAAAGCATTGGTCTTATAGAACAATCTTCAACTCTCACATCACTTGTTTTATCTTTGCTACTTAGACAACACCTTGAGCTCATACATGCACTACAAGCATGATATCTTATGAAAGAAACATTGCACTCATTCCTTCGAACAAACAATGAACTCTAAAATCCATGAATGAGTTTATTTTCTTCAAGAAAACATACTTAGGGTTTGTAGTCACAATTCACCTTGAAACCCTCATTCCTTTATTTGTCACAAATTGAGCTTATTCCTCATATCTAAGATCAATCTGAATAAATACAATACATTTATATATGTTATATTACCTTAAGAACATCTCCAAACACTTAAAACACTCACCTTGAGTGACCATGAACTCTATAAAACTCTATAAAATACCCATGTCTACCATTTTCAATAACATTCAACTTTGACCTACAATAAATGCACCTATATTGACTTTTAGAATAAACTACCACTAGGAGGATGATCATCATGGAGTCTACTACAACTTTGTCTTTTACAACAACTTGATATGGATTTTATAGGCACTTTTCTCCTATCTAGTCCTCATTTCATACATAGCCATTTGAAATCCAATGTTCATATTTTTGAAGTTTAAAGGATAATTCTTGTATCCTAAACTTGATGTCCTTTTGCACTTCACATATTTCTAGATGATCTTTGCAATCTTATATCTTGAAGAGGACAACTCCTCATGACACCAAAATTGTAAGGAAATTTTAGGGTACTAAGTACATCATCTCCATGTTTTAATTTGACCAAGGTTGAATTTTTGAGTACCTACAATAAATTCACACTTCTCAGTACATTCATACCTATCTGATGGTTTGTGATGGTTTGGGCCTTCTTAGGCTAGAGGATGCATGTTTCTCTCTTTAAATGGTCAAATGATGCACCAGAACTTCACCAAAACATCTATAGATACCTCACAACATATTATTTTTCTTCATTGACCTACACACACTCTTTTCATATTAACCACATAAAAATAATTTTCCTGAATCTTCGATTACTTACTTCACCAAGACACTTGCACATATCTTATTACAAAGCCTAAAGCAAGGTTTTACAAGACACATTAATGCCTTGAACTATACCTTTCACTCAACATGTTTTAGATATCCTTTTGAATGTCAATTTAGGTTTTATCTTTGACTTGCTTCAATATAATCCTTCTTCTTATTCAATCTTTCCATTACCATCATATATTCCTTTATATAAATCTTAACCATGACCTTCACAAGCTTAGCCATCTTGTGCTTTTAGGATCACTTTCAACCTATCAAGCCTCCTCCAAAGTACCTTATCTAATACTAATTTTTTTAATCACAACCACTAAGAGTGGGTGAATCAATTTACAAAATTTTATTTCAAATCCATATATCATTCATTAACCTTTCAAACCAATCTAGTAAACAAATAATGCATAAAAAAGCAATTGCATAAGCATGGAGCAAGATATCAACATATGAACACAAGAGATATATAGGAAACCCTCATTGGGAATAAAATCCACTAACACAACACTTATAATACTATCCTATAAGCAATTTATCAACATTTAATGAGGCACCAACCCCACAAGGAGCACTAACCCCTTACTAGTCAAGCACCAACTCAACTAGTCCTTTAGCAAGCTCCAACTTGAAAGGTGGATCCAACACCTTAAGTGACTTTTAACAAACCCAACCACCTCAATGACACTTATAAAATATCCAAAATTAAATTCATCTCCCACTCCCTCTTGACTAAGCACAAAGTCAGCCAAGATAAGCTTGATCACCTTCACAACACTTTGTTACTCAATCAACAGATGGTGACCTCTTCTTCAGCTCTCTATTTTATGTATATGAAATACACTCAGTATCATACACATTAAACACACATTTTATGTATATTTATATTCTCTCAATATTAAATCAACTTATTCAACCCTTCTCATCTTCTTACCCCTCTCAAATAGCCTTCTAGGCTCATTCACTCAATGTGCCTCTTACTAGGCTCATTAAGTCAAATGACCTTATCAGCTACATGAAAAAATTTTGTTATAAGTTCATCATAGTTTCTCTCCCCTCTTTTTATGTTTTTTTATACCTTATTATGCTCCTCAAGGTGATCTTATATTCATTTTATCTCACTTCTTTTTTTAAATAGCCCATATAGGCCTATTATGCCTTGTATTTATACTAGACTCTTGCTTGCACCCTCCTTGGTCAGAAAAACATCTCTTATTCCTTATATAAATATTTTTATAGGTCATTACACACGTTTCACAAGTGAAACATTCACTACATATGTCATCCAAGCTTATTTATATCTTAATCTCTTCTTAGGCCTACTTAGAGACTTAATGCATTAGGTCTTCTCAACCACATGTTACATTTAGACCATAATAAAACATATTTATCCTATAAAAATTCATTAAAAACATAAAATATACCTTAAATATACCCCTTATATCATTCATATATTTATATACCATCTTTTATCTTGTTTGACTCTTTGAACCATGTCATTAGGTCTACTCTCCATTAGCCCTTCACACATAGAAAAAGTCTACCTCACACAAATAAAGCATAAAATAAATTTTCCCATTAAAAAACATGAAAAAATAACATTATTATATATTTAATTACCTCAATTTCATCACCATGTACTTTAGTCTTCACCACATAAGCCAAAAGGCCTCAAGAATACACCTACAAAAGGCTTACTCAGAACTGCCAAACACTACCAACATACAGTCAAGAACATTTGAATCTCTACTCTTGAAAAAGGATAAAATATAAATATAAATGAATTATAATGAACCTAAAATACATATATAACATATTCATATTCAATATATTCTTCAACTCTTATAAAATCACCTCAAACTCACCTCTACAAGATGCCTACACAAAACAGCCAACAAGCCTATCAACATAATCATAATGAATGATGTTTGTAACTCCTGTAAGGACATTAAAATAATATAATTTAAATTAATAGTTCCTTTTTTATTTTTATAACATCATCTAAGATATATCAATTATTTTGGTGTCAACTATTGGTCTTATAGACCAATTTCTTGTCCTTCTCTTTCATATTTATTGCATACCAAGATAGGTCATTTTTCCTTCCATATTACAACTCAAAATATATTTTAAATTTATATAAATAATTTATAGGTAATATAAATTTAAAAAAACATCAATATTTTCATTTTAAACATAAACTCATGATACAATTTTTCAAACTCATTCCTTTATCTTGCATAACTAGAACTTGTCAATCTATCTTAAGAATTAGTCATGGTGAACATGACTTAGATCACCTATAGAATCACTTCCATAAAATTATAATTAATTTATGTGATCCTTAAACATCCTCATAACATCTCTAATCACATATTTATAGAGGTATAATGGCAAATATAGAACATATAGATCAAACTCTGAACTTTACTCCATCATTATCTTAACTCACTCAGATAGGACATCTTATGAACACTATTTTCATCATTTTAAATGAGATCCAAATAATATGATCAATATTTTCATGAGTTATATATATTAAATAATTACCTAAAGTAATTTTATCAATTCCTAATCCACTACAACTCATCCCTAAACACATTCTCACTTTGATTAAGTTTTCTCACTATCTTAACTATTAGCCCAGTTTAGCGATAGGTTAACATGAGTGAAAAAAATAGTTGACACAAAAGATATAAATTTTCCAAATTACACCATGGAAATCAAACATGATTCTATAACTTATCTATACATATATTTTCATACTTGATCTAATGCAACTTTTATTTCCTATATCAACTTCTTCAGAAATAAGCATATTCATGTAGGTTTCACTCACTATCTTGACAAACCACTACTACCTAGAGATTATTGAGGGAGTCATAAAAATTTTATAATCAAAAAAATATCCTTAAAAATTTATTATGGGCCATTTCCAATAATATTTTCCTTATCGGGTCACGATAAGGGTTTTGAGAGTGTTTTAGACTAGTTTTCATTCTTAACATTTGTTCATATAGCTATATCCCTCAAACCACCTCATAATGATTTGAAAAATTTTTTGGGACCTTTTTTTAATCTCTCCTCAAGATATCAGAATCCCATTAAATATTCACACATGCTAACAAGCAAAATAATTTCCTTCGCGAGTCCTCATCTCTTCATTATGCATATATAAGAGACCTTCAAACTTCTTTTCTTACTTTTTTCTTCAACTCAAGACCTCATACTTCATGAAAACACTTTATACATCATTTAAAACCTTAATTCATGATCACATGAGCATTATTTCCTTGTAACTTGAACCTTATACCCCATTTAGTCATATTTTATCTCTTTGCACTTTAGGCTCTTGAGCTGCAAATCATATTAAGCCTAGTAATAGACACTCTAACTAATGTTCCTAAACTTTTAACCTTATCCACGTGTTTAAAAATATTCTCACATTCTATACCACTAATTTTCATCCTTAATAGGTCTTTTGAACATCATATGACCCTGAGTTAGATCAGACAGAGTCTAAGATTAGTTTGTTTGCATAATAAACCTATAGGTCTTACCTCTTTAGTCAAACTTTAAATATACTTAGGTTATTCAATGCCTCAAATGAATTCTCAAAGTTTATCATACATATTCTTTTGCCTCTTTTCATTCATATCTTAGATTTATCATGCTCCTTCTTGCACCAAACTAAGTATCCCATACTCAAGCCTTCTCAAGAACCTTGCACTCAAGAACAAGTACATAAACATGTACACCATGTGTTGAGCCTTGACATAAACTCTCAATAAACTCTAGGTTGCCTTTAAATTTTCTCTCTCTTACCTCATGAAATAATCAATGACATCAATTATCATACACAAACACATGACATCAAAGATAACTTTAAACACCTGGTGGAACCCCTAAGGTCTCATTATTCTTTTTATTTTCATTGTGAAATTGTTTACTAATTACTTTTTTATTTATTGTTTGCTTTTATTCAAAAATAGAAAAATCCAAAAATTCTTACTTTTCCTCTTAAGGTTTAAAAATAATTGCATTCATCCTTTTCTTGCTTAGATAATTCATGTATATTAATCTAGATGGATCAATATATCGTAGCGATCACACTTTTCTCACACACAACCAAAACCACATAATATTAAAATAAGCATTTGAAACATTTTCCTACCTAAGGTGGACTCACTTGGATTTCATCACCAAGGGGAAAATTAACTTTGTGTACCATATGAGTATAAAAATTTTAGAAAGAAGTATAAAGGCTAAGCACCTAACACCCTTATCACTACGGTGTGTGAAGTAAAGGGGTGGGCCCCAATACTAAGCCATGTACATTTTTCCAACACAGAATCAGGCCTCAATATACCTTTGTGTATATAGAGGTTCCCATCATTAAATAAAACCTAAAACCATCTTTAGATTATCATTTCTAGTACCCTCATTGACCTTTTTCCTTATCACACTCAAAAATTAGTTTCTTAAAAAAGTAAAATATTTTAAGTACATTTTGTAATGTGGGTGCTTGTTTCCACAAAAATGAGATAATCTAAAAGATTATTATGTGATTTTTCATTTCATTTCTTGATTTATCTTTAGTGATACATGGTTTTGATGTGATATCAGTCACTAAAACAAACCAAATTCCTAACCTCATCCTTATCCATGGAAACACCCCAAGTCATACTTCTCCTAAGTCTATGGGAGAAGGTATTCCCCAGTTATACCCTTAGGGAGATCTTGAATTCGTTATCATATTGGATAGTAATCCAATTTCTCTTAACCATTACCTTAGCACTCAAACCATTCGTATTTCACTTTCCCCTCATACACAATCTTCTAGGAAAAATTTTGGCATGCCCCTAGAAGGACCTAAAGCGATTACTACAACCATAGTTTCCTCTCTCAATAATCCTCCCCCAATAGGTTTTGATATTAACACTACACAACCTTTAAACAATCCACCTCCAGTAATATCTAGTGGTCCATATCTAACTATCACCCAAGCCCAAAATGTTACCACACCTTAACTTATGTTTATACACCTCCTACAAAATCACCTTCTAACTTAGTGATTTTAATCCTTACAACTCTCCCACACATCCAAACTATCATAGCTTCAAATCCCTAAACTCAACCTTTACAACAAGCTCCCTTAAGTAAACCTCCTCAATAGTACATCCCATTGAATACCCAATATGTAGCTCCCTTTCAAGCCCTTGGTTCCACTTATATACCCTTAAAATCCCCATAGTATGTAGCATCATCCTAATTGATTATGACCACTTCAGTTGGTTACCCCTTATCACACCCCTTTTCTACTCCATTTCATACCTATCAACATATGCAATAGAATGTCTTAGGGGGTATTCCTAAATATAATATTGAACCTAACCTTATGAACATCCTTATGAATAGGATTGAAAATATAGAATCATTTTCCTCTAATCAAAAAAATAATCTCACTTATGAGCAAATTTGCAATGAACCCATTAATCCAGTTGTTCCTATTAGACCATACCCCTCATAATGGGGACTTCCAAAATTCATGAAATTTCAAAATAAGGAAGATCCTCAATAACACATTAGAGAATTTAGACATGCTTGTTATCTCATAGCCCATGATGATTTATTTCTCCTAAGAATGTTTCCCATATCGCTATCTAGACCAACTTTAAACTGGTACAGTTCTATCCCCCAACACTCCTTATTCTCTTTTGGGCAACTAGCCTAAATATTTTTAGAGCACTTTTCCATTAACATCATGATAAAAGTGACCATAACTAACCTCTATGCCATTATACAATTCAATGATGAATCTATCACTAATTTTGTGGCTAGATGGCTAGGTCTTATAAACCAACTTCCTTTCTCCCTCCCTTAACTATAATTAATTAAACTATTTGTGAGATCATGAATTAATCATATCTCATCAACATTATGGGTTCAATCCTCTAAGACTTTTTCTGAGGCCTTTTCCATGGCTCATAAACTAAAAATTTGAGCTTTAAAAGAAGGGAAGGTAAAGTTACATAATAAAAAATTCAAACTTGATCCTTCTAAAGGAACTAACAATACCAAACCTAAAGGCACTACTAATGTTGTGGTCTTAAAATCATCACCCCTGCAAACTAAAATCCAATCCAAACCCTCTACCTCCCAAGAATAATCATAAAAACCATTAACACAGTTCCTTGCATGATAGTACACACCCTTAAGGGAATATAATGCTTTTATTTTAGACAAGATCTTAAAGGCTTATATCATTGAACTTCCTCTAGTTCGACCTCTTGATGACTCCTAGTTGAAGCCTAGTTCAAATAAAATGACTTCTACAACTATTATTGTGTACTAGGTCATGAGGTCAATAGGTGTTGTTACTTTAAAGGTTTAGTTCAAAACCTTATTGATCAAGGAGAGTTACAGGTATATAACCCTAACACTCATCTTAACCAATCATAGAGATATTTAGGTAGTTATTCCCCAACCATGCCTCTACATATAATTCTATATAGTCTAAATTAAGATACACCTCGAATCATGAGACCCACATGATAGGCACAATCTAAGATCAACTTCTACCTGAAGAGGTTAGTAGTGCTTCTGAACCACCTTCCATGACAACTAAAATCCTAGATATCCTTACAAGAGATACTTTCGAACCATCTAAATTAATTAGATCTATCCCTAAGACTCACTCCCCTTTCTATATCTCATTATTTGGGATCCTCTTGAGGAGACATTACCTAATCCCATTCAAGACAATCAACTAAAAATAAGGGATGAGAAATATATCAAAGAGGATGTTTGTCTATACATCCTAAAAGATATGCATATCACTCCTTTAATCATTATAATACCTTCACATAGCATACCCATCCCCTCTGGCTTATTCCTTCTTGAGAGGAATACTATGTCACCTCGACCAAACCTAAGACTAACTCCCTTCATAGCTTGAGAAGATCCAAATCTTATAAAGAGAGAAATTAGGGGGAATGCTTTAGTAATTGTAAATAAAAACCTTGGGGCCTCATGAGGAAAATCTTTGCAAACATCCTCCCATAATAATTTAACTCCCTAAAAAGGTTGTTCTTTCTAGTCTTGACTAGATTTAAAAAGGGAAGATGCCTCTACCACCAATTTGAACTAGAGAATCCATATTGGGACCTCATCCTTCGACGACACTAAAAACCACCATTTTAGAATCCTCTTCTAAAAGGCATTTACCATTATAAATAGATATTCCCACTATAATAATTCTAATTCATAATCCTCTAAATACTTATTACCCATAAGGCCTAGGTGTAAATTTTCATCCCAAACATAAAGCGCCTTATATGGTAAATATTTGAATAATTAGTGTGAAGGATCAAGACTCAAAAGCAAATGCAAATTTCATGCCAATGAGTTGGAAGGTTGAAAAACCCAACCAAGATCCATTATGGGGTCTTAATCTAAGCTTCTTGATTAACTCCTTCAAACTTCCCTTATCGTGCTACCACCCATAAAACCTATTAACCCCCATGTTAAAAACTAGCATAGTATCAGGAAAAGAAAAATGTGCATACCATCAAATAATGGGACATGATACTAAAAATTTTAATGCACTAAAAATTGTGATACAAAATTGATTATAAGAGAATGAGCCCTTTTACTTATATATCTCGACTATAGATCATGCATTAAGTGCCATGTTTACCCATCATGATGATCAACACATAAAACAGGTAGTTTATTAAATAATTAATACTTTGGTTGAGTATGAAACTCATTACATGCATGTTAAAAGACTATGCTTGGTCCTAGTGTTTATAGCTTCCAAGATTTGCCACTATCTGCTTAATCACAAGACTTATGTGCTTACAAATACTAATCCTCTTAAATTATTGCATTCAAAACCCTATCAAAATCAATGGATGGCGAGATGGATGATATTACTCACTAAATTTAATATTTAATTCCTTAACCAAAAATAAATTAAGTGGTATATCATTTTTTATCAATTATTTGAATCACCCCTTGATGATAATATACCATCTAGTTATGAATTCCCTAATGAAACTATAACCTCTGCATCCCAAGAAGATTTTGAATATCAAATGACATTGTTCTTTGATGGATCTAAATGCAAGCATAGAGGGGGAGTAGGAATTATTCTAATACCCACTAAAGGTATTACTATCCCCCTATCTTTTGATCTTGATTTCAATTACACTAATAATATGGTAGAATATGAAGCCTTAATCATAGGTCTCCAAATAGCCTTGGCTCTACGAGTTAAATCACTTCATATTTTTGATGATTCTTAATTGGTAGTCAAATAAATAAATAGCATATATCATCATAATAATGGCATTCTATAGAGATACAAGATGTTAGCAGAGCAATTATTTTCTACCCTTAATTATTACATCATCCAAACCACTCCTCAATCAACCAACAAGTTTATTGACACCATGGTTTCCTTGGCCTCCTTTACCCCATCCTCATCCTAGGAGTCTAAGTTGTTTATCCTTATTCACAGGATCTATCAAACTTATTACACCAATATAGATCTTCCATCTATCCATACTATAGAGGAAAACCATTTGGATATATGGTACACATATTGCTTTGATTATTTGTCTAAAGGCATCATCCCTTCAGACCTATACTAGTATATATATGGTACTTTTTAGAAGTGAAATTATTAGTATATAATACTAGGGGGTGTACTTTATAAGTGGGGACTCAATTGTATTCACCTCCATTATCTCTAAAATTTAGAAGCAACCCTTGTGATCAAAGAAACTTATAATGTAATCTGTGGTGGCCATTTCAGTGGTTTAACTATCTCTAAGAAAATTATGCGGTTAGGATACTATTGGCCCACTTTGAATTGAGACTATTGTGAGTATGTCAAGAAATGTGTGAAGTGTCAATAACACACTAATTTATCCCATATCCCTATTCATGTGTTACAAGTGGCTAGGTATTTTTATCCCTTCTCTCAATGGGGTTTAGACCTTATAGGGTAGATTAATCCCAAATCTTCCCAATGGCATCACTTTATCATTAATGCTACTAAATATTTCACTAAGTGGGTGGAAGTTATTCCCCTTATTTCAACCAAGGAAGATAAGATTTTTTTTCAGTAATCATCACATCATATTTCATTTTGGTGTCCCACATAAAATCATTACAAATAATGGGAAATATTTTAAAAATAAACAAGTCCAAAAATTATGTGATTCATTTGGCATTAAGCTAAATTTCTCATCACCTTACTATCCACAATCCAATGGACAAGCCAAAGCATCAAACAAAACCCTTGTCAAAATGTTAACCAAAAGAGTTAATGAGTTTGGAAAGTATTGGCATATTCACATACCTTTCACTTTGTGGGATTATTGTACTAGTATTCAAATACCTACATGGGTTACCCCTTTTTATTTGGTCTATGATACTGAAGCAGTTCTCCCCCTCAAAGTCCAAATTCCTTCTTTTAGAATCTCACTGAAATATATCATTCCTAAATAGGATTATCATCAAGATCAATTAGCATAGCTAGAACTCTTAGATGAGCATTGATCTATAGCCCTCGATCACCTTCATGTATATCAAGAATGAATAAAATGTGCATATAATCTATATTTAAAGGAATGAGAGTTTAATATCAGTGACCTTATCCTTAAATAAAATCAACATGTCATAAATATGGAATGAAGTAAATGGGGAAATTTTTCTCCTAATTGGCTTGGACCCTATATTATCACTCATAAGTATGGATCTGGGGCATATCATTTGGCCTCCCTTGATGTAAAACCAGAATGTGAGCCTCTTAATGTTTTACATCTACATCTTTTCTACTGTTAATAATCTTATTACACACTCCAATCAGCATAAATTCTCTTAAAAATCATATCCCCTATCTTTAACATACCTTATAATGATAAAGAACTATGTGGATTTCTAGCAATATACCAATTTTATCCTTAAATATGAACACCCCAAATCTGTTCATAGCATATTCTCATGGATTTGGCTTTATTTGAAATAGATCAAAATCCCAAATCATTATCTCCTAAAAATACATCACCTTAAAAGCTTATTCGAAGGGAACATCACATGTCCCTATTTCCTAGCTTATGAAATGCCTTAGAGTTTAATCCATGACAAAAAAAGGTTCGGGATATCAAGAAAAGAGTAAGGACAAATTTATCCCTTAAAGGATAGTTGTTATCCAAATAAAATAAAAGGCAAAGTTGTAAACTAATCCCTTGAAGGATAGTTTCTAAGATATATATAAATAAATAGACCACTCCCTTGATGGATGGTTATGTTCCAATGAGTCCAAAATATTTTTGCATTGATCAGTTTCCTATTAAAAACAAATCATGTAAAAATCTATGAAATCAAAATTATATCCCATGAAATCTTACCACATTGATCAAATTTCTTTTATAGATTTCCCATATTAATTAGTCTACATTTGTCCATAGATTAGCTTAAGGTTAAAAATCATAGAAACATAAAACAACATGTGTATTTACAGAGAATTAAGTGTTTCCCCTATTCTTATAATCTCCTTTATTTAAAACCAAGGTTTTGTGAATTTTTACTATTAAGGGATTTCATTAGCATTGGATAAAAGGGCATATATGCAAAAGCAATAGGAGGCCTAGCATTGGTTAAGGTTTTAGCCATTTATGAGTCATACATTTTTTATCAGTTATATAAGCATTTATGAAAAAAAATCATAATCCATAATCAATCATAATATAAAATTCCATCCATATAATCTAATAATGATATTCAAAAATAAAATCCACATAAACACCATCCATGTAATATAACATCCATAGCTCAATATGTCATTAATCCATAATTATCATAAATTATCACATCAATAAAAAATCCATAATCCACTATTAATCCATTTAAAGCTCACACATATGAATCCACAATCAAAATAAAAACTACATCACATAATCTAAATGTCATAATCCATGTAAACATTGCATAAACAATATAATACATAATGCAATCAAAATCAAAATGCATGTGATCCACATAATCCAAATCCATAATCATGTAACACAAGCTCATGTAATAAATGTCAATAAATCATATAATCATGAATATATATATATATATATATATATATATATCCAAAAATCAAATATACGTCATAAAGTGTCATAATGTGTAATATATATAAAAAACCAATCCATATGGTAGCCATATACATGACTACTGAGTGAACTAGATCTGGATCAAGCAGATATATAGCCTGCCTCCCCCGCTCTCCACTCCATTTCCTCCTCCATCCCTCTTATCCCTCTATGGCACACTCCCCATGCTAGTTATAGTCATACGAGCCCCTCATGGTGTCTAACCCTACCTGGAGAGGTGGTGGCATATCTAGGAATATCTAGTAAATGGTTTATAATAATCTACTCATAATACTATAGCTCTACTACCACCTCTTGATATCTATCTAGGATCACACTCCCTGATAGCCCCATCCTCCTACCTTATCCCCCTCCTCTTATAGTAGACCCTAAAATTTCTCCCCCTACTGCACTTGATAATACCCAAAGCCTCTCATGTTACTCTTAATACCTATCTCACACTCGGCATGCCTCATCATAGCTTTTTTGTAATGCATCATATCACCCCTATAACTCTATCAACTATGCCTATAACTAGTCATGCTCAAACACCACTCCAAAGTATTGTGCTCAAGTTGTGTCCCTCTCTACCATGATAGCATGTATGTCCCACTCCCCATCTCCCCCTACAACCTCTACATCCTCCATTTGACATCCTCTACCTCCTTCCTCTAACATATCACCCTCTCCTCTCCTCCTCCATGTTACTCTACCCACCATAATAAATATTCCTCCATCACCCCAGCATCATCTACCCCCTCTCCCTCTAGTTCCCCCTATGTTAGCAATTCTAACCCTATAAATTGTGGCTCAAGGATCTCTACCTTTAACTCATCTCTCCTAAAAACTTGAGGTGCCTTAGGTAGATTCTATCGTATACCAAACTATCATTATATGTGCCCAAACTAAAATATCTCCACATGCTTTAGGCATTTTCCCCATACCCATCTAGCTTGTTACCCCACTACCAGCTCTATCTCCATCCCTAATCATGTTAATAATATGACATAAGGTCTTCATATAACCTCATCCTCCTCTATCTCCTTTATTACGTATCTATAAAAATATAAGTCTCATACTCTCCCATCTCTATGAAGATAAGCAAAGTCATCCCTCTAACTCAAAAAGCTAACATTGAAAGTAAACTTATGTTAGCCCATCCATGGTAGCCCTATTAATTTTACTACTTGACTATGCTCATAGGCCTAGTAATAGAGCACATAGGTAACATTGAGTCCATACCATTGATACATCCACCACCCCCACATCTCCCTATATATCTATGTGAATGGATAGGAGCCCATGTAAAAATTATCTAGTATTCCCACATATCTACCACCAACCCTGTCAAGCTCCATGTGAACCTCCCTCCTCTTGAGTCAATAATGCATAAAAATAGATGGAAAACATCATCATGGTCATCACCTATCTCCCATCCTAGTCTTGATCATAAAAAGCCTTAAAACTAAAGCCTCCTAATGTAAATCCAATGTCTACAGTGTCATCCCTATATAACCATGTCAAAGCAATTACATGTTCTCTCTTATCCATTGAGATGCTCTTTACACCTTGAATAGGTATTTAGAGTATCTTTTAGATGTCTTCTAGGGTAACTATCTCCCATGTCAGTAAGAAAAAGGTCCCTACATCTAGATCTCATTACCCCAAACTTGCCACTAATAGACTTTGATCCTAGTGTACCTAATGATAATGGTGCAATCCTCCTAAACTAACTATATTGAGATACTCCTGGTTTGCATCTCCCATAACCTATCACAAGTGATCTAACAAATGTGGTACTTGATTTTACATAATCAATAGTACATGTGCCTATAATCCCATATTCCTCCTAGATTCACTTAGTTTTCTAACAAATAATCATATCCTTTAAGTTTTGTTTAAACCTAAGGTAGTGATATCAACCCTTAATAGATCAATCATGATTGGTTATGGATCATCACTAATCGTATGATCAGTATCGATCCCTCACCAATTAGTGGATGATCTTTAGAGAGTCAACCTTGATCCTCTTAGGATCTATGTTGATCCTTGAAAAACCCTAACTGTCCTAAACCCTATCCTAAACTAACTCAAAATTCAAAAATTTATAAAAAACCAAAAACTAAGTTACCCCTACCTCATTGTGAGACCATCATCCACTCCTACTATCCTCCATCATATATATCTCACTCAATCTATTGACAAGTATTAAATTTCTTAGCTCTGGCTCACCTCATTTGATCTCATTTACAAAATGAGAACCGAAGTCATTTGGTAGCCTATTTATAGCCCTTTTAGATTGATGGCAATTCATTTTATATTAATATTGATTCCTCCCTAATTGATATTGATCCATTGGATCGATGGCAAGTTGGTTTATTTAAGGCTCCTTAGCACTATTTGTAAATCTCTTTCATCCTTATATCCTTATTCCAAATCCATTTAAGTAATCCTTTGTTATAATTATCCTATCTTCTATTACCTAGCATTATTATCTTGTGAACATAGGCCCCCTGATGTCCCTATAGTCTTTGATAGGTCTACATTCATTTTAGTGTTTATCCCCTATAGATCTTGAAAATCTACCTCATCTTGAGAGCATTATGTCCCTAGGTGGTGCACACATACCAAGCACACTAGATGATTTTATCAACCCATCCTATATTTTACCCTCTTGACTACCTTTGGTAGATCTTACACATTCCTAGTTATGGGAATCCATTACTTGTTTGCCTTGGGGCATTCCTACTTAGGATATCCTATATCTTGTTAGTATAGTATTACATGTCATGCCTATCCTTGCATCTTCAATGCTCATTTTCTATTTACCCTATCCATTACCAATTCATTTTCAAACTCATCTTTGTCTCATTATCCTTCACTAGGTCCTAGTTTGAGGGGGAATACCTCCTCATTAAAACCTAGGGCATTAGACCCATCCTAGTTTTTTTCTCATGGCAAGTTATCACAAATTACTTAACAAAAAGGGGAAAATGTAGATAATATAAATTTACACCATTTTATTATGAATAAATGTGTCTTACCCCTTCCCTACCTTTCTTATGCCAATTAATTTAGTTTTACTATTTACTATCTAAACTTATGTAAATAATCTAACTAATTACCATTTTACCTAAGTAACTAGTTTACTATCCCTAAATCCTAGTTAAATCTCTCTAAGACTAATATGGGTAAGTCCTTTCAACCTTCCTAACAAACTTCCCATACCTGAGCCTAATTTGAACTAAGTTTTTAACTAAGATCTTGAGTTTTTGGAACTAATAACTCAAACTTAGACCAAATCAGTAACATTTCTCATGATCATCATTGATCTTATTAAGATTGACATCAATTTATAACGAGGCCAACCTCAAGTTATGGACCCTAATTTTTGCACACTATAATGCTGATAAAATTCCCTTAGAGTACTATAGAAGAACACCATCCCAATTATAGTCTACCTATACTCTATTTAAAGATAACCATATCCTTGTCAATGAGGTATTTTTTTTACACTCTAAGAAGCTTTTTTAGAGGTAAGTTTGTTGTGCATTTGTTAAATTTTAAATTATTGTATTGTTCCTTTCTATTTTGTTTGTTGTTGTAAATTTGTTTACATAAATTAGTGACCAATTTAGGAACCATTTTGGATCTATAAAATCCCTCCTTAGACACTTTTTTGAGTCTTTTATTACCTACTATAAAGATCAACCATGATTCTTTCTAGATCTACATCAATTACCTAATCGATACCGATTTTGAGACAATCAGCATCAATCCTTGTGTTTTCATTCATGTATGCAACCCAAGACTAGATTTTCAATCTTAAATGTTTCTAATTTATTATTTTAAGCTCTAAAATTATGTAATATAGTCTATAGATGACCTTGAATAGTGTCATACATGATGTGGTCTCAATTCATGACTTTCCCATAGTTCCTTATCCTTTATTCACTTATCAAAGTGATATCTCTTTCGAGTTAGGATATTGTGCCAATATCATTGACCCAACTCTAGATTCCATCCTCAAATAACTAGAAGTAATCCAAGAACAAGAGGATGTAGAAGTAGCATATTAGAATAAACATTTTAATAATATCTATGTAGTAGATTGATTTACTTCATTTTAGTTTCATAATCTTATCACATGCTTTATTTGGATTTATCTTATTATACCATCTACTTAATTGCATAAAAATTGGACTAACATCCCTCTAAGTAAGTGTACCACTTCCTAGAACTGGTCTTATATCATGAAGTCCACCTATCTCTATTATTAATAAATCTTGTCCAACTTATCTTTGTTTTATAGGTAGTCCTTCCTAGCCAAAAAGGAATTCCCACCTCATTGGATAAATGGTGTGCATCCCCATCATAGGTATTCCTCTTTCAAAACCCTATATCATTTATAGTTTTAGTAAGTTATTTTTATTAATAAAATGAACCAAAAAAATACTAAAGCAATCTTTTTCAAAAAATGCCAACTCACCTAGTGGTAGGTTCTATTGATGTTAAGATTCGAAATTATACCTATCCTATGACTTCACACAAGTGAATGAATAATTTTGTGAGTTATTATAACACCATCATGGATACTTATACCTAGGAAAAAACCCCCTTTCTCCAAAAATTAAAGATGCCAAAAAAGGTTTAAGTTGAAGGAAGATAGCCTTAGAAATGATTTTATACACTATGTTACAAAAAGAGATCAACCTGAAGTTGCCAAAATCTATCTAATTCTCACCTTTATGGATGAGTATGATAAATTAAAATTGGTATCTGGGTTGAATTTATGTTTACTACATGACTCCTCTATCATATCCATATTTTCTTCACCCATTACCTCTTAGAATTGTAGATAAAATGGTTACCAAAAACATGTTATCACTTAAAACATTTACGTGTGTGTGAAAGGATATCATGTATGTTGATGCATAGTAATTTTGTGTCTAGTGCCTTGGAATTACATAATATAGAGTGTTTTTTTGTCTTATTATAATAGTGGGATTCTCCCTAAGGTCTGAGACTCTTTCAGTCCTTGGAACAAACCTCTAGAATAGGCCAGATTCTTTCTATTCTAAACGCACTTAGTTTAGGACCAGTGTGCAGACGTACTAAGAGCATAATGAAATCTACCATTAGCAATAAACCTAAACTTGACAAAGGATAAAAGGGAGATAAAAGGTAAGAGTTTTTATATAATGTAAAAATGGATGCACCAAGAATAGATTGAGCACCTCACCTACTTAATGATATAATAAAACTAATAGACTAGATACAAGATCTTCAAACTGAGTGCAGTACATAAGTTTTTCACATGGAGGTAAAGTAACATAGTGCAATGTTATGAGGGGTGACAAAAAGTCCACAAATAATGCCTATGAAGATCATGTATACATAACATATGACCTATAGATACTTTTGGTTCTACACAGAGGTGTGAAGGGAGTATGGAAATGAAAGGGAAACATCCACATGCAAGGATTAACAACCATTAATACAAATAGAACATAGAGCATGGATAAATTAAATCAATTCTTATTAATCTCAAGGTCTAAGGTAATATTACAAACTCAAATGGGTAGATCTTTATTATACGAGGAGAGGGTTCTTGGAGGTCAAATTTTGGCAGTGTTATGATGCCAAGAAACATCAACCATTTTATAATAAAAATTAGGGTTTATATAGCACTGATAAAGGCCCAATGTAATTAATTCACCATTATAGGTAGATAGGAACTTTAATTTGAAACAATTCCTAGATCCCAAGTTTGATTAAAAACCCCAAAAATATTTGCAATAACTTCTATAGGCCATGCTCATTTAATTTAATCTAATAATATGATCATAGAAGTAGTTGGAAGGTCACTCATGGATCCATGTGTGTATCTAATAATGAAGGGTGTTTAGGCAACCAGGGGAGGTGTGTGGTCATGTTATTATGCTTTGACATCTACCCTTACAATCAAATCTATTCGAATTAGGATCCCTTGACATATAATTAGTCTCAACTAACACCTTTATTTATGGATACTACCTAATAATCCATCTATACTTACTTTTTTAGAAGATACACAGGCTTTGTTTGGATCTTACTATGTCATCTTTGTGCATTTAGTAGGAAAATCTCATATTTACCTATCTTTGATGACTACATACACATAAAACTATGCACACTAAGTGTTACAAAAGTTGTGCATAGATATTCTACATGAATGGGAGTGCATGCCTTTATTTAAAGATCAAGTGCATTCTAGGCCATGTGCACACTTTTAGATAAGGTACACACTACACAAATGTGCATGGGGGAGTCCTTTAAGAGCTATAATTCTATGGAATATATGGTGAATAAGACTTCACCCTTCAAATAATCAAGTCACAAGTGCAATTGATCCAAAACTAAGAATCTTTGGGTGAAATATAATTCAAGAAACAAGAACAATGCAATTTTAATAAAGCTATCTCTGAGAAGAGTTGTTTTATTGATTAAATTTGTAGACCCAAACATATGCCTCTCTGAGAAGAGATGTCTAATTTCCATTTCAGGTTACATCTTCATTTATACACATTTTTAAGGTAGGAGGAGGATGTGAAAGGTCACCAATCTCTAGGGAGATTAAGTGGTTTGACTTCCATGATTTACTACAATACAAAATTCGAGGAATTACTATTTTTATAAACTTACTATTTTTAAACTTCACTACTAAAATTGAAATTTGGGGCACTTCCATTTGGTTTTTTGGGGTTAAAACCCCACCAATTAGAGCTTGTGCCATCTCACGATGTTCCCCTCATTCTTAGCTTTCCAATTATTCAAACGGGGAGTCAAATGGAGCTATGGTGCAAAAGTTATGGCTCCCAAAAAGTTTTGCCACCAATTGGGGTAGAACCGTCACCTAAATTATCACCTAAAATATTGCTCAGATCAATAATTCTCTATGTTTAGGCATGAGACTTCATCATTTGTGTGTGATAACCCTCTTAGAATGGAGTGCACATGAAAATATATACTTAGATTTGCACTTATAAATTTGATATGTGCCCTACACACCTTAACCACACACGTTTAATATTTGAGATGTTTTTTATAGAGACACACTCAAGACTTTACTTTGGAAGGTTAGGTGCTAAATTATAATACCATAGAGATGTTTGAGAGTTGTGAACCAATATAGGAATCAATGCAAATTCTAGCATGCAATCTATAAATAATGGAAGAACAAGTGAAAAATTTTGTGTTTGAGAGTGGGACCCCATCTCTTGGACTTAAAAATTCCCCAGAAGAAGATTACACAGGCAAAAAAAATCTCATGTGCACATGCATAATTGGAGCCTGCATTCTTCACACTTCCTTTCTTCCCATTGGCTAAATCTTGGGGTCCTTACACACATAGCTTGTGTGCCCATTTAATTTTATGTTTAGCATAAGGGCATATAAATATTTGTGTTGGGCATGCAATGAGGTTTTCTTAATAGGCATGCATAAACACTTAGCTAAGGTGAAGATCTACACCAACTTCCATCCTTGATTGGTTACAAAGAACATCTATACACAAGCCTTTTTATGAGGGACTTATCACTATGCAAGCATGAAAGCCCTCTATGCAACATTTTATGAACTTTGCATAGGCTGGGATGACCTAGAGGGTTAACACTTTTGGTGACCTCTATAGGTTGATTACTTACAAAATGAAAATATAGTGTCCTTTGAAGCAATCCATTGGGTATGGATTCATCGAATCTTGGACTATCATCCACCCTAATAGTGCAACTCTTACACATGTTTTTCTACTTTGGCTTTGCATATGCACCTCTACTCATTTTAACTACATGTTAGATCATTTGGCTCATTGTTGAATAATTGAAGATCTAGAATCTTCCTCAAAACATAAGAACAAATAAGCAAAGATAATAAAATAATTATGTGAAATCACTTAGGGAAAGGTAAAATAATAAATTAATCTATGACTACCTATATGTTCATGAAGCAACTTAGGGAAAAGAAAAGTAATTAATCTATTATATATAAACTAAAAAAAGAAACCCCAGTCTACCTAGATCAAAAAAAAAACCTCTAAGGTCACTCCCACCATGTGTAAGTCTATTGTTGAGAATAGGAAATAGATAAACAAAGATTCACTTTGAAAACTAGTAGCATAAATTTCCATATTCTAAGAAGAGGGGCTCAGGGATAAACACTAACTTAGGTCCTTCCTCCTCAATGGGTGAGTTCCTTTTATTTATTTTTAGTTGTTCCTATGAGTCAAACATGTCTTTGAGGAATTATTTTACAATATATCCAAAAGGGTGGCAATTAAATTCACTTATTATTGTGAATTCCCCCACATCCTCATGCTACTTGCTTAGTTTGGCTAGCCTACTAAGATTTGGAAATCCCCCAATGGGTTAGGAACACTATTTCCTTTGGTTCTTCTAATAAACCCCTTTTGGATTTGTAAAGCTAGGCATGATAGAGTTCTGATAGTGTATGTAACAAGCTACTAAATTTACTCCAGTGCTCAAGCTTATGCTCTCTTGATTTCCCTCATTAAAAGATGGTTTAGAATCAAGGCTTGAACAAAATTCCTCTAGCTCATCCCAAAAAAGGGATTCTTCTAACTTCTCTTCACTCATCTACATGAGGAGACTTATCTTAGCTTCACTTGTGCTTTTTTCTCCATAGGCCAATAGCTCATTAAGTTCTTCAACCTATGCCCCTTGCTATTTTATGTCTTCTATTGAGGTAAGTAATGGTGCACTCTCCTCATCTTCATTAGCGATGTAAGGAAATTGGTCAAATAGGGGTACCAACTCTTTTCTTTCATCCCTTCCCACTTGTTCAATGTCTTACTACTTCAATTGATCACACTTATCATCTTCTCATAGTGGGGTTAATTCCTCTAGTTTAGTGGTGAAATGGGGGCTACTCTCTTAATCTAGATTATTTTCATCTTCCTTCCATACAATGGGTCATCCTTTAAAAATGGAGATGGTAGAAGGGTGAAGGTGTTCAATTGATGAAGAAGGTATGGTTTTAACAATGTTGGGCATCCTAAAATCAAGATGTTTGGCCTAAAAAGGCTGCCATGCTTGAGTTTGAGGCTCTTGAGGATGAATAAGCCTTTGATTTTGTGTAGGCATAGGCTTTCTTTTAGAAGGGGATCCTCTGAAACTTGTGATTTTTAAGTTAAGAGGTTCACTAAAAGGCTCATAAGGCTTACCTTACTTGAAGATAGGGATCTTGAATGCTGAAGCTTCTCTCATTAATGGTTGACCTACGAATATAGAGGAAGCTTGTTTGAAGTTAGGAATAGAAAGGATTACTTGGGTATTAATTTCTCAGGAGTGCATGAGCAGTTAATGCATATACTCTTCCTTTATTATGATATACCTAGCTAAGCATAAATCTTCATATCTTTTTTGGTCCCTCATTTTCTATTGGTGGATGTGTGTCTAGTATGCAAGCTCCTCCTAGTGTTTATCACACTCTAGCTCTTTGTCAATCTCTCACATCTATTGGTTAAAGTCTAGTAGGATATCTTTGATGCTTTGCTAAGGCTGGTTTAGATCATGAGTGGGTTTCCAAAAGGGTTGAGTTGGAATGGGAAGGAGATAAACACTATGAAGAGGTTGGTGTTTGGCTGGTCTAGGCTAGTTTTGGGTGAAACTAAGATCACTCTCAGCCTAATATGAAATGAGGGTGTAACAATGGAATTTTCACAAAATAGGGGGTAAAAAGACAATTTTTGTCACTTAGGATGCTTAATCTAGTAGATGTGACATTCAAAGTTGTTAGGTGCTCTACAAAGTGTCTTCAATACTTGAATCACCGAGAGTAGCATTAATATCTTAGCCAACTTTTGAAATTGGTCCCATTGGGAATGATATAAACTATTATCACTTGAAACATTTAACCATGTGTGAAAATCTCTCATGCACACTAAAACATAGTACTTCCAAGAATATTTCTTTATAATTGCATGTTAAAGATCAATTCAATATCTATTTGTACTAATGGTATCTTCCCCCAAGATGTGGGACTCTTGCACTCCTTGGGATGAACCTTTGGAGTAGGTTGAATTCCTTTTATTCTAAATGCACCTAGTTTAAGACCAGCATGTAGATTGATAAAGAGAAAAATGAAATCTATCATTAGCACTAAATCTAAACTTCACAAAGGGGAAAATGGACATAAAAGGTAAGAGGGTTTCTAAAATGTAAAAGGTGATGCACCAATAATAGATAAATCACCTAACCCACTTAATGACATAATAAAACTAATAGATTAGATACAAGATATTCAAATTGGGTATACTATGTAAGTGTTTTGCATGGAGGTAAAAGAACACAATGCAATATTAGGAGGGGTAATAAATGGTCCATAAATAATGCCTACACAGACACATGTATACACAACATGCGACCTATAAAGACTTTTAGTTATACATAGAGGTACAAAGTGAGGATGGTAATGAGATGGAAAAACATCTATAAACAAGGATCAACAACCATGAATGCACATAGAACACAAAGTGTGAAGATAGTAAATCAATTTCTTATTAATCTCAAGGTCTAAGGAAATATTAAAAACTCAAATGGGTAGATCTTTATTATACTAAGAGAGGGATCTTAGAGGGAAAATTTTGGAAAAAATATGATGCCTAGAAATTTTAACCATTTTACAATAAAAATTATGATTTACATAGCACTGGGCAAGGCCCAGTGTAATCAATTTGCTATTAGGGGTAGATAGGAATTTCAATTTGGAATGGCACCTAGATCTCAAGGTTGATTAAGAGCACCAAAAGTCTTTGTAAAAATTACTACATGCCATTCTCATTTATTTTAGTCTGATAATCTAATCATGGAAGTAGCTAGAAGGACACTCGTGTATCCATGTGTGCATCTAAGAATGAAGGGCATTTAAGTAGCTAGGTGAAGCATGTGGTCATGCTTTGACACTTTTACAGTTTCCCTTACATTTAAATATGTTTATATTTCACTCCCTTTATGTCCAATTAGGCTAAACTACCACCTTTATTTATGGTTTCCACCTCACAATCCATCTGGACTTACTTGCATGGAAGTTGTGCAGGCTTTGCTTGGATCTTTTTATGTTGTATTTGCATGCATGATAGGAAAACCTCATTCAAAATAGGGGACCACATGCACATTGAACTATGCATAATAATTTTTTCTATTAATTTCTACTCATTTCTTAATTTTAGAAGAAGATAAGAAACAAGTAATAAGGGTGGAGGTTAGTAGAACCTGGATGGGTGTACGCTTTGTAATCTAAATGATTGTAGATATTCTTATTTGGCTTAGGAAGATGACTTACAATAAGAGAGAACTAAAAAAGGTTTGGTTAATTATGTAGATGGGTAGATTTCCTTGCAAGCTAGATCTAATAAGTGTGAGCTATTTAGGAGGTTGTCAATCCACCTTTTGATACAAGTTAATGTTGAAAAGAAAGGTTTCATAACATAAAAGTAATAGATCTAAAGAAATAAATACTTTTAAAATGAATGATAGTATTCTAACAAAATAAAATTTAGGTGAATGATAAATCATTAAATAAATGTTCAAGTGAGGTCAGGTTACTATTTTTGGTTTGTGAGGTGATAGGGACCAAGAAAATAGGGTTTTGGTTAAAGTTGGTGGTTGGTTGATAGGTTACTAGTTTTGGGTTTAAAAAGTTCACATAGTGATCATCAGTGGTTAGGGTGACCATCAGAGGTTAAGGTTGGTGGCTGAGGTGACCATCTATGGTTAAGGTGACCATCGATAGTTAAGGTGACCATCAGTGGTCACTATGGGTTTGGACAACTTATTGGTTCTAGCTAGAATAGGTTATGCGTTAGTTACAAAAAGGTTATATGGGTTTTTAGAGGTTAGTTAATGATCATAAGGGTAAGAGAGGGCCTTATAAGTATTAAGGGAAAAGGTTTGGTTTAATTAGAGGTGTTAAAATTAGACATAGTAAATGAATACATGAAAATAAATACTTAGCTTTGGTTGTTGAAGTTGTTGGTGAAACCTAGAGGAATTTTTGCCAGAGTAATGGTGCATGTGGTTACAAAGTAATTTTGGTAGAATATTAGGTCTTTATTATGCTAGATGGTTGGCTAGAAAGAAGACCTAAAAAATAAAATCCTAATGAAGAAGTCTAAGATCATTGATTGTCCCTCTTCTTTAATCTCCTACTCTCATCCTTTTATAGTCAAAGAGAGATGGAGGTAGAAAGTTTTATAGGAGGTTTAGTTGATGATTTCAAGGCTTATGATGCATTAACAAATATAAAATTTACACATATTGATAATATTTTGATGTTTTAGCTCACACATGGATCAAGTCAGTAAATTTAGGTGTTGAGGACCTAACCATTGATGGTTAGGCTAACCGTCGACGGTCAGGCTAACCATTGATGGTCAGGCTAACTGTCGATGGTCAAGGTGACCCTCGATGGTCAATAGGTCCAAGGTAAAAAGGTTAAGTTTGGGTTAGTTAGATGAGTTTAAAAAGGTTAGGTTGGGTTAAAGGTCAAGGTGAAATGTTTAGGTAAAAAGTGGGTTAGTGGGTGAAGTTTGCCAAGGTGGCAATCTAGGGGTATTTTGACATTCAAAACCATTATGTGCAGACTTCTTATGTCTGCATTTTTCCCTTTTTTTTTATGTAGTTTGTATCAGCAAGCTATAAAATAAAAAATGGATTATGGGTCAAAGGTTCAATTTTCCTGAGTATGGGAGGAGATGATCCCCCTTAAATCAAGAGTTGATGAGGTGAAACAAAATTGGGTTTAGGTTTGATAAGTGCTTAAATGGATGAGAAAGTAGGTGATAAAGGTGGTAGGTGAGGTTGGGCATTAAGGCACAAACATACACACAAAATGTACTAAGTGTGATAGAAAAGATCGTGTAAGGACTAAGGTTACCAATATTCATAAAAATAAAGTTGGTTCTAGAAGGACTGGTGATGGGGTAACTAGGCCATAGCATTGGTCATAGCTAATCAGGTTATTCTTATCAAGTCTTCTAGATAGGTTTGATGTTTTTTTAGGTATTTGAGGTAGGAAGTGCTCCCTTGAAAAACACAAATGGTCTAATTATGTAAGAGGTAGTGCAAATTCAAATGTTCAACATGGCAAGGTTGGTCAGTGTAATCAAAAAGACCAATCAAGGTCATCATAAAATATGTGATAGTTGGGTCAAAAAATGGCCAACATCAAGGTGGACATGGTTGGATGGTTGGTTAGAAAGGGTGTTCTCCAATGGTTCATATTTTTTTTATGAAAAATAGGTGTTCTATGAAGGCTAGTTAGTTTTTTTTTAAATGGGTTACCCCATTTTGATGTACCACATGGTTCGGTTGAGAAGAAGGGTAATATCCAATGGTTGGGGTTGATGGAGAAGGTACTCTTTAATGGTTCATGGTTAAGGTAAAGTGGATTAGTTGGTGGTTTTAAAATGGTTTGGCCTAATTTGATGTACCAAAAAGGTTTGGTGGATGAGGGTGACTCAAAAAATGGTGGAGAAGGTGACTCCCAAATAGGTTCATTGATTAGTTAGTTTGATGGGTTGGTTTCAATGACTAAAAAGGGGGAAGACACATCTTCCTAAGTGGTCATGAAAGTATAAGGAGGAGGATAAATGCTCTAATTAAAAAATACCATTATGTAAATATGGGTGGACTTATAAACCCCTATAATGTTTTGCTTTGTTATTAGTTCAATGTTTAAAAAAAGGTAGCTTGATCACATGGTGTCAAGTAAGCTCAAAAATACCTTGATTTGTAAAGGAAAAAAAGGGATATGGATGATAGGTAGTAAGTGATAGGTAGGGTAACCTTATTATGGGGATGGCTTACCCTTTTGTAGGTGACCTAAGAACTATGATAGATAAGTCCATATCATATGTTAAGTGTAGATTGATCGATGCAGAAAGTTTACTATTGCTTTTGTGAAAGCTGATTGCATTTTTCTTGGGATTGATTGGTGTTTGATTTTGATATAGGTTTTTTTTATTACGTAGTGTGATATGTTTGGGAAGCTAATCATTATAGGAAGCTTCAAATGATTGCTTTTGACAAAGTTGACTTAGCCATCCTTCAAGGGAGTAGTCTAAGTTTGGTCTTGTTCATGTTTGATAGTTGTCCTTCAATGGAGCAGTCTACCTTAAGTTCAAGCAATTTTGATTTTAGGTAGTTTTCCTTCAAGGGAGAATTTTGCATGCTAGAGGTATTGACCCAAGTTATAGTTTGGTATCCCAAATTATTTTAATGCAAGGTTTTAGACATGGACAAGTCTAATTAGGCTTAGAGGTTTACCTTTATGATGGAAAAACTTTAGCACAAGAAAGTAATGATAGGTAAAATGGTTGGTTTTGAGAGACAAAAGATCATGGGATTCTATCTTGTTAGAGATGAAAAGTATCCATGAGAACCATACCATGGGTAGAGTTGTGGTACCCATATTTAAGATTAGGATATGATTGTGATGGTTAATCACTGGGTTTTATGTTGTAATCGGTTGTCCTCAAAGGGAGAGGGATAAGTAGGTGAAGGTGAAAATACAAATAAATAAAGGGATGATTTTAAGTTAGACAAGAAGGTAAGTTTGATCCTTTTTTAACAAAATAAAAGATGCATATGCAAAGCATTAAAAGACTCAGGTTCTGGTTTACCTTTAAGAGAGGATAAATTATAAGCTCTTGATCCATACTTATGGGTTATGATGCCTAATAATGAGAGTAGATGTCCCTAAGTTAATTTTTGACATTTAATTAGAGGTGGAAAAGATTTGGATTGAAAAAAAGGTGAGGTTAGTTACGTGATAGGTTAGTGGATAAGGGTGATCTCCAATGGTTTGGTGAGAAGGTGTAGGGTGGTGTCCAAATAGGTTGCCCCAACTTGGTATACCACTTGGTTTTTTGTTTAGTTAATGGACAAGGTACTTTATAATTGGGTGAAGGAGAAAGGTAATCTTCAATAGTTCAGGGTTGGTTAATTGATAGGTTTGGTTAATAGATTGAGTTAAAAATGTTAAGGGTTAGTTAGGTTAAGTGTGAAGGTATTGTCTAAGTTAATAAATGGTGAAATCCATGTGGAGGGAAAGTTCCCCCAGTTTGCTCTTTCCATAGATAGTTGAAGATGGGGAAAAGATCCTAAAGTGAAGGTGTTGGTTAGTAAGAGGGTTTAAGAGGGGTGAAGGTGTTAGTGGTTAGTTATTAGTGGTTAGTAGGTCAAGTTTATAGGTGGTGGTTTGAGTGAGATTTCCTCTATTATAATAAGGTTAGTAAAATGAATTTGGGCTTGATTTAGGTAGGTTAGGGTTGGTTTGGTAGGTCTAATAGGTTGATCTTGATTTGAGTTGTTAGAGAGGGTGGTTATGGTTGAATTAAAAGGTATGTTGGTGTGGTTGATTGATTTGGTGTAGAGGTTTGTTTGATTGGGTTGGGTTGTTAAGGTTAGGTGGATGGTTATAGGTTAGGTTGGGTTGATGAAAAGTTTGGTTGGGTGCATGGTAGGTTTGGTTTGGTTGATGGTTGATAAGGTAGGGTTAATGGCTATTAAGGTAGGGTTAATGGTAGGTTCCACAAAATTGGTAAGTGGAAGAGGTAGGTTGGTTGGTTCCACATGGGTGAATAGAAAAGGTAGATTGGTTAGTTCTTCATAGGTAGGTAGAAGTAGTTGATTGGTTTTCTTGATTATGATTTCAAAGGAAAGGTGTGAAGGTTCCACTTGTTTAACAAGTGGTCTAGTTGAGGGTTGGATTATGGTTTTCTTAGTTATAGGTTCACCAAGGACCAAATCAAATGGATGGGCCTCATTGTGTTGAGGGTTTTGGTTATGGGTTTCCTATATAATGATTGAAGGATGTGTAGACACCAAAATCATGTCTACTCCCTTGGTCATCCTCCCCTTCTCTCCCCCTTGGTCCTCTTAACCACTCCTAACCTATGTCTTATTAATTTGAAATAATTATCTTATTTTAAGTTAATAATTCTCTCTCCCTTGCCACCTCACCACACTAGGATGCCCTTCTTTGGATTCCCTTCATCCCCCCATGACCCATTTATGACCTATTCCTCATCCTCACACCCATTTAACCCTTCTCGACTGTTTCTTACCCCGCCATTTAAACCCAGCAGTTGGGAAAATGGACGAAAGGCTATTTTTAGCCTCTTTCCTACCTTCCATCCGCCGACGTCGATCAACTGTCGATCAACATCAGTGGTATTACTAGCATCGATTGCCTTCATAACAATTTTAGGCATTCATTATCCCCCTGGGCCCCTGCTCTTCATCTTACTCTTGAATCTTGCACTCTGATCAATCAATCCGCCAACCGTCAAACCTCTCACTCTCTCTCTTAGGGACACATAGCAGGCTTTTGCACCAGCTACAGCAACAACAAGTACTATGCATCAGCTTTCACCAGCAACAGGGCCTTCACACCAGCAGCACCAGCAATAGGTACAACCCATCAGCAACATTTCTACTTTAGCAAGTATGAGCTAAGAATGTTTCTTTATTTCATTTCAATAATCTAGAAATGTATTAGCTGTTAGCTCCCATTCAGCACTTCCAAATGAGACCCAGATCCTTATCTCCATGTTGGCCTCCTCTATCTCTTTTTGACATTCTATCCATTACCCCAAACCTCTGCACAAACTCTCAGACCATTCAACCAGACCCATAGCCCTTCTCAGACCCTTACCCAGACCCAAAATCCTTCTCAGACCCGTCCACAGACCATAAACCCATCCAGACCTGACCAGACCTCGTCTAAAGCCTACTGCCCCGACCGACACCGGCCACAGAGACCACTGCCCCCACCGACGTCGGCATACTAACCGACATCGGCAGACCTTTACCAATCGACGCTGGTAGGACCACCGATGCTGGCGACTATGACCAGGCTGACAACAGCATTAAGGTAAGAATTTGCTTCCATTTTCTTTTCAGTCTTTAATCATTTCAGTATTTTATCATTCTGCCTTTTACCAAACATTATTTTTATCAGTCAATGGGTTGACATCCCTTAAGGAAGTCATTGTACTTCTGGGATCAAGCTTTCACTTGGCAGCCCACCATCTCCTCATCTAACGCCTTTTCATGTTTTAGTCTCTTTCTTTTTCAGGTGTCATCCTCCACAACCAAAGAGGAGTTCTCACGACATCTGGATTATGGTGCGCACGACTTCATCCAGGTACATACAAACCTCAGACCATTCTTCTTAGTTCCTTATTCTCTCTTTGAATGTAGAAAGCAAAAATCGTATAAAAACATTCTGGCACGCCTGGTGGGACCCTAGGGTCTTCCTTGGGTTCTTTTCTTTCTGTTTATATAGGGTGCATTAGGATTCTCCTTTTCATCTCTTTCTTCTATCTTCCAAAAGACATCATAAGCAGGATTAAAAAGAACTCTTCTTTCTTTTCTTGCATCATAGACTAGTCAAAAATCATACTCTTCACCCCTTTCTCCATTTGTCTTCATATGAACTAACATTTCGACTTGGGCTTAAAACACACTGCATTTCATTTCTGCTTGCTTGCATTTCTTAGTCCACATCTAGTAATTAGACCGCATCATGAATTAATCACACTTATGTTACACAACCGAATCACTTGCACAAATCAAACATCAAACTTACTTGAGACAAGGCCTGACTGAGATTTCATCCCCCAGCAGATACCTTACCCCTCCCTGGCAATCTCACTTGGATTTCATCACCAAGGGGAAGGCCCACTCCGTTCTTTGGCAGAAGATAATCTCTAGGAAAGGTATATTTTGGCTAAGTGAGACCAGCTTATCACTGGGCTCGTGAAGTGAGGGGAGCTTGCTCCTTAGCACCAGGCCACGTACCGAACCTAACCCAGACTCTTGAGCACCTAAACAAACCTAAAACCATCCATAGACTACCTCTCCTATGACCCATTCTTCCAGCCAACCTCCCAAACATCACTTTAAGGCATAAGCCATAGGATTCTAAAAGTTGATTCTTAGGATTTAATGCTTAGGGTATGCCTGTCTCCATCTTTGTTTTTCTATTCTTATCTGCTTATTTGAGCTAGTGAGGATGTTCTTCTTCCTTTTTTCCAAAAACTCTCAAATCTTTTCGGTTTCTGGAAACCACAGTCACCGACATCGATTTTATCACCAACGTCAGCAACCCTTCCTCGCCGGCATCGGTTATCTAATCGATGTCGGCCATTTGATATCACCGACATCAATTTTTCAACCGATGTCGGTCACTGTCATGCTCCCTTTTTTCAAAATAGCAGCCTAAAACCTAACCCCTTTTTCTGCCAAAACCACATTCTGAGTTTTTGAAACTAAAAAAACATAGTTTCTAAAACCTGACCCTTCTTACCTTGAATGGTTTTGGACACGCAGTCAAACCAAGGCTCTTCTTGACCAAGCGAGGCATCAACCGCTTCTGCCTTCCCCATTCATAACCAATCCTATAATGGAGTTCCACTCGGAGACTGAAAGAACTCCTACTCGACTGACCCCGACTCAGACCCCCATTGTCCCTGAAGGGGACCAAGATTTTGAAAGATTCTTGGACCTCAATGTCAAATCCCTCCAAAACTATCTTGTAAGAAACCAAATGTGGGACCTTTCAATCGCAGCGGCAATGACATCGACGTCATTCGCTACCCAACCCATCATGACTTAGCCTATTATCTCGACCAATCACTCGACCATGGCCAATACGCAAAGTTTGGCCTCCTCATCTATTTTTGAACCTACCTCCATCGGGGTGTCATTACCCCCTCAACTTTACACAATTCAACTGAGTTCTACACCATACCATAACTTGATTGTCTTGACCTCGCCCACACTTGCACCTATACACACGGGAGTGACAACCTATCCTTTTACTAGTGCCGCCACTCAACCACCTATGGCAGTATCTAGTCAACTTGTGTCCTCCAATTTTATAGCACAAGCCCCTTTGACCATGACATCTACCCCTATGACGCACTACCCATATGTTGTGCCTACACAAGTGCAACCAAGTACGTCATACGCCTCTTTGACCACCTTCCAGGTACCCTACAACCTAGGGGGTGTCCCATCTGCCAATCTATCAGCAGACATAATCAAAATGTTGATGGACAAGATGTCTAGCCTCGAGACCTCTATCTCTGGTTCAAGCAATGCTCTGTCATATGAGAAAATTTGCAATGAACCCATCCATCCTTTTGTGCCCACCCGACCTTATCCCAATCAGTGGGAGCTTCCTAAATTTACTTCCTTTAAGAGTAAGGAGGACCCACAACAAAACCTACGAGCATTTAGACATGCTTGTTATCTTATAGCCCATGATGATGTGTTACTTCTACGCACGTTCCCCATGTCTCTTTTTGGCCCCACCCTTGACTGGTATAGCTCTCTTACCAGACATTCTATCTTTTCGTTCACTCAACTCACCCAATTATTTCTCGACCATTTTTCTATCAACATCACCAAACAAGTCTCAATCATAGACCTCTATTCCATCAGGCAATTTGACGATGAATCAATAGTCTATTTTGTCACCTGTTGGAGAGCCCTGATCAACCAACTCTCCTTCTCCTTGCCTCAACTTGAGCTCATTGAGCTCTTTTGTCGAGCATGTGTTAGGCACATCTCTTCTACCTTGTAGATTCAGACATTCTGCACTTTCGATGAAGCTTTCACCATGGCAAGAAAGCTTGAACTCTGTGCCATCAATGAAAATAAGGTCAAATTACGTAATGACAACACAAAATCTAATGACCCTTCTTCATCCAAACCTTCTTATGCCCACTCCCAGTCCAAGGGGTCAGCAAACACTGTCATCTTTAGACCATCATCTTCAACAACAACCAACTAACCTCAATTTTCAACATCAGACTACATCAATAGACACTTCCAATGATGATCTATACAATGTCAATACACTCTAATTAGAGAGTCATATGCCTCTGTCTTGGATAAACTTGTCAAGCAGGGGGTCCTCAATCTCCCTTCAATCCGACCACTTCAATTCAACCCCTCAACACCTATCCCTGCATGGTACAGGGAGAATGACTTTTACAATTATCACCATGTCAAAGGCCATGACACAGACAACTGTCAAATCATCAAAAACATCATCCAAGACATGCTAGACAAGGGGGATCTCATCTTGGACAACCCGAATGCCTCACCCAACCAATACCTTGACATTTTCAAATAACCATTTCCTAACCATTCGCCTACTCAAAACAATGTCCAGACCATGACCAATGACCCTCAAGACCATGATATACACACGGTCGACACTATCTTTTCTCTTGTCCTTGACCAACCTCCTTCACAGGTGGAAGACCCTTCTTCCCCTATTCCTCCTCCACAGGTGGAAGACCCTTCTTTCCCTTCTCCTATTAGTCCTCCATCGACCTCTCTCATATTGGAGGATGCTTTGATGGCACCCACACCAGCTGCCTCACCGTCATCCTTTTTGTCATCAATGGGGGATCATACATTCCCCACGCCTAGACCACACATCGAGACCATGACCATTCCTACACTCTATCCAACTGTAGAGCCACACTCTCCTATTTCTTCTCCACCAAGAGAAGAACCAGTCTCTTCATCTATTTCAATTGAGGAAGACCCAGTCACGGTTTCCTCTTGTCTTTTGCCTGAGATTGCTACATCTCACTCGCCTCCGTCCACACTCAAACCCAAACCCGTATCTAACTTTGCCTCGCACAATAGTGACCCTCGCCCCAAACCAATGAAGGCCACTAAACTACACCAGAGGATTCCTCCCCCACCTTCATCATTACCTTCAATTTTGGGCCTGCATCCTCCACTTTAATAGGGGTGCTTCCTACTCCCATACCTCACAGAGGCAATTTGCCTCCATTACTCTCTCAACCCATCAAACATATATTTCCTCCAAAACATCCAACACCTATCACCACCAAAGTACCATCTCCATGTGTGGTTACACCACCCACAAAAATGATGGTATGACCAACGCCTCTCAAACCAAAGTCATCAACCCCTCCTGTAACAAGACACGCAGACCCATTAGCAGGTTCTTATACCTTGTTGTTACGGCACTTGTTGCAATCTTCTCACATCAATCTCCCACCTCTTAAACCATATCAATCCCTCGGACCAAAACCGCTCTGGTTCGATGACACTCAGATTTGTGCATATCATCGCGCGCCTGGGCATGACAATGAGCATTGTTGTGCCCTCAAGGTTGTCATTCGCCAATGTTTGGATAAAGACACCTTTCTTCTCAACCATACTATCAACAAACCTTCAACACCACCCCACTCATCAACTCTCGGATCAAGACCATCTTGGTTCAACAACTCTAAATTTTGTCATTATCACCACACTCCAGGACATGACACTGAGCGTTATTGCACTCTTAAAGCTATCATTCATCAACACCAAAAAAAGGATACCCTTCTCATCAAGGATCCTCTTGACCACCCCTTCGACAAATCATCAACACCGACCCATGCTTCTCAAACCTCGTCACCTAAATTGGGATCTCCATGCCAGACTATGGTCCCTTTGTCGCCTTTAACCCCCTTATTCAACATCAACACAGTCAATCTGACCACCAAGCCTCAATCGACCTTAACCAATCTATCAAACATTCTCCCTAGCCACTGGGGGAATTCAACTTTCATCCAAGCCTTGACCAACCTTTCAACCCAGTCTCGACCTCATATCAATCACTCTTTTAATATCAAACATTCAACTCGACCTCAACCAAGCATCGACCCGACCTCGACCAAACATTCAACCTATCTTCGATCAAACATTCAATCCGACCTCAACCAGACCATCGACCAGACCTTAATCAAACATCGACCCCAGACATCAACCGACCTCAACCAAACATCAACCAACTCTTTCAACATCAATCAACATATGACCAATTTGGAACGAAGCAAATGGGGCAAGTTTGCTCCTAATTGACTCGAACCTTGCATCATAACACAATCATGGGTCAGGACTTTGTTAGAACCCGAGCCCCTTTTATGCCTTGCATCTTTGATTAGTCCACTATTAGTCAAGTAATTATTCATTTGACATTTAACTTGAGCTTGATCCCTTGAGCAATCCCTATCATTATCATTCCTATTCCTTTCAACCCTCAACCCTTCAAACATCAGTCACCCCTTTTGTCAATCATGAATGCTTTGTCCTAATAAAAGGGAAACCCTCTAAACCTCTATAGTCAAGTCTATGACCAAAAGTCCAGTCAACAAATCAACTCAAAACTATAAAAATGGGATGCATATTCCAAGGTCATATAAACTATAAATGTAGACTGCTCCCTCGAAGGATAGCTGCATCATCATTATTGTATTTACTAGACTGCTCCCTTGAAGGACAGCTAGGCCAAAGTCATATCAAAAACATAAAAATCAGAATATAGACCACTCCCTCGAAGGATGGCTATGCATAAATTTTTCTACATACACAGCACTATCTCTGAAGCTTCCCGCATCGATCAGTCTGCCTTCAAAAAAAAAAAACTGACTGACAACCTTTAGAGTCATGGACTTGTCTATAGTCGTTCTCGAGGTCACCTATAAAAGGGGCAAAATTTTTCCTGCCAAAAAGGGTTCCCCCTTCCATCCATCTCACATAATCAAACCTATCACACCTGCATACTCAAGGGATTTCGAGCTCACTTAACGTCAAGTGATTTGATTGCTTCTCTAAACACAACCCATTGGTCAACGACGTAATGCATGAACGGGTCTTTTGTTTCTAACAACCCCTATCCATGCCATCATTCTGGTCCTTGTCAATGAAAGAGCAATTCGCCTTTCACTTTTTGTCACACTTTGGTCACGCATCCAACCAAATCATTATCTATCCAACCAAACCCAAATCAAAACCAACCAAAACATTTTCAGACCAACGACATGACCTAGTCTATTTCACATAGTTTCTATGGACAACAATACACATGGAAACTATCGACCAGACACAATTTATGTTAAGCATAAACTAGTACTTGCTGAAGCATAAATAGACCTCAATTCATTTTTAGCATACATCCATCACGAATATGAAAAATTACTAGGGATGAAAGACCTCTTGACCAATGTTGCAGAATACACCATCACACAATATGGAAAAGGCTGCAACATCATCTTCTCCTCATCATTTCAAACACATGACCAAGACCAATCATCGACCCCTTTTCGTCTGAACTACATTGGTCTGAGGCCCTAAGACCGGGGCTATGTAGACAGCACTCAGATGACATGACTATCTTTTGGGGTTAGCTCGACCACCCTCATTTGTTCGTCTCCTTGATGGACAAACCATTCTTTCCTTTGACCTCCTTTAACCATGACCTTAACCTCGACCAAGACCATCGACCACTTTGACTCTTCCTCCCTTTGGGAAGAACTACATTGGCCTGAGGCCCTAACCACAGGGGCTATGTAGGCAGCACTCAGTATTCTGAGGTTAGCCTGGCCACTTTCTTTCATCCATCCATCCACATCGACCAATGACCATGGAGATCATGACTATCTCCTCTGACCCCAACCACTTCCAAGATGACATTACCTTGGTTGTTTTTGCATGTATGCTAGCCCATGACTGGTTAGCAAAATTGTGTGCAGCCCATATTTTTGACCCTCACAAGTATAGGATCGCAATCCAGTTGATCCCTACTACTTATGACTTTTCATGTTTCCAGGAGCACTTCTTGAGCTTGAGATACCTGGAACACGATGACCCATTGGAGCTACAGCTTCGATTGAATAACCCGATCAGCTATGACTAATGATGGGGCCTGGTTACTTCAATTTTGGCACTCTTTGACCCTTGACCTACGACAATTTGACCTAACCATCTCATGCAGTGGTATATGTGCAATCACAACTATTGCAGCGTTCACACTCACTATTTTTTCATCTACTCTCTATCAAATCAGCACCTGATTCCAGGTTCCCTTCCTTCGACTCCTACTTTGAGGGGGAATACCTCATCCATAATCGGAGCAACCAATCCTCTTGTTTTTGTCTTACAGTTCACTTGAACAACCAACAAGATGAAATCACCATCATCCCATACCTGGGGCAATCAACTCCTATTTTTGTCTTGTAGTTCATCTAGAACAACCAACAAGACAAAAAGGGGCAAATGTAGACACTGAAATCGTGTCTACTCCCTTGGTCATCCTCCCCTTCTCTCCCCCTTGGTCTTCTTAACCACTCCTAACCTATGTCTTATTAATTTGAAATAATTATCTTATTTTAAGTTAATAATTCTCTCTCCCTTGCCACCTCACCACCCTAAGATGCCCTTCTTTGGATTCCCTTCATCCCCCCATGACCCATTTATGATCTATTCCTCATCCTCACACCCATTTAACCCTTCTCGATCATTTCTTACCCTGCCATTTAAACCTGGCAGTTGGGAAAATGGATGAAAGGCTATTTTTAGCCTCTTTCCTGCCTTCCATCCGCTGACATCGGTCAACTGTCGATCGACGTCAGCGGTATTGCCAGCGTCGGTTACCTTCATAATGGTTTTATGTGTCTGTTATCTCCCTTGGCCCCTGCTCTTCATCTGACTCTTGAATCTTGCACTCTGATCAATCAATCCGCCAATCGTCAAACCTCTCACTCTCTCTCTCAGGGACACATAGTAGGCTTCTACACCAGCTACAACAACAATAGGTACTCTGCATCAGCTTTCACCAGCAATAGGGCCTTCACACCAGCAGCACCAGCAACAGGTACAACCCATTAGCAACATTTCTTCTTCAGTAGGTATGAGCTAAGAATGTTTCTTTATTTCATTTCAATAATCTAGAAATGTATTAGCTGTTAGCTCCCATTCAGCACTTCCAGACGAGACCCAAATCCTTATCTCCCTGTTGGCCTACTCTATCTCTTTTTGACATTCTGTCCATTACCCCAGACCTTTGCACAAACTCTTAGACCATTCAACCAGACCCATAGCCCTTCTTAGACCCTTACCCAAACCCAAAATCCTTCTCAGACCCGTCCACAGACCATAAACCCATCCAGACCTGACCAGACCTCGTCCAAAGCCTACTGCCCTGACCGACACTGGCCGCAGAGACCACTGCCCCCACTGACATCGACATATTAACCGACATTGGTAGACCTTTACCAACCGACACCGGTAGGACCACCGATGCCAGTGACTGTGAACAGGCCGACAGCAGCATTCAGCTAAGCATTTGCTTCCATTTTCTTTTCAGTCTTTAATTATTTCAATATTTTATCATTCTGCCTTTTACCAGACATTATTTTTATCAGTCAGTGGGTTTACATCCCTTAAGGAAGTCATTGTACTTCTGGGATCAAGCTTTTTCTTGGCAGCCCACCATCTCCTCATCTAACGCCTTTTCGTGTTTTAGTCTCTTTCTTTTTCAGGTGTCATCCTCCACAACCAAAGAGGAGTTCTCACGACGTCTAGATTACGGTGTGCACGACTTCATCTAGGTACATACAAGCCTCAGACCATTCTTCTTAGTTTCTTATTCTCTCTTTGAATGTAGAAAGCAAAAATCGTATAGAAACAGGATGAGGTTCAATGATTGATTGCTTGAAGATATTTAAGGCTAGGTTGGGGGAACATGGAGAATATCTTTTAAAACATCTTTGTGATTAATAAGTTTTTGGATGATCATCTTAAAAGAGCCACATCTATCTATCACATGTTCATTTGTGTGATGATAAGCACAAAATTCATTCTCTATAAACCAAATTGGCTTTGGACGAGAAATATTAATGGGTTTTATTTGAGGAAGGCTAATGATAGAAGCTTCTAAGAGTTTGTCAATGATTGAGGCATATGATTCCCCTAGTAGGGTATATTGCCTAAGAAGAGGGTTTACCAATGGATCTTGAGTTTGTGAGTTGATTGGTTGGTTTGATGAGGTTTGTTAGTTTGATAGGTTATGTAGGTTTGATAAATTAAGTAGGTTTGATAAGTTAAGTAGGTTTGGTTGGTAGTTATTATTCTTATTTAATAAGTTTGATAACTTGGGTAAGGTTGGTAAGATTGATAAGGTTGGTTGGGTTGATAAGACAAGTTGAGGTAATTGATATGATGGTTGGGGTAGGTGGTCCAAGGTTTGACGAGGTTAAGGTGATTGATATGATAGATGTTGGTAGGTTGTTGGTTGGGTATGATGATGATCAAATGATTATTGATAGGTTGTTGGTTGGTTGTATGTGAGGTTTGATTGGTTATAGGTGAAGGTTGATTGGTCATGGGGACCAGAAATAGATGACTCTACTTTAATTATCTTGTCCATTAACATTATAACTAGCTTAAGAGGTAGTTGATAGTTTGTTGGTATGTTTAAGTTGAAGTTTGATTGGTTATAGGTAACATTGGGTTGATTATAGGTGAGGTTGAGTTAGTTGTAGATAAGGTTGGGAGCACGAGTGGCTCGTGATGCAAGGTAATGTTCTAAGGTAGGAGGGTTGTCTTTCAAGATTATAGCAAAGTTAAGATCTCTAGTGAAGACTATAGGAGGGATATCTATTAAACAAGGTGATAGAGGCAAGATGGTGGGAGGTAGGTTTTTAGTTGATTTGATTCCTTAATGATTGTCTAGTAAAGACCATGTGAAGAATACAAAAGAAATGATAAAAGGCTCACAACTCAAACACAAAGCAAGCAAAAGGAAAAAGATCTCAAGGCAATCAAATCATACACTAAAGTGCATTTAACAACTTAGGATAATTTTTATATCGCTTTTGGCTTATGTCTTAGAAAGTGTGAAAAAAGCTTTGGTTTGTAGTTCAGGTACTAGAGAGGAAGTTTAAGGTTGGTTTCAGGTGTTAAAGGCTCTCAAAAAGAATCTATATTGAAATTCAATATGTGGATTGATATTGGGGCCTACCCCTCACTTCACACAATGTAGTGATAAGGGTATCGGGTGCTTAGCCAAGATACACTAAATTTTAGAGTTTATACTCAACTAGAGAGTTGAGTTGATTATCCCCTTGGTAATGACCTCCAATTAGGATTGTCGAGAAAGGGTAAGGTTTACTGCTAGGTGATGAAATTCTAGTTGGGCCTTGTCTCAAATTTATCTTGATGTGTTGATTGATTATGTGGTTTGGTAAAAGTGTGTGATAAAAAAAGTGAAAATATGATTAATTACTTTGATTTTAAGTTACTAGATGAACTAAGCAAGCAATCAATGTATGCAAGGTTTATTTTAAGCCTAAAAAAAATTAGATTTTTTTGTATGAGCAAATAATAAAGGAATAAAGGGGCACCTAGGTGATGTTAGGGTCCCACTGGGCATGCCAAAATGTTTCTCTTAAATTTTTCTCATTTCTTAATTTTAGAATAAGATAAGAAACTAGTAATAAGGGTCGACTTTAGAAGAACCTGGATGGGTGTGCACTCCATAATCCAGACGATTGTAGATACTCTTATTTGGCTTGGGAAGATGACCTGTAATAAGAGAAAACTAGAAAAGGGTTGGTTAGTTAGGTAGATGGGAAAATTTCCTAGAAATCTATATCCAAGAAGTGTGAGCTATCTAGGAGGCTTTCAATCCACCTTTTGATAAAAGTCAATATTGAAAAAAAAAGTTGCATAACATAAAATTACTAGATCTAAAGAAATAAATAATTTTAAAATGAATGCTAGTGTTCTAAAAAAATAAGATTTAGGTGAATGTTAAAACATTAAATAAATGTTTGGGTTAGGTTAGGTTATTGTTTCTAGTCTGTGAGATGATAAGGACCAATAAAATAGGGTTTTGGTTAAGGTTGGTGGTTGGTTGATAGGTTGTTGGTTTTTGGTCAAAAAAGTTCACACAGTGACCATTGATGGTTAAGGTGATTATCAATGGTTAAGGTAACCATTGGTAGTTAAGATGACCATTAGTGGTCATTGTGGGTTTAGACAGCTTATTGGTTCTAGTTAGAATAGGTTACGGGTTGGTTACAAAAAGGTTTTATGGGTTATTGGAGGTTGGTTAATGGTCATGAGGGTAAGAGAAGGCCTTAAAAGTATCAAGGGAAAAGGTTTGGTTTAGGTAGAGGTGTTATAATGAAATGTATTAAATAAATACATGAAAATAAATACTTAGCTTTGGTTGTTGAAGTTGTTGGTGAAACCTAGAGGAAGTTTGGCAGAGTAACAGTGCCTATGGTTGCAAAGTAATTTTGGAAAAGTGTTAGGTCTCTATTATGTTGGTTAGTTGGATGGAATGAAGACCTAAAAAATAAAATCCTAATGAAGAAGTCTAAGATCATTGATTGTCCCTTTTGTTTCATCTCCTACTCCCCTCCTTTTATAGGTAAAGAGAGATGGAGGTAGAAGGTTCCATAAGAGGTTTGGTTGATGATTTCAAGGCTTATGATGTATTATAAAATGGGTAAGGTGGGAATCTAGATAATATTTGTATGTGTTATCTCACATATGGATCAAGTTGGTAAGTTCAAGTGCTAAGGACCTGACCAATGATGTTCAAGCTGACTATCGAAGGTTAGGCTAATCATCGACGGTCAAGCTAATCATCGATGGTCAGGGTGATCCCCAATGGTTGATAGGGCCAAGGTAGAAAGGTTAAGGTTGGGTTAGTTATATGGGTTTAAAAAGGTTAGGTTAGTTTAAACATCAAAGGTGAATGGTTTAGGTAAAAGGTGGGTTAGTGGGTGAATTTGGCCAAGGTGGGAATCTAGGGGTATTTCAACATTTAAAACCATTGTGTGTAGATTTACAGTACTACACTAAGTTCTATAAAAATTTCATGTAGAGATTCTACATGAAAGTGAGTGTGTGCCTTTTTTTGAAGATCAAATGTATTGTGTTGCATGAATGTTTTTATCTTGGGTACATGTTATTCAAGGGTATGCAGGGGAGTCCTTCATGAGTTATGAGTCTACAGAAGAGATGACATGTGACTTATACTTCAACCTATAAATAATGAAGGCATAGGTATAATTATCTATGTTTAGGCATGGGAATTCATCATTTGTGTGTGATAACCCTTATGGAGTGGAGTGCACAATAAAATGTATACTTAGAGTACACACTTATAATTTGAATATGCACCCTACACACCTTACCCATGCATGTTTAAGATTTGAGATATTATACATAGATATGCACTCAAGACTTTACTATGGAAGGCTAGGCACTAAATTATAATATTGTAGATATGTTTGAGACATGTGAACTAGCAAAGGAAGCAATGTGCAGTTTAGAGGGTGGTCTACAAATAATGGAATTGCAAAAGCAAAATTTTACATTTCAGTACAGGACTCTATCTCTTGGAATAAAGAAGTCCTCTAAAGAAAATCACATAGGCAAAACATAAATATCATGTGCACGTGCATAATTGGAGCCTACATTATATGTACTTCCTTGTTTACCACTACCTGAAGCTTGGGGTCCTTGCACACACAGCTTGTGCATGTCTTTAATTATATGTTTAGAATAAGGGCATGGAAATATTTATGTGGGGAGCATAATGAGGCTTTATTCATAGGCATATGTAGAAACTTAGTTTAGGTGTATATTTGTGTTTATTTTCATCCTTGGGTGCTTATGGGGAACATCCATGTACAAGCCTATTTTTGAGGGACCCATCACTATGCAAACATGAAAACCCTTTGTGTAATGTTTAATGAACTCTGCACAGGTTGGGGTGACTTCAAGCCCTCAAAATCTATTTAATTATTACCTTTAGGGATAAATATGATAAATTACAATGATATTTAGGGTTATTTATATTTGCTACACAACTCCTCTACCATATCCATAATCTCTTCACCCACTACCTCCTAGAATATTAGAAAAAATGGCCATCAAAAACCCATTTGGGACAGGTACTTTATATTTTCCTAGGGAAAATATCACAATCTTAATCTCCTCCTTTTATAAAGGTGCATTTAACCTTGTGTTATGATGGTCCATAATAATTTGAGGGATGAAATTAAGACTCCTGGATTGAGCCTCCAAGTTTGAAGTGTCCTTGCAAGCCAAAATTTATTAAAACCATCTAATAGATTCACATCTACTTTCATAATTGGTATTTTATTAGTTTCTCATTGCTTCATTTGATGGATTGGATTCAATTATACATCCTTATAATTCAAGTGGATTTATGAAAGAACTGAGTGTTTTTTTCCCTTGCTTGATCTACTATTCTCTATAATGTTTTCTCTAAAATACCTCCTTCCTAACCAAAAGTTCTTCCATATCATCAATCAACACTTTATCTTTTAGATAGGTGTATGAATACATCCCTACTAAAAATATGATTTGGTTAACAGTTTTTAGTTTAGCCTCAACCTTGGTGATTTCCTTGAAAATATTTTTGAAGGTCTCCTTATTCTATGATTTAAGACAAATTTTAATGAAAGTGAGTTTCTTAATCATCTTAACCATTTTAGAGCCATTCAAATCTAAATACAAGCTCCACCAAATATTAACTATCATGGATATAGGGATCTTAAACCCACATGATCTCAAATTTGAATGGACATTTCAAAGGGGCCCCATCTATAACCATTGTGAGCTCAATAAGAGTGTAATCTAAGCTAAAAGTGGGAAGAATGTTACTTTTAAAAATCCAATCGAGGTCTAAGTAGTTAGGAGAGATAAAAAATGATCTAACTATTATGTAATGTTATTGAATCACCCTTCTATTGGTAGAAGAAAATATCCCATTCTTGGGAATCATATCCAACAAGATAGTAGAGGAAACAAACCTAAAACAATCCTTTTAGGATTGGTTCTCCCTCTCAATCCCCCTATCTTATCCAAAATCAAGAGGATAACATTAAAATCCCCCCTAACCACATGTTTATCCCTAAAATTCTTTATTTTATAGGTTGAGGTTACCTATATAACTAATTAAAGGGGTATATAGAAATGAATAATCACAAGGGTGATAATTAGATCGATAGTAGGCCAATTGGGTGTTAAACTTAGATATAAACATACACTAAATTTCTTATGCTGAGTTATGTTAAAATTAATAAGTATAATTATGTTAGCTATATAAATGACAAATAAGTAATGTACTTATCTTGTTCTAATGTTAATGTATTTCTAGATTTGGAATAGAAAGGAAATAGACTAGAAGATGGTTCTATAATAGTTGTCAGATTTTGATTTGGATGCTTTTAGAGATGCAGACACTAATGTCAGCCTGGGATGGTTGCATCAACACTAATGTATGAATTCGATGTAAGTGTCATGTATGGAATACTGATTGGAAAAGGATGTGACCACATATATGCTTCTTAATTTGTCTTTGCCTTCACTCTAGTGCATTCAGATCTTGGTCATGGATTATCACTCTTCATGAATTTGCAAAACCCTAGTTCTTCATCTTCATATTGAATCTAGGGAAAAATTGTTTAGTGGGCACATGATGTTGATCTGACCCTAAATACCCCTCTATAAATGAGTGTTACCTACATATCCAATACTTTGAAGAGGGCCTCAAATTGATGTAGTTTTCCCCTATGTGTTGGCTTGTGTGTGAATCATGAAATATGTGATAATAAATTACAAGTGACCTAGTTTGTAACTTGGAAAATATAGATATTGGACTACTCCTTCAGTAATTTAGACCTATAGATGTGTTATCCCTATGATTGATATAGAAATAAGATAAAATATGAAAGCTTTTCTCAATTGAATGCTCTTTTATAAGTTACCTGGTGAGTAGGTAAGAAGTTTATAGGTGAGCAATGAATTAAGATTGATCTTGAATAATATCAATCCCTTTGAATAAATAACTTTCATTAAATCACTTAAATTAACCATTAGGATACATTTTATTTGTAAAATAGATGACTTTAGGGTATTAGATACTTGCATCAGGGTAAGACACTAGCATCAGCATACGTATTTATCCTAGACGTTAGTGTCTAGGGAGCAGAAAAGTAAGTATAGTCTCAGAACTTGCAAAAGTAGAAGATAACTAGGTTTTAATCATTTTTGGAAAGATAGAAGGTCTAGGTCATTAACATAAGATGGGTTGGACTAAGCAATAGTCCAATGGGCACAAGATATAGTAAATGCAAGACATTAGAAAATGGGAAAGGTCCATAACTTAGAAGAACAGCCAAGGTCTAATTTTCCCAAGTTTACAAGATTAAAGTGATATATAATTTAGAAATAGTGTCTACATTTTCCCCCATTTAATCTAGTAATGAAATTTTTAGTTTAAAAGAAAGGAATGCTTACCTGAGTGTGTATAACAAACCTTGTCTTTGTATGAGCCTAAATTAAATTTTCTATTGGTGACTAGCCTACAACCAAGAGCATATTAGGGTGTATAGTTGATGGATATAATCTAGAATTTGAAAGTATTAAAAATACTTAAATTGAATTAGCAAGGTTTAGGAGTACATGTGTGTTGATGTAACCACCTCATCTATTGGAAAGTTGATTTGAAAGAGGTATCATTTTAAAGCTCTAAAACTAAGATCAAGACAAATATATCTAAATTTAAAAATTGCATATATCTAAGGAGATAGAGAGAGAAAGATATATTGAAAGGCACATATCCCCAACTATGGTGAAAAGGTGGGTTTCCACTCGACAGTTGAGATTAGTTTGAATATGCAACCCAATGGTACTTATAACTTGGTAAGGTTGAATGATGCAATTAAGTTCAACTTGAAAACTTGGTAAGATTGAGTGATTTCATCACCTCAACCATAAAAATAATTGAACCAACTATTGCAGTAGATTGGCTCAATATAGTTCATAAAAGTTTGTTTGGGTATTAGTACATAAAATTCCATGATACGATAATAGTCCATAGAATATGTTGAGTGTAGAATAGGGATAGAAAAATTATAGAGTATATATGTTAGACATATGTGTGATTTTCATTTGTTTTGCTCTTTTATAATCTTTTTGTATGTATTCAACCTATGTAAGAATAATGATAGAAGTCAAAATGTGAAGAGTCATTCTTTTTGGTCATATCAAAATACTATAATTTGAAGATATAATGCTAGGTAAAACTCTGTATATAGCACTCAATTATATTTGTATATGGTTTTGATGTGATAGAGATTAACACATATTATTCTAAAATGGTTTTCTTATGTATATTTTATCATTTTATTTATGTAGTGAGTACTTTATTTTCTTTAATCTATTAATTATATGAGTTTATACTAACTGTTAAGATTCTCATAAACCTGTGTCTATTTGTGCATCTATCATACCTATAGATTCTCTCTCTGCATTATCATAGGATTTGATTATAATAGTATCTAGATGTATATTCAATGTTGTGTATCCTGAATCATGGATCAACTTCAATAAATCTATATTTAGCCCTAAACCATTATTTATGAGAACCTAATTGAATTTGTAGTAGGAAATGATGGATTTAATCCACAAAGGATTATTGTGGAGGAGACCAAGGGATGACATATCTCTTTGATCAAATGTGAGTTGTTAACCTAGGGGAAAATGACCCATAAGTACTTGGAACTAGACTGGATCAATGTCATTTTGTACCTTGGCCTATTGGATAAAGTCATTCAATATTATTCTATGAACTTTAGACATACATAAGAGATCTAGGATAGAAATATATTGAAGCATTTTGATTAGTTAGTCACCAATATTATTAAGATTCTCGGTAGAAGGGCAAGGTAGTTTAGATTTCATCTATGTATTGTCCTAATTAGAATTGGTATTAGCATTAGAGGGTGGAAAAAGGCCTTGGAGAGTAACTCTTAGAAGTCCACTTGTGCCTTTGTAATTTTGAGTCAAGAAAGAGTTACCAAAATTAGATGAATTAGGAAGGGGTCTAGGAATAGTAATTATTGATTATTGAGGTAGAATTTAATTACTCTAACCCATGTTGAAATTACCTATAGTCAAATGGGTGGTCCCAAGATAGAAGGGCTAACACTTTGTCAAGTGTTAGATGGTGTATGAGGAATGACTTTGATAGTAGTGATGTAGTTATTTGTAACACACCTTATGACATCACCATAATTGTATGTTAAACTTTGATATCCAACTTGGTTAATTTGGGTGTCATGATCCTAATTAGAATAGGCTTGGTTCTATTTTTGGCCTTGTTCTTAATGTTGATTATGACCCTATCATTGGTTCGATTGTGGTCTTGTCCTTGATTCTAACTATTTATTTGTTATTAATTATTGTGCTTGGGAAAGAGGTTCTTGTATATATCCATCTCTTGGTTGGTATTGGGTGCTCTTTTATCCAACTTGATTTCCATATTTTCAATCAAATTCTAGATAAGATGCCTTAGTTAAATGCACCTATAGATTGCATGACCAATCACATGATGGTAATCACTATATTCATTATCTCGATACCATGTTGGCTTGGGTTGACCTTCTACAAAGGGTTTTAGAATAGGCCAAACAATCACATTAACTACTACCAATTTTTGAATACCACCTTAATGGGCTCCCCAAGGTCACAAAAAACTTTGTCTTGGTAGTGTCTTCATTGCGAGGGAGCTTTTTAAAACGTGAGTTGAGGGTAAGGTGGGGTACTTTGGGTAGGTGGTGGTTACACTGTTTGTACATGTCTTGAATTTGTGACCCTATTACTAACCATGTTTTTATTTTTGACAAACATCTTAATATTTTTAGTAGTGTTATGTTTGAATTGGTGTTTGATTTTAGTTTATCACTTGGGCTTGAGAGTATATCTTTACTAGACCCTTATCATTGAGTGACTTTTTAATTTGCACCCCTTTTTCAATTATTTATTTAAATGTGTTTCCACAATGAAGTCTCAAATTATGGGTAACTTCAGCATTTAGGTTTTGTACAAAAATATTTGATAACAGTTTATCCAAAAAAATATGCAAACAATGACTAGCTAGGGCTCTCCACCTTTGTAAATATGCTGAGAAATTTTCTCTTCCCCCTATTTGGTATTGCATAAATCTACTACTATTGGTTCATGCTCTATGTTGTAGGAGAAGTGGTTGATATTTTTTTTTGATAAGTTAACGAAAGTGGTTAAGACCCCTTTGACAATTTAAGGAAGCACTCCATAGCTTGTCCACCCAAACTATATGGAAACAAGTGAAACAAATATATATTTTTGTAAATTACTTCTTGGCATGCAATGAATAATGCCTCTAAATACTCTCTTGGGTCACCTTTCCCTTTGTATTTATCAAACTTTGGTAGTTAAAAATGAGGGGGGGAGGTACATGGAAAAAGCTTAGGTCAAAAGGATAAGGATAAATTTAATCAATTTTACACTTCTTGGGTTTTTGGTTACCTATTTGAAATCTAGAAATAATTTCCTTTGTGTATTCCATTCTTGGATGTTGCAATAATTTTGTGATGAAGGGAAGGTATTTTTTGTGTTTGATGGCCATGGTTGGTAGTGGCATAAGTAAGAATGGATCCCCTTTACATGGTTATGTTAGGGATAGTCACCTTATAACCTACATTCTAAGTTTGATGAGGGATTTGTTATTGGTTCATTTTTGGATTAGAATAGGTAATGTGTTTTTGATTTAGAGGAAGTTATTATTAAAAATTATAAGGGATATATTATTTTGGATTGTAGAGGATCTACTATTAGTTCAGAAGAATTTATTGTCAGTTTTGAATTACTTGATATTGGTTCACAAGAAGGCATTATTGTTATCAATTAGAAGAAGTAGTAAATGTGTGTTAGGAACCACCCAACTCTTCTTGTGGTTATGGATTGTTGACAATTTGTTATTGTGGATGGTTTGGCACTTTTTTTATATTGTTTGGTACTTGTTATGCATTTTTTAGCACTTGTTGCTTGGTGGTTTAAAAAGGTATGTTGTATGTCAAGTGAAACTTTTTACATAGTATTTGTTAGAATATCATGTACAAAGGAAGTCAATGGATCTACATTAGATGTAGCATTGTCTATGAGTTATTTTGGTTACTCAAGCAATTGGTTTTACTCTATGAAGGTGGCATTATTGAATAACATCTCCATTAAAAAATTATTTAAATAAGATACCAGTTGATCAGCATATCATTGGCTATTTTTTGGTATTTTAAAAGCAATGATTTGGTTATTGGGATGGGTCAACAAGTTGTCCCTTCCCTTTTCTAGATGATGCAATGGCTGGTTTTGTACTTTGAATAAGGGGATGACTTTGGGTAAAAACTAATTCTTGAGGTAATTCTTTGATGCAAACAAGCTGACGTAATATGTCTATGGGGAAGTTAGTTGGGAGCTTAGCTTTAGATTTTAACAATCTTAAAAAAAATTCATCATTATCTTCCATGGTTTGTTGTTTGAATTCACCTTGACTAGTTCCAATAATGGAAGGAAGGTCTTCAAACATTGTTGGGTCGTCCTCACTATCCTCACTATATTCATAATTTATAAGGTATCCTAAAGGATCGTATAAATTGTATTCCTCAAAGTTGGGGTTGTAAGAGGACCCACTACACATGTACCTAGGCATGTCTTAAATGGCTTTTGAACTATAGAATGGTTTGGTCCTTATTTAGTATATGACCTTATTTGTTTAAATTCTAGAATGAGATTGAATGGTTTTGGACCTGAATTAGAACCTAAAATTTTAACACAAATAAATCTGAGTTTGAGACCAAGAATGGAATGAATGGTTTAATAATACCAAATGAGATAAGGCTTTGTTTCAATTGTAACATGTAACATCACAAAAATGACCAATGATGGTTTGGAAAAGTTGGGCAACATAACACCCTAGTGTGTGAATATGTAAAGACGTCTTTTGAAATTTTTGATTTTAAAACTTGGTGTATTTTTTTGTAATGTGGTTGTGAACACAACATTGGCTTCAACAAACTACTCAATCAATCACACACATATCTGAGAAACTAGCATGGGTTTATGCCTTAATCACTAAGTCCTTTTGACATACTCACCTTTGAGAAGATAAAATTTAATGGATCATTAATTAAATTATTATAATTATTGGTGGTATTTAACCCCATCCTTCTCTCAAAGGTCTGTACTAAAAATAATTCTTCAATGGTGAATACCTTTGCACCCCTGCATCAATGAGAATATCAGAGCAAAAGTGGCTTATATCCTAATTTTTCATTGGATTTTCTAGATGGTCTTGATATAACTTATAGTATGTGGTCCCTTTAGAATAATCTATCAATTTGATGCAAGATTATATAGGCTATTTTCTAGAAGGTCTTGTCCCTTTACAACCACTTCAGTCATTAGGGTCTCAGTGAAGTGCCACCCTAATTTTTAGGATATAAAAAACATGTCATCTAAGATATTATTAGCATTACCTCAATTTATATGCCCCCTTGGATAATGATATTGGTATGATGCTATGATGTGACTTCCTAGTTCAACACACCCTTAAATACTAGTGGGAATACAATGAACTCCATATCATATAGTGAAAAAAAGATAAAAAGGAAAAAACATGCTTTGTTTCTTATTATTATGACCCCATATATGGGCAAGAGAAGAGCATACTTTGAAATCTTTTTTTGGGTAGACAAGTAAGCAAGTAAACTTATGTGTTTTTGGTCTCCTAGGCTCCCTAAAGGGGGCAAGGGGAGAACATATGGACAATGGTTTAATAAAATTGAATGTAAATAACAAATCACTTAAACTAATAATGAAATGCATGCACTATTAGGAGCCAAGTCAAATTTGATTTTCCATTATTAAGAACCAAATATAATAGATGATTAAATTTACCTAAAGCTAATGGTGTAGGCAAATAATCATGGCTATCATGTTGTATGCAAATATCTTTATACATATTAATAAAGTAGCACACATGTTTATAGTATCTACTTTATAATTCCACTCGATTAGCCAAAATTTATTTTTAAATTTGGTTCATGGTCTAATATCCATAGGATGTAATTTTCCACCCTTGAACCGCATGATATAGGTAGCTGAATGTATCCTCAAGATTCTATAAATAATGGAGAGTATATTAATTTATCTATAGTATGTACCAATTATGAAAAAAATTGTGTTGGATAATTATAAATGATGTCATGGTGATGTCATAGAATTGCCTAAGTGATTGGATAAAGTGCCTTGATAATATAAGTGACAATGATAAAGTGTGCAATGTGCTTGTCCTAGTATGCTTGAAGGAGGCTTGGTTGGTCCTTCAATTTGGCATGATTAGAGATGTTTAGGGATAATTATTTATTTTTGAGAATGTGGAAGGGGTCCTATTATAATTCAATAAATATTTTAGTACTTATGTTCATGAGTGGAATTCATCTAGTAGTCCATAGTTTTCATCTAGACCATTTGGGTCCAGTAGCAGAAAATATGAAGAGGTAGTTTGTTTACATCACCATTGTAATGTGTGGATGAGTTATGGGGAGTTGGTTATATGGTTTTAATCACATTAGTACCTATTTTCTATCTAAAAATTATCAATTCTATCATTTAATCATGACAAAATCTATGTATGTGTGAAATTGGTCTTTCCAAATAGTTCTTGACATAGTTAACTCTGTGAATAGATAAATCTAAGGAGGAATTTTAATGTCATTATATCTCACATGTGTGAGGTTTCCAAGATTATAATGACACATGGTATATTCTCCTATGTGATTATATCATATGGTCAAAATTTTAGAGCATGCACTTGAGTGAATCAAAAGATATAGAGGTGCAAAGTTGGCCTTCTAAGCAGATTACAAAGGTCCCCTTAGTTTATTTTGCACAATATTAAAAACTTGGACCAGATGAAGATATAACAGTACATGGGTGATCATATAGTGAATATATATAATGTGTAGCAAGTTAAATAGGTTAAAGTTTTCACTAGTTAATATATATAAAAATAAATCTCCTTCTAAGATCCAACGATGCACAAATGATCGTACAGTTTTGATCTAATGATGTGTGTTGGGTGAAATGGTAAGAAAACACAATGTTTAAAATTATAAGTGCTCAAAATGGATGTTATGGTGCCAAGTTTAATTATCATGGGGGTTTTAAGCAATATATAATTGTGAGCATTATAAGATAAAGAACTAATTAATCTATAAAGATCGACAGTGTGCATTGAGTCAATATTGTAAGAGTACATGAGATGAGGTCAACATATTCAAGGTTTAACATTTTAAATTATAAAATTATGTGTTAAAGTTTTATATTAATATAATAATATTTATGGTGCATGTTTAATCTGATAAGTTAAGACTCGAGATGATATCATGGTGTTCAAGGTTTAACTGTGACCGTTTGAATTCAAATATTTGAATTTAATAAAGGAAAAACTAGTGCTCAATTTTTATTTTGCATTTGAGTGAATCAAAAGATATGGAGGTGCAAATTTGGCCTTCTAAGCAGATTGCAAAGGTCCCCTTAGTTTATTTTGCATAATGTTAAAAACTTGGACCAAATGAAGATATAACATTATATGGGTGATCATATAGTGAATATATATAATGTGAAGCAAGTTAAATAGGTCAAAGTTTTCACTGGTTAATATAAATAAAAATAAATCTCCTTCTAAGATCCAACGATGCACAAGTGATCGTACAGTTTTGATCTAACGATGCATGTTGGGTGAGATGGTAAGAAGTAAACAATGTTTAAAAGTATAAGTGCTCAAAATGGATGTTATGGTGCCAATTTTAATTATCATGGGGGTTTTAAGAAATATATAATTGTGAGAATTATAATATAAAGACCTAATTAATCTGTAAAGATCGACAATGTGCATTGAGTCAATATTGCAAGAGTACACAAGATGAGGTCAACATATTCAAGGTTTAACATTTGACATTAGAAAATTGTGTGTTAAAGTTTTATATTAATGTAATAATATTTATGGTGCATTTCTAATCTAATAAGTTAGGAATCAAGATGATATCATGGTGTTCAAGGTTTAATTATGACCATTTGAATTCAAATATTTGAATTTAACAAAGGAAAAACTAGTGCTCAATTTTTATGATATATATTTTGATATATGTAGAATTTGATCATGTAGTAAAAATATAATTTGTATATGACTCCAATTCACATATATAAATATAAATTTTAAGATCTAAAATTGTGTACAGTCAAATTCATAAAGGTCTAAAGTTGATTGTGTGTTTGACTATGTTCTGTAAGTGACTTGAGAAGGATGTTTGAGATTTTATTGATGTTGTTTCAATGTTTAATGATGAATTAGATATTGCATCATGTTTTAGACTCCATAATAATTTTATTTTTGAATTTTTAAGGTTTGACCAATCATATTTAGTATGAACAAAGGTATATAAGTTGACTATGTGTTCGTTCATAGTGACTTTTTGCATAGAATGTTGTTTGAGCAAATTATGCTTTAGAAAAAGAGTGTTTTGGTAACTATGATTATTTTAGGATGTCAAAGGGATAATTTTCAATGGTTACATACATTTTAAATTTTTATTTTTTTCTTATTTTTCTTGAAGAAGTGTCAAAGAGGTGAATGGGTCTCCATAGGCTTAGGCCTATTTGAAACAGAGTTGTGCTTAAGTGTGACCCATGTAAGATGCCTTAAGGGTGAAGGCATGTGTTGTGCCCAGTAGGAAATATTATGATATTTATAATCATGATATCTTTATATATATTTAAATCAAATATGATGATTTCTAGACTTGGTGAGAGACTTGTCCAAGGTGTGCATGAGAGAGAGTTATGGAACGAAGGAGAAGTAGATGTGCCCAGTGGATGGGTTGATAAGTAGAGAAGATTTATGACTATATGTATGACCTATAGGTCATATTTATTATGTCAAAAAAATTATCTTATAGTTTTAGGATATGTGAAGAGGTCTGAGTGTGCATATGAGGACAGTTTGAGTGAAGAAAGAGAGAGATTGTGGCATGCCTATGTGAGAGGCCTAGATGAGATAGAGAGAGATTTTGTGTAGGGGTTATATAATAAGAGATCCATCATCAAGTTTTTAACACAAATTTTGTTTTGGAGGTGTTCACTTCAAAGGAGGGTTTAAAATACTTGATCTTCCTTAGGGGCAGTTGTTCCTTGTGAAATAGGTATTTCACTAAAGACCTATGGTCAAAAAGCTTTGATCAAGGTTTTTTGGTCTAAAGAAGTTGACCAATATTTTTTTTGTAATTTATTTTAGATATTATTCCATGTGTTTTAGGCTTGAGAGTGGGTTTTATTCCCCAATAGGGTTTCCCACAGGAACTATGTGTTATGTGTTTGATCTTGTGTATGCATTGAATGAATGAGCTCTCTTGTTAATGTTGTTTGATCAAGTTGATATATACTGATTATTTAATATTTTGAAAGGACTAAATTTTAAATTTAAATATATGGGCTCATTGATTCACCCCCCTCTCATTTATTATACCTCTAATAATTGGTATCAGAGTAGGTCTTTTGGTAAAGGCTTAATAGTTTGAAGGTGATCTAAGGTATAATATGGGTAGTCATCAAGGAGGTTTCTCTACTAAGTAAGCACCAATGTTAAATGGTTCCAATTATGCTTTTTGAAGTGTAAGAATGAGGACATACATTATGTCCCTAGGGTTTGATGTATGGAAATCTATTGTGGATGGTTATGTTGTTCCTACTACTCCTCCATCTAGCGTTACACATAAGAAGCTATTTGAGAATAATTATAATTCAATGAATGTCATCACTTTTGGTCTTATAGAGATTGATTTTACCAAGGTAATCCATTATGAATATACTAAAGAGATATGGGACAAGATATAGATCATTTATTAAGGAGATTCAAATGTCAAGCTTGCTAAGTTGTAGACTCACAAAAGGCAATTTGAAAGTCTCAAGATGAATGAAGAGGATTATGTGGCATCCTTTCTACAGAGAGTTGATGATATTGTGAACATCATCAGAGGTCTTAGAGAGAACCTTGACTAAGATACTGTAGTTCAAAAATTATTAAGGTATTTATCCCTCAAGTTTGATCTAGAGGTATATGATATAGAAGAAAGTCATTATCTTACTTAGTTGAAGATGGATCAGTTGCATGGCACCTTTACTACCTATGAGATGAGGAAGAATGATGATATACCACCAAAGAAGAAAATAAATTTCAAGATTGAAATGAAGATAAAGAAGTTCCAAGGTAATAAACCCCATGAGGATGACATTTTTTATATAGACGAGGATGACCTAATTACTTTGATTTCAATAAAATGAAAATAGGTTCAACAAAATATAAGGGTAAATTATCCCTCAAATGCTTCAATTGTGGAGAGGTAGGACATTTTGATAATAAGTGCATGCATAAGTATAATAAGGATGATGATGAATAGCATGATCAAGGTCATGATGATATCAAGAGATCATTCAGGTCTGATAAAATCAAAAAGGGATTTAGAAGGTTTGACAACAAGAAGAGTCTCTACACCAAAGAAGATTGTAGCTCATCAGATGAGAATGAAGTTAGTGACTTAGAGTATGATCATGAAGATGATGGTCCTATTGAAGATGAATCCCTATTCATGGCTAAGGAAGGTAGTTTTTCACATCAAAAGGAGTCTACTTGGTGTGATTTAGATAATGACAAAGATGAAATGGACTATGAGACTACATTGACAAATGCTCATGAAGAACTGAAGATTGAGAAGAAGATCAATAAAAAGATGAAATATAAACTCAAGGATTTTGAGGATATAGTCATTGTGTTTTAGGTAAGAATGGATAAATATGCCAAATATCATGAATATATGGTCAAGCATCTCAGTTATCAATTGGAAATCTTGTCTACAAGCCTAAAAACTAAAGAAGATGAATGTGTAAGGTATGTAATTGAAAATGAGTCATTAAAATATGAGTTAGAGAAGATATCTAGTAAGGTAATGTTATTTGTGAGAATTGAAAAGAGCTCAAGTGATATAGATAATATTATGAATCATCAAAAGTATGCAAATGATAAGACTGGTCTTGGATATAAATAAAAACAAGAGACTATAACTCAAGACAAGTTGAAGACTAATGTGAATAAGGACAATTAGCCTTTGAAGACAAATCATCAAACAAGGAATGAAGGTGCTAGAAAAATAAATATAAAATAGATCAGGTAGCCAAATTCCATGAGGTATGTAAGTTTCAATGGTTACTACTATTCTTATAATTAGTTTGGGCATAAATATAGAGAATGTAGAAGACCTGTTAGAAATGAGTTTGCATAGGACTATGATGGGGGTCATCAGTCAAAAGGTGTAATCAAGGTTGAGTGTTTCAACTTTCATATTGTGGGACACTTTGAAAAATATTGTCCATTTAAGGTAAGACAAGTTGAGTTTCCATCAAGGAGTATTATTTGCTACAACTATGAATAGAGAGGTCACATTACTAGATTCTGCAAGCAAAGGCCATTAAGTCAAAATAAGCTCAATCAAGCTCCATGAGTGCAAGTAAAAAGTCAAGTTATCTCTTGGAAACCAAAGGTGAGTCATGATGAGTCTACTAGTCCAAGTAATCTATTTGTTATGGTGGAGAATGCTACAAAAGGAGAAGAGTGCCAAGGGCTCTCATTATCTACTCATGTTGAGAATGAAGAGACCAAACTCAAGAAGAAGACCAAGGTACTAGTTGAGGCTATTTTTGAGGTAAGTATGGATCCAAGTAAACATATTACTATTTTTCAGCAATTATTATTCAAATTACAAAAAAAAATTATTCCTAGTGATGAGGTTTCAAGCTACAAGGTTGATTGTTAAAATGAAAAGGTATGTCAAGATTCCATAGGTATTCCATGTGTTGTCAATTCTATCTTAGAAGAGGAGAGTAATATAGAAAATGAACCAATTTTCATAGTTTAGACTAATAAGAAGAAGAACAAGAGCAAGAGGTCTTATAGCTCTAAGAGGATTCATGTGGTTACTAAGGAGATGTGGGCCACTCCTGAATTCACCTTATTTTAGAGTATTGTGGTGCAAATGATGTCTCTATCTATGATTCTTAAGAGACTCATTTTAGTGGAGAAGAAAGTATTGTTATGATGTTATTCAGATGGTCCTAGAAGGCTAGAGATGAGTGGTTTTAGTTGGATTAGGTATGTCCAAGTAGAAGAGATGTTGTGGTGATGTCAGAGTCATGTCATAGCTATGTATAGGGTCAGATTAAAGGTTTTCAAGTGGAAAAAGAGGATTTTTGATTTTTAAAATTTCTATTTTGAATAGAAAGGTTTTTTGACCTTATTTTATCATGTTCTAGGTGGTTTTATGGTCTGAAGGTATGTTAAAGTCAAATTGGAGATTTTTGTTTGCTCTCAGGTTTCCCATATTGTGCTTAAGATTTTCTAGGTTCTAAAATGGGTTATAGGATGTATGGGTTCCCAAAAATATGGAAGCTCAATTCTTGGTCCAAAAGAGTGTAATGGTTGTCTCTAGGTGTATAAGAAGTTTCAAAGGTGGATGTTGACCAAAAAATGGTTTGTTAACTTTGTTTGTTTTGAGATTATAAGGTTTTTTGCTATGCTATAAAATTGGTTTGCCTTATGAGTTGAGATTTAAAGATTATTAATATATTTAATGGGCCAAATGGGTTGTTAAATCAAGATTCATATAGATTTTAATGTTTGTGTTTTTCAAGTTATTCATGTTTTTGTCAAGATGGAGACCTAATTAGCTAGTAGGTTTGTGAAGCAAATATGTTGCATAGGATGATCTTGGTGATGAAAATTATTTTAATTGAGGGGGCATATGAGAGTGCTCTAGATATGAATTTTTAGGTCTTGAAGGTGCATCTACTAAAAATTTTGGGTTCTACAAGTTCTACGTAGGGCTATAAATAATCTAGACATGCCTAATAAGAAGAAGAGTGTTTTTTATTTAGTTTCTCCAAAAGATCAAGGCGTGAGTTTTTCAAGGTGAGTTCTCAAGTTGTTTTTTGATCATGTTTACTATTTTATGTGTGGCATTAAGTTTTGTTGTTGGTCCTTGAGGTGGTTTGTGAGAGAAGGCTAGTAAGCATGTATGGTGGTTCCTCATGGTGTATGGAGATCTGAAGATGCTCAAGTGATGCAATTGTTCAAAAATATTAGGGGTATTACCTATAAAATGTTTCTTGGTGATTTCCATTAGATTTTATTACTTGTGTGTCATTTATTCATTGGTTATAGTGCTTGGTTGAAGAAAATGTTGGCATGGAGCAACAGAAAGTTGTCAAGACAAGGAAGAGGTAAGCTCAAGGTAAGGGGGAGTTTGTATCAACTTTATAATGTGTTCCTCTCTTGTTGATGGTCTATTAAATTCATGTTGTAGGTTTAGATTACACCCTAGCTAGAGGCAAGAGTGTTTAGTTCCTACTTACAAATCTAGATCAATATGGAACTAACCCCAGGTTATGGGTATCCTATAATGGGGTCAAACCTCTGGGATTTTTAATGAGGCTAACTCCTCTGATGCATCATTTCATCTCATTCCCACTACTAAAACCTACTAATGACTAGGAAAAATGGGGAGATGGATAACATGATAGGGAAACCTAAGCTAAAGATGGTGATGCACCTAGATTATGGTTCATCTACCCTACTTGACTCTTAGAACACTAATGAAATAAGTAAAATACTCGATCTAAGATCCCAAATATCTATCATACATCAGTATTTCATGAAGAGGTTCACCAAATGATATAAATTTAAGGGAAATGATGGAGATGTCTAATACAATACACTAACCAATCATAGTATCCACATGTGGGCTTCAATCAAAAGATGTAAAACACTAAACATGACCTACATAGCAAGAATAACTAGTAACTAGGTGAGAACATGACTTGACAAGGGAGAAACTTCTACCACATATGCAAATCTAACATGTAGACACTATACCAGAGCATTGAAATCTAAAATACAATCTTCTATTCATTTCAAGAGGTTAAAAGCTCCATCTTGGCAGGGTTTGGTCATGCCCAAGAGAGGGATTAGAGAAAATACAAATAGGATCCATTTTTTGGCTCAAAAACCTCTATATATAGCACAAAAAGAAAAAGAGAGATGGGAAAAATGTATTAGATAGTGGAGGAAAGTCCTCAAGATCAAGAAGTGAGGTGGTAAAACTTGATTGATTTCTATTTGTGTGCCTTGAACAATAAATGGATCTCCTATTATCTCAATAATCCTCAAGCTCCTCTCATTAGCTGAGAGTGTCCTACTAAAGACAAGGATCTGTAATGTCCCCAATTTTCTATTAAAATGGTTTAATTAATTAATTAAATTATTATAGAAATAAAATTGACTTCTTCTAGAAGTTTCCTGGAGGGCTTTAAAAGAAGGGGAAAGCAAAGCATTTGGATCATCTAATATCTTCTATTTGCAAACATTATTCTGAGAAGCTTGAATCTGTGATTCAACTGAAATCTCTGAGGATGCAAACCTTCAGTAGATTGGAGAAGAGTTGGATGAAAACCCAGCCCTTTTCAGAGGTGGATTCGTGACGGAATCCAGATTGGGCATATTGATCAGATCTGGAGCTTCAGAGGCCATTCACAGATTATACCAGGGTTCAGCTTATGCAAAAAGGGTTCCAAGTATTTATTCATTGTTTAGGTTCCAGATTTATATATTTTATTTGCATATCAGGTTTGGTACGGAATCCGTACAAGAGCGGCACTAGGCCGTACCAGCAGGTTCAGAGAAAGGAAAGGGCATAGTTTGGCCGCAGGGTTTTACAGAGACCGGCATCGGCATATAGACCGACATCGGCCGATCAGCGACCGACACCGGCAGTCAGGCAGTCACAGGCAAGTAGAGATCGCCCACCAAATGACCGACGGTGGCAGACGTCGGTGACTGTGTTTTCTGGATACAACAGGCCGAGCACACAGTTCCAAGTTTTTTATTTCTAGTTTGGTAGTTTGTTATAAGAATTGGGTTTTGAGACCAATCTGTAATAATGTTATGACATCTAGGCTATAGTATCAGTTACATTCAGTTTTATATCTTTGTCCAATTGATTGAATGCTGCAAGTAGTGGAAATCAATTTTATTTGCTTTCAATCCTAGTTTGGAATCTTTCAGTGGTATCAGAGCCATGCATCTTGCCAGCCTGTAGGGGTGAATATATTTTATTTCTATGCATCCTGGAAGATTTGATAGAAGCCATAAATATTTTACACGTAGTAGAGCTCAGTACGAGCGAGAGTTGGGTTTAGGACAGCCACCTATCATGGCTGAAGAACAGAGGCATGCCCATAGAAACCAAGATGAGGAAGAAAGAGAGATGATGAGGACCCTCATCACTACCCAGCCCAGGATTGTTCAGGCTCTAGACCGATTACAGGATACTATGGAGCGTTTAGAGGTAGAGAGACACAGAGGAAGAAGGAATAGATCAGTTTCAGTGACAGGCAGTGATCATACCCATCAGTCCAGTCAGCATAGTCACCATTCCCGTTCTTCAGTGGGGAGTTCCCGTCATTCCTCTAGGCGACATCATCATCATACACCTACTCCAAATAGACCATTACTGCCTTAGTTTGTACCAGGTGGACAGCCAGTACAGGTGGAACTACCAGAGATGGGGTTCCAAGAGTCCGTTTTGGCAGCGATAGCAGAGTGGAGAGCTTTACCCCCAGAGGTTAGGGAGGTTTTTCCTCTTCCCCAGTATTGTGCACAGCGTAGAGACACAGCGAGACTCAGGGGAGATCGGGGTAATAGACCACCATAGCAACAGCATAATCATGAACTCAATAGAGCTACGGGGAAGATTACATTGGCTTCATATAATGGCTCTGGAGAGACTAGTGCAAGAGCTTGGGTCCACAAGCTGGACATATATCTTTCTTTGAGGCCCATGCCTGAGCGTGAGGCCATTCAGTTTGCAGTGTTACATCTAGAGGGGATTGCATATGATTGGTGGCACCATGGATTGGTCACCCAGGATCACGCCTTAGTTCACTCCTATGTTGAGTTCACTGAGAGACTTATTGCACGGTTTGACCGTAAGGATACAGAACTTTACTACAGGGAGTTGGCTCATCTTAGACAGAGTGGTCACGCAGAAACTTATATTAATGAGTTTCAGCGTATTGCGGTTATGGTACTTGATATGCCTTAGAGACGGAGTGTGATGTTGTTTATTGAAGGATTACAGGATAGACTTAAGGGACTGGTTCGTGCTTTCCAACCAGCCACTCTTAAGGATGTTATTGATGTGACATTGAGACTGGATACTATCCCCACTTCTTATCAGGGTGATAAGAAAATAGCCGCGGAATCTCGGCCTATACAGAAGGCCAATGCACCACAAAATAAAGAAGGGTCATCCTCTACAAATCCTTGGATGAATCAGGAGACTAGGAATGACTTGAGGAGGAAAAAGTTATGTTTTTCCTGCAAAGACCCATGGGAACCAGGCCACCGTTGCATGGGTAAAGGAAAGGTTCATTTGATTGAGGTAACTTCTGAGTGTGGAGATGAGGAGGTTCCTGATACAGACATTGAGGATAATATTGAGCAGGATCAGATACAGTTGGAGTTAGACACCCCAGAGCCTTTGGCATCAGCCAAAGCAATTATGGCTACTCTCTCCAATTATCCTAACGTTCATGCCTTTCGGTTGAAAGGTACACTTGAGGGTAAGTGGGTAGTGAGCTTGGTAGATACAGGTGCTACACATAACTTCATTGACCAGAAGTTAGTGGGAAGGCGTGGATTACAGTATGAGAAGTTTGGTGGTTTCAGGGTAAAGGTGGCAGATGGTGCAGTATTGGGTTGTACCAAACGGATTCCACAGCTCAGCATTCAGATGGGGAATTACACTTTGACCGATGATTTTTATGTGTTTCATTTAGAGGATTATGATGTGGTCTTGGGCATGCAGTGGTTACAGGGTATTGGGTGCTACATTATTGATCACCGCTGTATGTAGTTAGAATTCCTTTCTGGGGGAAGGAAGATTATCTTGAAGGCAGCACAAGATGGAAGACCTAAGGAGGGGTCATCTCACAGGATGGAGTCTCATTTTACAGGTGATGTGGTAACTAATTCTATTTGTTGCAGGGCATTTTCCTTTTCAATTATAATTCAACATCCTTATGGGGATTGTGAGAGTTTGTTAATCAGAGTAGCGCAGTAGCCCTTTTCTAAGTCTAAGGTATGTGATGGTGAATTTGCTAATTACATATTGAGGATTATCACACTACTCTCTAGGAGAAACAAGGTGAATGTAGTCACAGATATTTTCCAGCCTGGTGTTTCTGACAGAAGAGTTTGCAAGTTCTTGAGAATAACATGGGATCCAGGAAGTTGGTGTTGGAAAGAATTGCTTGAGGACAAGCAATCTCTGGGAAGGGAGGACTGTAATGTCCCCAATTTTCTATTAAACTGGTTTAATTAATTAATTAAATTATTATAGAAATAAAATTGACTTCTTCTAGAAGTTTCCTAGAGGGCTTTAAAAGAAGGGGAAAGCAAAGCATTTGGATCATCTAATATCTTCTATTTGCAAACATTATTCTAAGAAGCTTGAATCTGTGATTCAGCTGAAATCTCTGAGGACGCAAACCTTTAGTAGATTGGAGAAGAGTTGGATGAAAACCCAGCCCTTTTCAGAGGTGGATTCGTGACGGAATCCAGATTGGGCATATTGATCAGATCTGGAGCTTCAGAGGCCATTCACGGATTATACCAGGGTTCAGCCTATGCAAAAAGGGTTCCAGGTATTTATTCATTATTTAGGTTCTAGATTTATATATTTTATTTGCATATCAGGTTCGATACGGAATCCGTACAAGAGCGGCACTAGGCCGTACTAGCAGGTTCAGAGAAAGGAAAGGGCACAGTTCGGCCGTAGGGTTTTACAGAGACTGGCATCGGCATATAGACTGACATCGGCCGATCAGCGACTGACGCCGGCAGTAAGGCAGTCACAGGCAGTCACAGGTAGGTAGAGATCGCCCACCAGACAACCGACGGTGGCAGGGTATCGACCGACGTCGGCATCATCCTCACCGACGTTAGCGACTGTGTTTTCTGGATACAGTAGGCCGAGCATGCAGTTCCAAGTTTTTTATTTCCAGTTTGGTAGTTTGTTATAAGAATTGGATTTTGAGACCAATCTATAATAATGTTATGACATCTGGGCTATAGTATCAGTTACATTCAGTTTTATATCTTTGTCCAATTGATTGAATGCTGCAAGTAGTGGAAATCAATTTTATTTGCTTTCAATCCTAGTTTGGAATCTTTCAGATTTGTTATATGATGACTAAGTTTTTTTGAGTGGAATCAATACCTTTAACTACCTTGGCAACTACCAGCTCACCACCTTAGGACCTTAAGCCTAGTTAACCTATTCAGAAAGATCAAATCCTAGAATCTTAAAATTGACAATCATGTCATGCCTTGAGCAGTAGAATACTTGCTTTTTCAAGGATTGGTCCATGTCGATAGATGAGACCCTTTGCATTAATCACCCATATCTACTTCATTTTTCATATCTAGATCATAGATTCATCTATAGATGGAAAACCAATATAAGGCCATTATGTTTCATATAGTTGTCCATACTTTGCTTGATGCCTAGTCCCATACATCCCCTTCTGGACTCCCATTAGGTCCAAATTAACCCACTTTATCTCTATAATAACCAAGAGGTCATTGTTCCCAGGTCCTTATTTATAGATGGCAAACATAGTCATAAGAATGAACCCTATAATCCATAAAATTATTGAACCAAAGGTCCATATTAAGCTCCAATGGTGGTCCTTTTATTCCTTATATCTGACTGCATCACTTAAACAACTCCATGGCATTTGATAAATATTTAATGGTGATAGGATGACCTTGTAAAACCTTGTTTTCCATGGTCAAAAATGGCTTCTCAAGCTCCATCAAAATCTGACTTGGCTCATTGACATATTTACTCATCTCACTCCATCGATTTCAATTTGTATGAATGCCCATGAGTCATTGATCCTCTACTAGTTGAATGCAATATTGGCACTTATCAAGCATGCATTTGATTTTGAGATTCACTAACCTTGTTAACCTCCAATCACCATTATATTTGAATGTCGATCAAATGTGTGCCTTTAGATCTGCTTGGGGCCCATTATTTAAAAACTAATGGCTATTTTACGAGCTCAAAATTTATGATCTACAGGATGTAATTTGATGGTCATGTAACCATATTTTACATGTCATATACCATCAAATTTAAGTTCATATGGATTTTTTTTAGAGCTTTATTTTGATGTTAACATGAATTTTTTATGTTGTAGGTCCAACTTTAAAGGCTTATAACTTGAATCACAAAAGTCATGGGGGCACCAAATTTTTAGGAGATGTTCTTGAGATTGAAAGGGATAAACCCATTTGATTTGTTGGTCTTGGGAGATTTCTAGTGTGTCTACAAAATGCCAAAATTAACTGGTCCATTCATTCCCACATGACATCCTGATGATGGTCTAGTTCATTTGGCTAAGTATGGTAAACTTAGCAAAATCTGATTGAGGAGCCAACTTTGAACATGCATAACTTATAATGTACTTTGGTAGATGATCTAGAACTTAGTACGTAGTAACTAGGGACCAAGCTAAATAAACCCATATGATTGTTTTCTCTTGAAACTACCACATGTATGAGATATGGCCTTGTCAATATGCTCACTTGACTCTGTTGAGCTCCTTTCAAATTGGCAAAGTATGGAAACTTAGCAAATTTTGATTGAGAGGCCAAGTTTGGATCTTCATATCTTTTGATCCACTTCAATGGATGACCTAAAACTTGGTGCATATGTTTTTGGTGTTGTCCCCAAAAATGAGTGACATTTTTGGGACAACCTATGAACTATTTTGGTTCATTAGACCAAAATCATCTCTCCCTTTTTCAAAAATTATTTTGAGCATTCAAGTTCTTCATTTTTCAAAGCTTTTCTAGAAATTTATGAACTCAACATGCTTGAAATTAGCAGGTTCAAAGGCTTCTACAGGTGAGTTCAATCAAAAGAATAAAGGCTTGAACCACTGAACCGTTGAACCTTGAACCATTTTGGTTCAACGGTTCAACAGGTTCAATGACTAATTGGTTCAATGCACGTAGTTCAAAAGATTAAAAAGACTTAGCCAAATAATGAAGAATGAACCGATTGAATCATTGAACCAAAAGCTGGTTCAATCGGTTGGTTCAATCAGTAGGTTCAAGGGGCTACCCCAAATCCAAAGGAACAAGTGCCCTTGCGGAGGGCAGTAAGTAAAAGCAGACAAAAGTTGGAAATCCCTCAAGAAAATGGCTAAGTAAAAGAGGCTAAAATAATTCTTTCAGGAAGATTTTTCTCAAAAAAATGTTTAAGGCAGAATTCCTTCAGACTTTTTATTCGAAGGAATTCTTTCGAGCTTTTTGTCTGAAGGAAAAGCTTGACGGAAAAAGCCTAACAGCCAAAAGCCCGCCAAAGAGGCTAGAACCCGCCAGGGAAGTTAAAGCCCGAAGGCCACCTAAAAAATCCTGAAGGGTAGATACCCTTGCGGGGGACACTTGACGTCAGAATAAGGACCTTTTCCAAGGACCTGAAGGGACACCTTCCCTTTGGGATGTTCCAAAGGCTGAACAAAGACACAGAAAGGAATCCTCAAAGACTTAGACTCAAAGAGCTTCAAATAATGAATTGATTGAACCATTGAACCATTAAACCAAATGGTTCAATGAGTTCATAGGTTTAAAGGTTCGACCAAGTGCGATAAAGAACAAAGAGCTTAGGAAGCACAAGGAAGCGAATGGCAGAGGAATAATTAATGAACTGATTGAACCTTAAACCAAAAGAGTTTAAATTTTAATGGTTTAAATGTGGCCTCAAGCAAAGAAAGAAGCAACATGGATGATTCAAAATGCAAGTTCAATGAAAGTGATGGTTTAACCAAAGAGCAAAGAAGTGCTTAAGCAGGGAAGCGATGGACCAAAAGAGACAGAGTGAACCGATGAAGTGATGAACTAATGAACTTTCAAATGGTTTATGAGTTCAAATTTCAACATGGTTCAAGCAGATAGCAACCATTGATGGTCCCTTAAATGTCAAATTTAAAGTGAGGTAAAATTTGTGGAAATTTAAATAGAGCATAAAATTTAAATAAAAAACCAAGCGACTGGCTGAAAAGGGAGCCCAAAGACTCAAATTGCTATAGGGGAGAGAGGAGTGAGACCAAAGGACCAAAATTATTTTCAAAAGATTTATTTCTAGTAGGTGAAACAGTGGATCAAGTAGACTTAGACTTCTGAGCGCACCAAATCAAGGACGCAGGCCCATTTTTCTTCCATAAAGTAATGACAAATTGGATAGCTGTGCAGATATCAAGAAAAGGACTAGATAATCCATACTAAGAAGAGACATATTAGAGGAATAGACATGCCATAGTTATGTCAATACACTATTCCCATCATGGTCCTTCCATACAAAACTAAACACGCATTGAAGACATTGATTGCAGCATGGGCCATCCCATGGGAAGAAATGCCAAGCCTTGCATAGTTTGCTATAAGATTGTAATTTATCTCATTAGTCAAGGAGACTTTTCATTTTTACAGGAGTGAAACTCTACCTAGTTGAAAGGAGAATACTGAGACTTTGAGCTCAGATTGTAATTTCATTTCATTTTATCTAAATGAGAAAGCAAGTTATTTGTAGACTTTGTGTTGTTTTGGCTTGTATCGTTTTAGGAGATTATTCTTAGGTCTATCTTCTGAATGTGTTCTCATCTATTTAATTTGGCAAGTAGAATTAGTGAAAGTAATATGGAAGGTGTCCTAAAACCAACTATGGGGAAGACTTTGCGCTTTCATAGTTGTTTTCAGTGTGTGTTTTTATTTTCCTTCTGTGTTGAGGATTCTGGGATGACTTTGTGCCCCCATTATCCTTTGTGTTATACTCTTTGGGTAGTTGAGGTGTAAATTTTGTGTTCTATTTCTTCCTATTGGTTATTGCACCTATGTCACTAGTTTCATGTCATACCTGAAAGAAAATCATGTTGTTTCCTACAAGAACACTTCTGAAAGAAGAGAAGTGCCTTCAGTGTTCTCACCAGGATTTTCTCCTCTATTTTTGAGCATCATCTTTGAAAGAAGAGAGATGGATGGTATATCCTACCCCTGAGTGTTATTTTCAGCTTATATATATATATAGTTTATAGCACCTTTATAACTATAGGGAACCTCCCTTGATGAGAGGAGAGATTTGTCCCATTTGGATATGGTAAACCTACAACTTTGGATGACCAATCTCCCTATGTTGTGGTTGAAGAGACCTATTTTTCTCACCAATTAGCTAGTTGACAAAATATTCACCCAACATGTGGGACTAATGTGAACAAACCCATATGATCAATTCTCCCTGACTTGTCCACACTTGGAAATTATGATGTCAAAAAAGTAGTAACTAAGAATTTTTACCACTAGACCCAAGATGTCTAGATGAATACAATGAAGAACCAGATGAATTTTATGCACTTCCATACTTATTCCAAGCACTCTTAACATTGCATAGGGTTTCTACAATGCTTTAGACCTATCCCAAATCCTTTTGATCCACTACTTTAGCAAAGCATGCAAGAGCTTCATATATGGGCCAGAAATGGCTAACATCTTTGGTGACTCATAGGGGTTGCATGTCCATCTATACAAAAAGAACCTAGACCATGTGCCTTGTCTAGTCCATTGGGCATGGAGTCTCTACTTGGATCCAACATATTGACCTAGATTTGGAACTAGATACCAATCTTGCTCTAGCCTCTCTTTGAAATAAATACAAAGGACCAATAAAAGAACAAAATAAGATAGAGTTCCCAAGGTACTTATTGAAGGAAATTAAACTATAACAAAATAAAGACGATAAAAAAATGTGCCAGAAACTAAACTTAGGAATTTGAACAAAACTAACCTAATATATATAGCCTAAAACTATGTGTACCTTTCCTCCTAGATCAAAAGGAAAGTTTGAAACATTTCTTGAAATGTGAGATGAGGGATTGAATAAAACATGCAGCTCCTTGACCCTTGTTCTTGATGTTTGCTTCTTCTTTATTATAACTATCAACTTCTTTGGCATGATGCTCAATGAAAAATAAGCAGCTCCAAATATGTTAGCTATATACATTTAGATAGTCTTAGCTTATTCATATGGCTCCTTAGATATGACCCCCAATGGTGGTTCAACTAGGCATACCTCCTTAGTCTCCATGGTGTCCTTAATAAGAATGGATTTATTCTTGGTTTCAATTTCCTTAGGCTCATCAAAGAGCTCTCTATATTCTACTCAATCTTGGTCATTATCCTCCATGTGAAATCTTTGTCCACCTTCTCAAGTACTTGATCCTTAACTTGAAAAATATCTTCAATAAGAGATATCTCAATCTCACTCATGTCCTCTATTTTGACTAATTTCTTATCAAGACCAACCTTCTCATTCTACTTGGGCATCACTAGAATAACACTATCTTCTTGAAGCTCTAAAACATCCATGGAATCCTCAGATGGAGATTTAACTTGTATATTTCCTCATCAAGATCTGCCATCTTAAGTTCACTAATTTCACTCATGAAATCATGGTATAATTATTTCCAATAGTCTTCTTCTTTAGGTATGCTCTCTACCTCATCAATGTTATTATGTGAGTTGTCCTCATGGCTACCTTCTAAATAAATATGATCATGTACTTGATCTATATTAGCTATCACAAGATCTTGATAACATTCTTGATCTTAGACAACTGATATGTGATTAATAGGTTCTTGAGGAGCAACCTCTTGATACACATTTGAGACTTCCTCCTATTAGATCTCATCTCTAACATGCTCTTGTTCTTGTATCTCATCCTTTTTGACATTATGAAAAACTAAGACATGTTTTCTCTTGTCAAGTGGTGTTCCAATAATGATCTCTTCTTCTTGGTCACTAAATTCATCCTTATTTTCTATCTCCTTAACTACATCTTATTGATTTGAATCACAAAGGAGAGGCTCTTTCTTAAAGAGTGACATAGTAGATGCTTGAAAATATTCAACAAAATGAGAGAGATCTAAAGAAGTTACCATAGGTACCTGATTTTACTCATGAGGTTACTCCTCTAGGATCACCTTCACCTCATCTTCCTATTTATTTACATCTTGAATGGCTTTCTATGAGGAAAGGCCCTAAGCTTTTAAGGGGAAATGAGTGGAGGTTGCATGGTCTCCTATTTGACTTCTATAATTACCACTTTATCCTTCTTCTACTTGCTACTCTAGATAGATTTCCAAGATGGGAAAGATAGAGGTCCTTCTTTGCCCTTTTGATTCTAGTTCTCCTCCTCTTTCCTTGTCTTCATATCCAACTCTTTGATTTTTCTCATTATATTCTCTTGGAATATCTCGTCTTTAAGGTTTTTAGTGGCTTCATAAAGATAGGGAACATAAGAAAACTCTTGAGGAGGGATGAGAGAGGTTTTCCTAGTTTCATATTCTTCTTTAACTTGGGTCCTCAAGTCTAGATTTGTGTCACTTTGCCTACCCCATGACTTTACCACTTGGTTTCATCTTGAAACCTTGAAGGAATTCATAAGGGGTTCTTAAGGAAGAATGGAGTCTTGGATCTCAATGGCAGGTTATTTCACAACAATATCCTTCTTTGTTTGATAGCTCTCTTGGATAGATATCCAAGAAGGAAACATTTAAAGAATGCATGAGGAACTTGGCATACTCAAAGGGGCACTTGAAATGGTCTCTTGAGGAGGAATGGATGGCACATAAGAAGGTTGAGGTGGTGTATATGTAGGTACATGAGATTTGTGAGGTTGAACCTACTGCTCTTCAAGGCCTTTAGCTTATCCTCAATGCTTTGAATGTAACCACCTACATCCATCATCTCACCTGTGAGAATGTTTCAATTTTCTCTCTCAACAGGTGCCCATTCTTATTTTATTTTCTACAATGACTCTCTCACATGAATAATTAGGTGACTAGGGACATGTTGGCCATAACACCTTTGTGAGCATAATTCTAGTGCATGCTTCTTAAGGCTTATTAAAGCTCTCTTAAGTGTTAGTGTGGATAGCTCATGATAGGGTTGATGAGGAGTAATATTGTGATAGGCTTGTTGTTCATGGGAAGGATTAGGGTAATACTCTTGTATATATGACTGAAATAGGTCCTCATGTTGCTAGAAAGGATCATGAGGAAGGTAATATCTATTCTCTTGATAATAGGGATCATGATAAACTTGCCAAGGCTCCTCATAACTTTGACATAAATCTTGATAGGGATAATTAGGCTCATATGGATCATGAGGACCATATTAGGGGTATTAATAAGGAGGTGGATAATAGGAATATTTACCATAGTTGTCCATAGCACATTCATATGTCAAATGAGATGCAAAAACTGATTTAAAACTTCATTAAGAATACCTTGTCTGCTCATAACCAGAATTTTGACTTGCATTCACCATTGGTGCTAATTTTCTTGCTTCTAAAAGCTTATCAGAGGAAAGACACACCAAGATCTTTCCACTCTTTTAGACCTTGGTCCCATTGGGCATGCCAAAACTTTTGGAGGTCTAGATTTCACCCTAGCTAGAGGTAGGAGTGTTCAGGTCCTACTTCCAAATCTAGCTCAACATGTGACTAACCCCAAGCTATGGGTATCTTATAATTGGGTCATACCTCTAAGATTTTTTATGAGGCTAGCTCCTCTAATGCATCATTTCATCTCATTCCCACTACTAAAACCTACTAATGACCAGGAAAAAAGGGGAGAGGGATAACATGAAATAGAAACCTAAGATAAAGATGGTGATGCACCTAGATTATGGTTGACCCACCATTCTTGACTCTTAGAACAATAATGAAACAAGTAAAAGACTAGATCTAGGATCTCAAATATCTACCATACATTAGTGTTTCATGAAGATGTTCATGAAATGATCTAAAGCTAATGTAAATGATGGAGAGTTCTAATTCAAGACACTAACTAGTCACAGTATCCACGTGTAAAATTCAATCAAAATATGTATAACACTAAACATGACCTGTATAACAAGAATAACTAGTAACTAGGTGAGATCACGACTTGATAAGGGGGAGACTTCTACCACATATGCAAATCTGACATGTACACACTATACCATAACAATGAAATTTAAAATACAGTCTTCTATTCATTTCAAGAGGTTACAAGCTCTATCTTGGTAGGGTTTGGTCATGCCCAAGAGAGGGAGTAAAGCCTCTATATATAGAAAAAAAGACAAAGAGATATGGGAACAATGTATTGGAGAGTGGAATAAAGTCCTTGAGAGCAATAAATAAGGTGGTAGCACTTGATTACTTTCTATTTTCATACCTTGATCAACAAATAGATCTCCTGTTATCTCAATAATCCTCAAGTTCCTCTCATTGGCTGAGAGTATCCTACTAGAGACAAGGGTTTATTCCATAATGAATAATTATATTTGAGTGGAATTAATGCCTTTAAATACCTTGGAAACTACCAACTCAAAACCTTGGGACCTTTAGCCCACTTAATCTATTCATGAGGATCAAATCCTCAAATCTTGAAACTGACAATCATGTCATGCCTTAAGTGGTGAAGTACCTACTTTATCAGGGATAAGGCCACTTCGATAAATGAGACCCTTTACATTAATCACCCACATCTTTCCATTTTTCATATTTGGATCATAGGTTCATAAATAGATGGAAAACTAATCTAAGGCTATTTGTTTTCCTATAATTATCCATACTCTTCTTGATGCCTGGTCCCATATAGCCCCTTTTAGACTCTCATTAGGTCTAAAAAGACCCACTTTATCTCTATAGGAACCAAGATTTCATTATTCCCAGGTCCTTCTTTAGAAATGGAAACATAGTCATAAGAATGAACCCTAAAATCCATAAATATTTTAAACTAAAGGTCCATATTAAGCTCCAATGGTGGTCCTTTATATTCCTTATATCTGATTACATCATTTAGTCCACTCCATGGCATTTGATCTAGATTTAATGGTGATAGGATGGCCCTACAAAACCTTATTTTCCATGGTTGAAAATGGCTTCTTAACCTTCATCAAAAATCCTAAGCTCACCTTTATTCTAATTGGTTATCAAAATCCAACTTGACTCGTTGACATATTGAATCATCTTGCTCTAATGATTTTGATATGTAGAATGCCTACAAGTCATTAATCCTCTACTAGTTGAACATGCTATTGACACTTTTCAATCATACCTTTGCTTTTGAGATTCATTAATGCCTTTGACCTCTACTCACCATTAGATCTGAATATATGATCAAATGCATGTTGTTAGATCTACTTGGGACCCATTATTTAAAAACCAATAGCTATTTTATGAGCTCAAAATTGTATGGTCTATGGGATGTCATTTGATAGTCACATGACCATATTTGATGTCCCATAGATCATCAAATTTAAGATCACAAGGATTTTTTCTAGAGATTTATTTTGACATTAGCATGAACATCTTATGTTTTAGGTCCAACTTTAAAGGCCTATAACTTGAACCACAAAAGTCATGGAGGTAAAATATTTTTAGGAGATGTTCTTGAGACTGAAATGGATGAACCCATTTGATCTACTAGTCCCAAGAGCTTTCTAAGTATGTCTAAAAAATGATCAAGTTGACCAGTCCATTCATTCCTATATGACATCTTGATGATGGTCTACTTCATTTGGTTAAGTATGGGAAACTTAGCAAAATTTTACTAAGGAGCCAACTTTGAACATGCATAACTTCTACCACACTTTGGCAAATGATTTAAAACTTAGTTCATAGCAACTAGGGACCAAGCTAAACAAACTAATATGATCATTTTCTCTTGAAATTACCACATGTATGATATATGGCCTTGTCAATATGCTCACTCAGATTTTTTGAAGTCCTTGTAAATTGGCTATAGAAACTTAGTGAATTTTGACTGAGAGGCCAACTTTAGATCTTCATATCTTTTGATGCACTTTGGTGGATGACCTAAAACTTGGCACTTATGTTCATGGGACTAATGTGAATAAACCCATATGATTGATTCTCCATAAATTATCCACGTGTGGTAATTATGTCATCATAAAAGTGCCTACTTAAAATTTCTACCACTAGACCCAAGATGTCTAGATGAACACAATAAAGAATCAGATGAATGTTATGCACTTCCATACTTATTCTAAACACTCTTAACATCCCATAGGGTCTCTACAATACTTTAAACATATCCTAAAGCATTTTGATCCATTTATTTATCAAACCATGAAAAATATTCATATGTGGGCCAAATATGGCTAACCGGTCCTCAGGATTAGACTGTGCCCACTTTATCATTATGTCAAAGGGGAAGAAAGTTCCCTTCATGAGTGTGATTAAAGAGAGAGGAGGAAGGTGAGATATATGATGTTTGTTGACATCAATGACAAAGGGGGAGATTATTTGAGAATTATAATGATGTCATGGTGATTTCATAAAAGTGTCCAAGTGAGTGGATGAAGTGCTTTGATAGTCTAAATGACAATGACAAAGTGTGCAATGTGCTTGTCTTAGTATGCTTGAAGGAGGCTTGGTTGATCTTTAGTTTTGGCATGATTAGATATGTTTAGGGATGAGTATGGAATATTTATAATGTGTAATGGGTCCTATTATAATTCAATAATGTTTTGAGTACTTGTGTGTATAATTGAAATTCATCTGGTAGTCTATAGTTTTCATCTTGACCTTTTAGGTCCAGTAGCATAAAATCTAAGTAGGCAGTTTGTTGACATCACCATTTTAACATGTGGATAGGTTTTGAGATTTGGTCATATTTTTATGATCACATTAGTCCTTAGTTTCTATGTACAAATTCTCAAGTCTAACGCTAAATCATGAAAAAATCTATGCATGTGTAATGTTGGTCTTTCCAGATAGTTTTTAACATAGTTGGCTCTGTGAACAGATAAATCTAAGGAGGAATTTTAATGTCATTTTATCTCACATGTATAATGTTTATAAGATAATTTTGACACATGGTTGGATTCTCATATGTGAAGATATCATATGGTCCAAATTTCATAACATGTGATTGAGTGAATCAAAAGATATGGAGGTACAAAGTTGGCCTTCCAAGTAGATTGCAAAGGTCCCCTTAGTTTATTTTGCACAATGTTAAAAACCTAGACCAAATGAAGATCTAATAATGCACAGGTGATCATACAGTGAATATATATGGTAAAGATAAATTTAAATAGGTCAAAGTGTTTGTTGTTTAATATATATACAAATCGAGCTTCTTCTAAGATACAACGATGCACAAGGGATCGTATAGGTTTAATCTAATGGTGCGTGTTGAGTGAGATGGTAAAAAGTGAATGATGTTTAATAGTATAAGTGATCATAAGGCATGAAAAGCTATAAATTTTCATGATCATGGGGGTTATTATCAAGATCAAATGGTGAAATCTATAAGATAAAGACATGAATGATCCATAAAGATCGACAGTGCGCATTGAGTCAATATTGTAAAAGTGTACAAGATGAGGTCAACATGTTCAAGGTTTAACATTTGGAAATGGTGCACTGTGTGTTAAAGTTTGAGATTTGTACAATAATATTTATGGTTTGTGTTTAATCTGATCATTGAGGACTTGAGATGATAGCATGGTGTTTAAGATTTAACAGTGACTGTTTGAATTCAAATATTTGAATTTAATAAAGGAAAAATTAGTGCTCAGTTTTTGTGCTATATATTTCAATCTATGAAAAAATTTACCATGAAATAAAAATATAATATATAGAGGACTCCAAGTAATATTTAAATATAAATTTGAAGATCTAAAAGTGTGTATAGTCAAATTTATGAAGGTCCAAAGTTGACTGTGTTTGACTGTGTTCTACAAGTGACCCGAGAAAGATGTTTAATCTTGTGTTGATGTTTTTTTAATGTTTAATGATGAATTAGCTATTGGAGAATATTTTATCTCCATAATAATTATCTATGTGAATTTTTAAGGTTTGACCAATGATATTCATTATGAATAAAGGTTTATAATTCAACTGTGTGTTCATTCATGGTGACTGTGTGCATAGAATATTGTTTGAGAAAATTTTAATTTAGCAAAAGAGTGTTTTGGAAAATTTGATCATTTGAGAATGGACAAAGGGATCATGTGTAATGGTTCCATGCATTTTAAAGTGGTCTTATTTTCTTATTTTTCTCATAGAAGTGTCAAAGAAGTGAATGGGTCTCCATAAGACCTAAAAGATGACTTGAGTTTATTTGAAAGAGAGTTGTTCTTAAGTGAGACCCATGTAAGATGCCTTAAGGGTGAAGGAATGTGTTGTGGCTGATAATAAATATATTTATCTTGATAATCATGTTATAACTATATATAGTGAAATCAAAGATGATGATTTCTAGACTTGGTAAGAGACTTGTGTGAGGTGTGCACGAGATAGAATTATGGAGTGAAGGAGAAGTAGATGTGCCCAGTGTATGGGATTATAAGTAGAGCAGACTAATTACTATGTGTATGACCTATATTTCATATTTATGAAGTCATAAAAGTGCTATTTTAGTTTGAGTATATGTGAAGAGTTCTAAGTGTGCATATGAAGATTGTTTAAGTGAATAAGGAGAGAGATTGTGGCATGCCTATATGAAAGGCTTGTATGAGATAGAGAGAGAGTTTGTGTAAGGGTTAGATAATTAGATATCCATCATTAGGTTTTGAAGACATCAAATCTAAGGTGGAGGTGCTCACTTCAAATTAGGGTTTAAAGGACTTGATCTTCCTTAGGGGTAGTTACTCCTTGTGAAATAGGTGTTTCACTACAGACATATGGTCAGAAGGATTTGATCAAGGTTTTTTGGTCTAAAGGAGGTTACCAGTCTCTTGTTTATAATTTATTATAGGATAGTATTCCATGTGTTACAAACTTGAAAATGGGTTTTATTCCCCATGAGGGTTTCCCATATGAACTATCTGTTATGTGTTTGATCTTGTTTATGCATTGAATAAATGAGCTCTCTTGTTAATGTTGCTTGATCAAGTTGATATATGTTGATTATTTAATAGTTTTAAAAGACTAAAATTGAAATTAAAATATATTCTCACTAATTCACCCCCACCTCTCAGTGATTGTACCTCTAATAATGTGATGCCACAAGTTGTATCCCACTTGTTAATATCAAACTAGAGATGGTTGAAATATACCCCATTAATATTGGTAGTAATATTTAAATCTTTATACTTTGATTATTTTGAGAGATAATTATTTTCTAAAAGATAGGAAGGATTTTGTATTTTTATCATGTTAGACGCAATGTGTATGCATCCCTCATTCATATATTTTTAAATTAATTCCTTCAATACCTGACATTGATTGTTATTATGGTTGATGATCCGATGATATTAAAAATATGGTACCTTATCTTTTTCAGGTAGAACTCTAATACGTGATCTATGTCTGCTAGAAGGTACATAAATTATTTTATGTTTAAATAACAAAGATAATATGGTATATGTAGTATCATGTTGTGTTGTGATATGTATCATTTGGTTTGAAGCCTTTTGAGAATACTTCACATTATTCACATGATGTACTTGTATTTTACCCTTATATGGTTGACTCAATGTTTTTAACTAAGAGGAATGTATGGAGTAACAAGCATTTATATGCCTATATATTATTTTTGTTTTTCCCTTGTCTAGATTCAGTTTTATATTTTTTACTAGTGGATTTAGTTTATATATGCTAGGGCCCATAGGTTCGAATAGGTTGCAAGAAATGTGATCAAGTGGATCAAATTTTAATTTTCACATTTTCTCATCCGTCATATCATAAATGGTATCATCATCACTATTATAGTAATTTAAACATGGCTATATTTTTTCTTAGTATTGACCAATAAAGGAAGCTCAAATGGTGGGTGTTATTGTGGTTCTATTGGCTCCTTTAGTAATGGTTCTTGATCTTGATATGAATTTATGTGCATCTTAGTATTTAGTGCCTTATTGACATCTAGAGACAAACGAGTCATTGTACTTAACTCACCTATTTCATATGTGTTTATGTGCTCAATAGGAATGCATTGTTTAGTTGGTACCATTGTAGGAATGCCTTTAATTTTACATGTATCATTTTGAAAAAATTAAAGGTTCATCATCAACAGGCATGGATAATAAGGTCCCGTCATGTATGACTTTTGCACATTGATGAAGTGTAGATAGGACAACTTCCATTGAATGTATCCAAGGTCTACCCAAAAGTAAACTATAATGTAATGATTGAGACATGACCTAAAAATTAGTTGAAACTATTTTTTGTCCCAATATCACATCTAATGTGATTTGATTAGCTTGAGGGATATGTGAATTTTCAAACTGTATTTATGCATAACTATTTTTTAAAGAATATTAGTGCTAATATCCATTGTGGTTAGGAAGTTTATGCTATAAATATTTAGGCCTGATCCATTATCAATGAACACCCTTCTAATACCTTTATTTTGCATGGTCTCTTGTATGAAAAAATTCAAATTTTAGTCATTAATATCTTTGGATGGTAAATCTATTGGATTAAAGGTAATGAGCTTGGCATTGTTCTTGAAATCTTTCATGATATATGTAAATAAGTAAGCTTAATATCACTTATAACTGGGGTTTCATGTAATTCCCTGTATAGGATGTCATTATAAACATTAAATTACTTTAAGAGCTCAAGGATTGAAATTTTAGCATGTGTATTGTTGAATTAGTCAATAATGTCATATCTTTTGGATTTTATTACAAGTGTAGGTTTATGAGGCACCTATTGTATATTAATAAATGATGGGATGGGTTGAGCAACCCTACCTCTTCAAGTAGTAACAACATGGACCACATAATCCAATATAAGCAATGGTTGAATAATGGGTATGGAATGGTATCTATCATTAAAATAAGATTTATGTAGAAAAAATGGTTAAGATCATGCACATTGGTGTCTAGATATTGGCTTTATAACATTGCAAAAGGAATTTTGAAGAGAGATCAAGTGTTGTTTCCACTTTAAAACCCTCTCATTATTATCATAGATTTTTTTAATTGATTTGAACATGCAACTAATGTATCAAACCATATAAAATATGACATAGTGGAACCTAAAATGGGTGATAGATGCATCTATGTTGCACATATTTTTATAGCAATCAAATATTAGTAACAAAAAAATAGAAAACCCTAATTTTCCTAGGGTTTTGTTATAGTCTTAATTTTTACCCTTGGAGAGGGTTCTTTAGGCTCCCTCTAATCGAGTCTATAAAATAGGGATAACCTTAGGTTGTGGGTATCTGATAGTGAGGTTGAACCTTTGAAGTAGGTTGGTTTCCTCTTTAATGCTCACCTAAAACTAATACTAAGCCTAATGCTTCATGGGAAAAGGTTTAAAAAATGAGTAAGAGCTCCTAATAAAGTTAATAGGGTGATACACCAAATTTAAGTGGACACTCACATAAGTTTGAACCCACATTGGATCAACAAAAGACAATTGTGACTTACTCAATCTCACAATCTTACCAACTACATATCTCATAGAGGAGGTCCTAAATAGAACATTAATCTAGACCTAAAAATTAGCTTGAGAACATATTAAAAGAGGAAAGCAGAAGAATAGAAAATTAGGAATAATCTCCTTCATGAATTTACCATACGCAATCATACTAAACATTGATTAAAGATAAGAGACAGGAAAAGAGTTGATCTTATTGCTTCAAAAGGTAATTCTTACAATATTTTGACAAGGTTTAATCTTATCAAATGAGCACACTTTTTCAAGAGTATCAATGAGTATCCTTGTCTCAAAAATAAAAATACTAACAACTTCCAAAAAATTGAGAACCTCTTTGAAGAGAATGAGACTAGGATATATAAAAGAAGAGAGACTACCTGAAAGAATGGACAAACATGTTATATGAAAAAGAACAACAATCCTAGGTCATTAAATTAACTTGAGCCACCACATTTTCTCCTTAACCAATGGAACATTGTCACCCTTTTGATCAATCATAACATTGTGTATGGCTTGTTGAGTGAGAAGGTCCCTAAAGGCCTCGAGGATGCATTAAATGCTCTTAGCCATAGTTCCTGATACTAGATCTTTTATTTGATAATTCACACCAAATCCTACTTGAACATAAAACTTTTATGATCATGGACCTAATTGAAACATGGTTTAGTGTCTTTTCAGTGGTTGATTATCAAGATTATGGCCATGTCAAATAATGAAGACCTTTTGCATTAATTGCACCTCTGCTTTATCTTCATGCTTGGATCATAAGTCAATCTATAGGTGTAAAACCAATTTGAGACTATTGGTTTTCTTATATTTTCCATATTAGTATAGACCTATAGAAAATATATCACCTTTATATAGTATAATAGGTCTAAAATACCCATCCTTTCTCTATAGGAACCCAAACCCGTATGTGCATACATGAATCCTCCTAAAAATGTTGAACACTGATGTGAGAACAACTCTGCTCGAGAAAAAATATGAACTAAAGGTTCATATTTTAACCTTAATGGTGATCCATATGCATTCCTTGCATCCCACTACATCACCTGAACCATTTTATGACATTTGTAACAACTCCAATGGCATCAGAAGACCCCATAGAACCCTATGTTTCATGGTTGAAAATAACTTTCCAACCTTCGTTCAAAATCATGGGCCTACCTTTAATCTAATTGGTTGTCAAAAACTGACTTGGCTTAGTGACAAGTTGACTCAACTCATTCCATTGAGATCAATTTGTATGAAGGCAAATGGATCATTGATCTCATGTTAGTAGAATATGCCCTTGACACTTGTCACATATACATTCACCTTTGAGATTTGTTGACTCTTTGACCAGCGTTCACCCTTAGATCCAATGTATGATGTAACATGGACCGTCATCTATTGGGACTCACTATTTAAATTCCAATGGCTATTTTTTTAAGATTGAAATTAACATCTGTGTAAACATCTATCATTTCTAACCAACTTTATAATTATATATCTTGAAGTGTAGGGATCATGGGGTCACCAAACTTAAAAGGAATGGACTTAACACTGAAAGGAATGAACCCTTTTTATCCAATAGCTATATGAGCTTTCCATGTGATTTTATAAAACATTAAATTTTATTGGTCTTGCATGACATCTTGATGATGGTCTAGCCTAAAATGGCTAAGTATGAAAACTTAATAAATTCTACGTTAGGAGCTAACTTTGCCTATGCTTATCTTCTTCTAAATTTTATCAAAGGACCTACAACCTGGTGCATATGAATTGGACTTCAAAATGAATATACCCATATGATTATTTCTCCTTGGTGCTACCATATGTGTGAGATATACCACCATGAAAATGCTTACTCAACTCAATTTGGACCCAGAAAACATAGTCATAAATACTTCCAAGGGTGACTTTACATGATTATATCTTTTATGGTGTTACAGTGTGTGAGCTACAACTTAGTATAAATTATCTTGGTAAAAAAGTGAACAAGCCATTTTGACCATTTCCTTTGAATATTCTACACATGAGAGATTTGGCTTTAGTAACTTGCCTACTTATGTTTTTTGTGTGCTTCATCAAACCATGCAAGAATTTTCTATGTGGGCCAAAAATGGCCACCATCTTTGGCAACTCAGGGAAACATGTTTTTTATTGTTTGAGAATTTAGACCATCATCTTATCCAATCCATTTGGTATGGATTCATTAGCTTTTTCAACTAAGCTAAACCTATCTTTTGAATGAATAAGGATCAAAAGAAATAAAACACAATAAAATGCCTGAGGCACCTTGGAAATGAAAAGAACATAATAGAAAAGAAAAGTACACAAAGCACCCAGAGAAAAGTAAAAGCTACTCTAACATTTATAATATGTTACAATAGATGTAATGCTAGTTAATAGTAAGGCTTCAAATTAATGTCATTGATTGGGATGGGTAGTACCTTTCCATCCAGTTGGGCAAGCTAAAAATCATTGTGTTCTTTGCATCCATAGATCAAATAAGGACCACTCCACAAGCTATCAAACTTGGTATGGTTACCTAGTTTGGCCTTATTTGAATCCCATTTGATGACTAGGTCCCCTTCCTCATAACTCCTTGTTGTAGATATTTTTTATAAATCATTCTTGACTTGAGCTTGATGTGATTCCAAAGTTTTCATAGTAAGATCCTTGGTTTCCTCTAGTTCCATGAGTTTTACCATCCTCACATTTATGGGTTCATCCTCCATCAACTCAAGAAAATGAGTTAGGTCTAATGTATACAAATCAAGGGAGATATGAAATTTGGCTTCCCTTATATACACAAGAACATATGGAGAATTACCAATGGTAGTTTTAGGAGTTACACTATCAGCCCACAAGGCTACCTTTAGCTTGTTGTGCCATGTTCTCTAATTTTCTTCCATGGTCCTCATGATTATTCTTAGCAAATTCTTATTTGTGGACTTTAATAGTGTACTTCCTTAAGGATATTAGTTGGAAGAAGTGTTAAGGTAGATGCCCAATTTGATATCCAATTCACTTGTCTTCATACCAAGGAATGCCAATCCATTATAAAAAATTATGGTGACTAGGACACCAAACCTGATTATGAGGTTGTCATATAAATCAAAGACTACAGCCTTACTATATTCCTTAAAATTAATGGCTTCCACCCACCTAGTGAAGTATTTAGTTAAAGTGAGCACCCATTTATGCCCTACACTTGATGGTGGATTGATCATCCCTATGAGGTCTAATCCCCATTTCATGAAGGGTTTCTCTACTTGAATAGGATTGAGTAGAAGGGTTGTTAGTTTTTACTTTCCTACAAAGAGGACACACTTATGGCACTTTCTAACCCATGCATGAGTATCTTTGAAAAGGTTGGGCCAATAATAACTAGCCCTCATTACTTTCACTACAATGGTTTTGTGTGCAAAATGGCTTCTTGTAGGTCCATCATGGAACTGCTCCAAGAGTTTTGTTACCTGGTCATCATTTATGCATCTAAGGAGTACCCTATTGAGGTACTTCTTAAAAATAACATTGTCACTTAATGCATAAGGTATATATTAGAGCCTAAAAAACCTTTTTTTGGCTCTATCCAAACCTTGGGGCCATTCTCCTATTACCAAGAAGTGAGTTATATCTTGAAGCCAACTCTTCTGAGGTGGGAGTGTACTTACCTATGAGTTGTCTTGAGTCACCAAAATAGCTTCATTGTCCCTTTGGAGGTCATTCACCATGTGCTCACATAAGCCTTTACCCTTGAATATCTTGGTAACATTGATTTCTATGTCATATTCCATGACCTTTATGATTTAGCTCGCTCTCTTCTCAATTAAATCTTTGTTAAGGAAGAAATCCCTAACTTCAGGATGAGACACCATAAGATGGATCCTATTGTTGGAGAGCATGGGCCTAAATTTCTTGAGGCTCCTCAAGGTGGAAAGAACTTGTTTCTCAATGAAAGTGTACCTTACTTCATATCCTTCCATCCCTTGACTGGAAAGGCAATTGGTTGTTTTATTGCTTCGTTGTTCTTTTGCATCAGCATAGGTGATATGTTGTCAATGTTAGCAAAGGTGTACAAGATGAAGTCTTTGGATAAATTGGGATTTAAAAGTGAGGGTGCTTTATCAATGGCCTATTTTATGGCTTCAAAAGCTATCCTACCTTCATTAGACCAAGCAAACACTTGGCTTTTCTTTAACATAGTGGTGATAGGCTTGACTAGGTTCGCAAAACTAGGTATGAACCTTCTCATAAAGTTAATCTTCCCAAGGAACCTTTAGATCCCCTTTCTATGTTTTGGCAAGGATAAGGCTAAGATAACACTTACTCTATCAAGTTCAATGGATAAGCCTTCTTTTGAAATAATATGGCCTACAAATTTGCCCTCATGTATAGATAACACATATTGTTTGGGGTTTAAAGAGATCCCATACTCTATGCATCTTTGGAAAACTAACCTTAGATGGTTTATGTGATCACTGGCATTCTTGGAGAAGACTATAATGTCATCCAAGTAGACTAGCACCATTTGATTTAGTAATCCTTGTAAATCCATGTCCATTGCCCTTTAAAAGGTTACCCTAGTATTAGATAAGCTAAAGGGCATCTTCTAATAAGCAAAATTCCCCCACTTGGTGGTGAAGGTAGTCTTGTATTGGTCCTCTTCGCTAACTAGCACTTGGTTATAACCTGAGTATCCATCTAGGGATGAGAAATATTCTGAACTGGTAACTACTTGTAGGAATTGCTCTATAGATGGTAGAGGGTAATGGTCCTTCAAATAGACCCTGATGAGATCTTTGAAGTCCACACACAGTCTAATCTCCCCACTCTTTTTTTTATAGGTACTAGATTAGCTACCCACAAGGAGTGTTTGATGGGAAAGATGATCCTAAACTCCACAAGCTTGGTAAATTCCTTTCTCATGAGCTCTTTAATTTTGGGATTAATGGGCCTCTATTTTTGCCTGATAGGCTTGGCATCAGCCTCCAACTCAATGGTGTGTTGGGATAGAATAGGATCAAAACCCTTTAAATCATTATATTTCCAAGCAAAAATGTCTACATATTCCTTACAGAGCTTTATGAAAGCATGCCTTTCAACTTTAGTGCTTACTTTTCCAAGCTTGAGAAGCCTATCCTCAAAGATAAAAACTTTTTAATAGTTATCCTCATTAGTTTACATCACTATTTTATCCTTCCTCATATGGTATCCTTCATGATATAGACCTTCTAGGGTGACTAGACCTTTAGGAATCTTATTGGACAATTTGCTCCCCATATTGGTGCTTCAACTTTTCTTGATTGAGGGAGAAAAATTTTGCTTCTTATTGCAAGAAGCAGGCAATTTTTTCATCATTTTTAAAGACCTACTAGTGAGCTTCATTATCTGGGACTAATGGTCTTCTTACCACTTTGACATGCGGTTGAAACTTGGTTTCTTTTAGTCCATTAGGGATGTCAAAATCAGCGCCCACAACTGCTAACCTATTAGGATGTTGGTTTTGGCCTCTCTACATTGATTAGATGTTGAAATCCTCAAATTATTCAATGAGATCCCTTTATAATATCTCATTAAAGGTTTCTTTGTGGTGTTCTAACTTTAACTTGGTGCACAACCAACTCACTATCCCCATAGAATTGAAAATGTTTCACTTTTCTCTTGTTGGCCCATTAAAGGCCATGGATGAGACCCCCATATTATACTGCATTACAAGAGCAGCTGAATTAGAACTTGTATGAAGAGAAGTACTTATCATTTGAAGGGGAAATCAACATGGCACCTACTCCTACCCTGTTCTTACTCTTTGAGCCATCAAAGAATAACTTCCATAGATCATTAGGATCTTCTTGAGGCTTCATGAGGGATGTCATATGTTGGTCTTCTTCATGTAGATAGAAAACACCCAAGTCTCTTTCTTTGACACTTTATAATGGGTCCACTGACTTGTTATCATTCCATGATGCATCCAGGAACATGTTTGGTACCTATTCTAAATGAGTGTTCAAATCCTACCCCATTGCAAATTCATCCTCATAAATAATGGTGCAATTGATGTTGATATTTTCTATCCCATAGGGCTCTATATGTAATTGTGCAATAGGCTTAGCCTTGATTTACACCTTGGTCCCATACCTTGTCCTAAAGGCCATAAGGACCATTTTTTTATAAGATAGGCCCCTATCTTTATTGTGAATTATTTGGATAAGCATAGTGAAAAGTGAGGAAGCACATCCAAAACCAATACATCTTATGATATCGAGACACTAAGACAAATTTGTAAGGTCATATTGAGGTCCCTGATTATACCAGATGGTTTAAAAGAAGAATAATCAAGTTGTAGCACTCCTTTAGACTATGGTTCATATTTCATACAAAGATGATTAGATATGAACTTTGGCATCACTAAGGTACTAGCCCCACTATCCACTAAATAGTCATGTACCAAAGAGTTACCAATGATTACTAAAATATAGAAGGGAGGAGGCTTGACTGCTTTACTTGATTGCCCTTCCTCTATCCCTTTGGCTGCATTGGTGAGAACTTCATTCACCTTGCTTGATGGCTTATTTACAACATTTGTAATATTAATCTTGGATAAACCCTCTTGAAGAATGTCCACTTGGCTAGGCAATGAGAGCATATTCCACAAAGGTACACTCACATTTGAATTCTTCATTTATTCAATAATGTTGGTGGGTGAACAACCAACCTTTTCTTGAACTTTTGGAGCCACCACTATTGTTTATTAAACTTGTGAGCCCTAGGGAAAAAGGATTCCTTTGGTTCTGATCTTTTGGGGGTAATAGGACCTTTGGAGTAACAATAAGTTCCCTAAGACTTGTCAATGAAGGAGTAATGATGGGAATATATTTGACCACTTCTTGGTTACCATCCATATTCCTTATTTTATATCTTATGTTTGTTACCACTAGACTATAGGCCTAGATGGAACTAGCATATTAACTGGCTGCATAACACTCTCCTTGTTCATAGTTCATCACTGTAGCCTCTAGATGGTTTGGTCCCTGATTAGACACCAAATCCTATGGAGGTTATTTTGGCTTGGTCATCATAGGCACCTCTGCATTTAGGGCCATAAGAGCTTGGTTGTACCCAAAGTTAGTAGCTTGTTGCCATTAATCATTGAAGGCTTGGTTAAGGTCAACATTTGGGACCATATGTTAACCAAAGGATTGGTTCCAAGGCATGGTACCCTCTACTTATTGGGCCATATTATTTTGAATTGGGACCAAGGAATTGGATTTACTAGTAACATTAAGTTTGAAGCTACTCTACCTATTGTAGCTATGTTGTCCTTACCCTTAGTTATAGCCTTGGCCCTGGTAGTTTCCCTTATATGGAGGTCTATTTGATTGAAAATCCTACTACTAAGGTTGATATGAATTTTGATAAGGCCAGTTTCCTTTTGACATTTAGTAGCTCATTCCCCAAAGATTAAAACATGCTTTTGAGCTCCTAAAAGTTATTTTATTCTAGGGAATCATTATATCCACTAGTAAAAGATTTCTCTTACTTTGGTGCAGGGATTGTAGTAGTTGTTGGTGTATGGATAATGACATCTAATTGAGGGATAGAAATGGGAGATGGTTTGATCTACTGAAATAATGACATTAGTGGTCTAGGTGTAAGTTTGCTAGCTTGAACTAGATAATTTTTTACCTTAAGGGCCACCTCATATGTGCCTAGAAGTATATTTCCTCCCATAGATTGGATCATTACCACTATGTCACTATTCAAATCCTTTAAATAATATAGGAAATCAAAATTGGGGGTTGGTCTAACTACAACTGGGATTCTGTCCAAAGTTTTTTGGAACCTTATGTTGAAGTCTCGCATGACTTCATGAGAAGCTCTTCTAATCATAGTTAGTTATTCTGTGAATGATAAATGGTCACTTTTATCCTAAAATCTCTTTCACAAGGCTTCCTTTAATTAGTCCCATGTCTATATGGAATTTACAGTAAGGCCTCTATACCAATCTAGGGCCTTTCCTTTGAAAAAGGTAGTTAGCAACCTAATAGTTATATTCTCCTCTGTGACATTATATATCGTAAAAGCTTGTTATGTCTATGAGGTGTTCAAAGGGTGTTATAGGTTGGTTTCCAATGTACTAGGGAATAATTTTGAGGGCTAGAACTGGGATTGGATCATAGAAAGCAATGGATAAAGGGCTTTGGCCATTAAAATTAGCAATAGCTCTAGGGACTGCCATGGCTATGTAAAGGGTTAATAAGGGTCCTCTTATAGGGATACGCCTTAGAAATACTATAAGAGTAAATTTTCCTTAATATGGATGAGTATTTGAAAAATTTAGTCTTTTTGCATAATTTAAAGGTAGTTCAATAAAGTCAAAAAGAATACCTATCAAAGTTGACCTTGTTATCACCTTTAGTATGAGATAGAGATATTGTTTTATGCTAGAGAATTGATTCTTCCTTATAGAGTCACTATATGTTGTTATTTAGAGATTAACCACTATAAATTTGATCAAATTAGCATCAAATTTGATCAATCTTCTTTTTGAAAGAAGTGGGTCCCATCGGGCATGCTAGAAACTATTATTTGGAGCTTAACCATTGTAAATTTGATCAAATCAGCATCAAATGTAATCAATCTTAATTTTTAAAGAAGTGGATCCCATTGGGCATTCTATAAAATCTTATAGTCTAAATTTTCACCCATGAGGAGGGTTATTTAGGCTCCCTCCAATCGATTCTATAAAATTGGGACAACCTCAAGCTTTGGATATCCTGTAGTGAGGTTAAACCTCTAGAGTAGACCAACTTCCTCTTTTATGCTCACCTAAAACTAATACTAAGCCTAATGCTTCATGGTAAAAGGGTTAGAGAGTAAGGGCTCATAATAAATTTAATAGGGTGATACACTAAAGTTAAGTGGACACTCACATAATTTTGAACCCACACTGGATTAGCAAAAGACTACTATGACTTACCCAATCTCACAATCTTACCAACTACATAAATATTTCATAGAGGAGGTCCTAAACAGAACACTAATCTAGACCTACAAATTAGCTTAAGAACATCTTCAAAGAGGTAAATTGAAGGACAACAAATTAGGAATAATCTCCTTCATGAATTTACCATACACAAGCATACTAAACATTGATTAAAGATAAGAGACAAGCAAAGAGTTAATCTTATTGATTTAAAAGGTAATTCTTACAATATTTTGATAGGGTTTAACCCTATCAAATGATCACACTTTTTCAAGAGTCTCAATGAGTATCCTTGTCTCAGAAATAAAAATGCTAACAACTTCCAAAAAATTGAGAACCTCTTCGAAGAGAATGAGACCAAGATATATAACAGAAGAGAGACTAGCCGAAAGAATGGGCAAGCACACTATATGAAAAAGAACACATATCTTAGGTCATTAAATGAACCTAAGCCACCACCTTTTGATCCTTAGCCAATATAACATTGCCACCATTTAAATCAATTAGAAATTTGTGTATGGCTTGTTGAGTGAGAAGGTCCCTAAAGGCCTCGAAGATGCATTAAATTTTCCTAGCCATAGTTTTCAATACTAGAACTTTTCTTTGATACTTCACACCAATTTATAATTGAATATAAAACTTTCATGATCATGGATCTGAATGAAACATGGTTTAGTGCCTTTTAGGTGGTTGTTTGTCAAGATTATGACCATGTCAAAAAATGAAGACCTTTTGCATTAATTACACCTTTGCTTTATCTTCATGCCTGGATCATAGGTCTATCTATAGGTGGAAAACCAATTTGAGACTATTGGTTTTCCTATAGATTCCATATCAGTATAAACCTTTAGAAAATATAGCACCTTTCTATATTATAATGGTCTAAAAGACCCATCCTTTCTCTGCAGGAACCCAAACTTGTATGTGCATACATGAATCCTCCTGAAAATGTTGAACACTGTTATGAGAACACCTCTACTCAAACAAAAATATGAACTAGAGGTTCATATTTTAACCTTAATGGTTATCCATACATGTTCCTTGCATCCCACTTCATTACTTGGACCATTCTATGGCATTTGAATCAAATCCAATGCCATTGAAAGACCCCATAAAACCCTATGTTTCATGGTCAAAAATAACATTCCAACCTTTGTCAAGAATCATGGGCCTAGCTTTAATCTAATTAGTTATCAAAAATGACTTGGATTATTGACAAGTTGACTCAACTCACTTCATTTATTTCAATTTGTATGAAGCCCTGTGGATCATTGATCTCCTGTCAGTTGCATGCACAATTGATACTTTTCACGTATACATTCACCTTTGATATTTATTGACTCTTTGATCGGTGCTCACCATTAGATCCAAATGTATGATGTAGCATAGACCATCAATCTATTGAGACCCATTATTTGAATTCCAATGGCTATTTTTTTAATCCTAAAATTAATTTCCATGTGAACATCTGTCATTTCTAACCAGCTTTACAATTCTATATCTTGAAGCATAGGGATCATGAGGGCACCAAACTTGAAGGGAATGGACTTAACACTGAAAGGAATGAACCCTTTTGATCTACTATAAATATAAGATTTCCACATGATTTTATAAAACATTGAATTTGATTGGTCTTATATGACATCTTGACAATGATCTGGCCTAAAATGGCTATGGAAATGTAGCAAATTATGCATTAAGAGATAACTTTGTCTATGCACATATTCTTCTAAATTTTGTCAGAGGACCTATAACCTGGCACATATGAATTAGACTTCAAAATGAAAAGACATTTATGATTATTTCTCCTTGTGGTTGTCATACATGTGAGATCTATCACCATGAAAATGCCTACTCGACTTAATTTGGACCCAAAAAACACAGTTAGAAATGTTTTGGAGGGTGACTTTGCATGCTTATATCTTTCATGGTGTTATAGTGCATGAGCTACAACTTATCATGAATGTTTTTGGTATAATAGTGAATAATCCCTTTTGACCATTTCCTTTGACTCTTCTACACATGTGATATCTAGCTTCAGCAACTTGCCTACTTGTGTTTTCTATGTCCATCAAACCATGCAAGAATTTTCTTGTGGGCCAAAAATGGCCAATAGGTTTGATGTTCAAAGATCAAGTTCACTAAATCTTTAACCCTAAAATGATTTTATATTGGGTTTATCTAGTAACTAAATGGGATATATAAATGAATAAGTACAAGGGTGATAATTAGATCTGTAGTAGGCCAATTGGGTGTTAAACTCAGATATAAACATATATTGAATTATGATAAAAAATAGTAATTAAAACTATGCTAAGTATAGAAATGACAAATAAGCAATGTACTTAACTTGTTCTAATGTTAATGTAGTTTTAAATTTGGAAAATGTAGAAAGCAGACTGGAAGAGGATTTTGGAACAATCTTTAGATTTTAGATTTGATGCTTCTAGAGCCAAAAACATTAACATTTATCTGGCATGGTTGTGTCTTCACTACTTTATGAACCTGATGCAATTATATTAAATGGAATACATGTTGGAAAAGGATGCAACCACCTAGATGCTTATGGATTTGAGTTCATATTCATATGGTGCATTTAGATATGGTTCATGGATTGTTTCTCATGAATTTTCAAAACCCTAGTTCTTCATCTTCATAGTGACCTTAGGGTAAAATGGGTTAGTGGGCACATAGTGTTGAGTTGACCCCAAAGACCCCTCTTTAAATGAGCATTTTTGACATAGCTAATACTCTGAAGAGGGCCTCAGATTGTTGTATTTCTCCCCTACATGTAGGTTTACATGTGAATCATGCAATACATGCAAAGCAAGTACAACACTGACCTAACTTGTAACTTGAAAAATATAGATATTGGGTTGTTCCTTCATTAATTTAGACTCATAGATGTGTTTTCCCTATAACTAATATGGAAATAGGAGAAAATAGGGAAGCTTTTCTCACTTGAGTGCTTGATTAAATGCCTTTTGTAAGTTGCCTAGTGAGTAGGTAAGAAGTTTCTCTGTGAGGAATGAATGAGGGTTGATCTTGTATTTATATCAATCCCTTTTAAGAAATAACGAGCATTAAAGCACTTGGGTTGACCATTAAAATATGTTTAATTTGCAAATTAGATGACTTTATGGCATTGGACCCTTACATTGGACTAGGACACTAGTGTCGACATAGGTGTTTTTCCTAAATGTTAGTGTCTTGGGAGTAGGAAAGCAAGTACAAAATTAAAACTTGTAGAGGTGGAAGATAAGTAGGTTTTAAGCATTTTAGGCAAGATAAAAGGTTTAGGACATCAATATAAGACTGGTTGGACTAAGAGAAAGACTAAGGGGAATAATATAGAGTATACGTAAGACTTTTAAAAGTGGGAAAGGTCCAAAACTGATAGGAATAACCAATGTTTGAATTTTCTAAGTGTATAAGAATGAGGTGCTATATAATCTATAAAATAGTGTCTGTAAGAACCAATTATGAGATTAATAGATAAATGCTCATAATAAATAATTTTAGTAATAATTTTCCATCTTTTTCCCATTGACAAAAAGAATGTACTTAGTTAATCATGTGCTCAAATGGATCTTTATGATGCCAAAAGGTAGGCAAATCTAGGAATTCAAAACCATCCAGATAAGGATATTCAAGTATACATTGTTCAAAAGGTTTATTATTGAATGAGGTAATATTTGCATTAGTATTATGGAAATCCATTTGCATTTGAAGTATAGAGACTTGTTTTTGAAGATCCCCAATAGTGCTCATCATAGAAATAAGATACTCCATGGGAATTATGGTGCTTGGAAAAGGTTTTATCATTGATTCTAATCCACCATCTCTCTTAAATCCAACCATATGAGTATCATCATCCTCATGGATAACAAGTGCAAGTTTTGAATCATTGAATTTAGGATACTTTAGTAATGGTGTTTGATCTCTAAATTATTGTACCCTTGGTATGTTATCTAGAGAGTTTGGAACATTCTGAGTCCTTTTCACTTTAGGTTTGTAATGTTTCTTTCTTATTGGTGCCTTAATATTACTTGGTGAAGATGCAATGATGACTTGATTAACCTTTCAAAAACAATTAATGTCAAATGAAGGGAAAAATAGAATTGTCAAACTTAATAATGGGGATATTGTTTGGGAATGTTGTAATTATGGGGGCTTGAATTAATTTATTTGAAGGAATCTTCCCCTTATGAGTAATTTGTAAATCAGCCATAAATTCCTTATGTAATTGTCAAAACTTCTGACCATCATATGAAGGAGCATCTTGCTCGTATGTATCTTTTTTAGTGGTAGAAAGTGCATGTAGGGCACAATTATATGACTTGCCTTGTTGGTGACTAATAGCATTGATAAAAGAATCCCATATAACCTTTTTGAATAGTGGGTTAAGGATGGTAGTTAGTAGTACCTTGAATATGTTTTTTTATGTTTGGGCATCACATATGCCCACTTGTCATCATCTAGTGCTATAATATTTAGTTGTCAAGGGCTATATCTTGACAAATATATCATTATTATCTTTCAAAGTCATCCCTTATTTCGGTAGATTTTGCCATTGAGGAATTATTCAGATTATTTTTTGAAAAACAAGGAAAGAGATAAATCAAGAATAAAATAGGAAAGCTTAGGAAATGACACCCTATAAGATTTTGAATTTGTAGAGATCGGGTTCACCAAATATTTAACCCTAAAATATAGATTAAGGAATCTAGGATTAAATGGGGTAGATATATTCTATGGAACAAGGGTGGTAAACTATCTCTATAGTAGACCAATTAATTTATAAACTCAGATAGACAATATTTTGAATTTATAAACTTAGATATGCTAACAATGCAAAGTACAACTATGTTAGATATTGAAATGATAATCAAAATAAGATCCTCAGCTAGTTCTGATGCTAATATAGATTGGATATAGAATAGGAAAGAATTAGACTAGAAGTAGATTCTAAGACTTCCATCAAATTATGAATTAAGCACTTATATGACCTTGGACACTTGTGTCAACCTTGGATGGTTGCATCGATGCTTCTATATAACCTATATGCAAGTGTTTATTATATAATAACCACTAGATATAGATGCAAACATATAGAACATTTTGGGTTCTATTTCACCTTTACTCTGATGTGCTCAGATCCATCTCATGGATTGTTGATTTTTATCAAATAGCAAAACCTTAGTTCTTCATCTTCATATTGATTGTAGGGAAAAGGTGTTAGTGGCTCACAATGTTAAGTTAACCCCAAATACCCCACTATTAGTGGGTGCTAGTTACATATCTACTACTCTAAAGAGGGCCTTAGAATCATGTAGTTATCCCTTATATGTAGACTTGTGTGTACATAAAGATGCAATATGTGATAAGCAAATACAATAATGACCTAACTTGTAACTTGGTAAATATGGCTCTTGGGTTGTTCCTTCAGTAATTCAGACCTGTAAATGTGTTCCCCCTATGATAGATATGGAAATTAAGAAAAATAGGGAAGCTTTGCTTAATTGAATGTTTTTGGTAAGTTGTCTTGTGAGTTGTTTGGTGCATGTTAGGTCTGTGGTAGGTGAGGAATGAATGAGGTTTGATCTTGTATATATCAATCCATTTTATAATATATTATGTTAAATAACTTAGGTTGACCATAAGGATACATTTTATTTAAAAATTGTTTGAATTTTATAGCACGAATTACTTACATTAGGATAGGACATTTACGTCGATGTAAACATCTGACTGGGATGCAAGTGTTTGGGAAGCAAAAAAATAAGCACATGTCTAAAAATTATAGAGTATTTAACCCTAGGTTTGGATAAAAATCTTATGGGGATAGGGTTAATAGTATATAAATGAATAAGCACAAGGGTGATAAACATATATATTGTAGGCCAATTACTTATAAAACTTAGATCAAATATATACTAAATTTATTATGATAAGATATGCTAAAATAGAAAGTATGATAGATATTACAATGATAATTAAAATAAGATACTTAGCTAGCTTTGATGCTAATATAGACCTAGAACTAGAACAAGTATAAATTAGACTAAATTTGGATTCTAGATCAGTCCTTTGATTCTAAAAAATATAAATTTATAATTGTATACACTTGCATCAAAATTGGATGGTTACATCAATGCTTTTATTTAGGTCAGACACAAGTGACCAATATAGAATACCTACTAAAATTAGATTCACCCACTTTGATGATTTTGTGTTATGTGTTGCCTTCACTTTGGTGCATTTAGATCTAGGTCATAGACTATTGTTCCTTATTAAATAATAAAACCCTAGTTTTTAATCTTCATAATGGTTATGGAAAAATGGGTTAGTGGGCACATGGTCGAGTTGTCCTAAATACCCCTTTGTTAATGAGTATTACCTACATATCCAATACTCCAAAGAGGGCCTCAGACTTATGTAGTTCTCCCCTATGTGTTGACTTGTGTGTAAATCATTCAATGTGTGATACGTAAGTACAATAATGAAATAACTTGTAACATGGAAAGTATGGCTCATGGGATGCTCTTTCATTACTTTAGACATGTATATGTGTTATCCCTATGACTGATATGGAAATAGGAGAAAATAGGGAAGTTTTTCTCATTTGAATGCTTGATAGATTACTTCTGGTAAGTTGCCTTGTGAGTTTCTAGGTTTTTGCTATGTGAGGAATGAGAATAAGTGTTGATCTTGTATTTATACCAATTCTTTTGGAGAATATATCACATTAAATCACTTAGACTGACCATAGGAATATATTTCACTTGCAAATAGGATGACTTTATGGCACTGGACACTTGCATTAGGTTAGGACACTTACGTTGACATATGCGTCTGAATGGGATGTAAGTGTCTAGCTAGTTGAAAAACATATGTAGGTCCAGAACTTGTAAATATGGAAGGTAAGTAGGTTTACCACATTCTAAGAAGCATATAAGGTCTAAGTCATCAAAATAACATCAGTCAAACTAAAAGATAAGCAATAAGCATAGAGAGATAATGTATGTGATCCTTTCGATAGTGGTAAATGTCTAAAAGCTGAAGGTACATCCATGATATGTATTTACCAAGTGTACAAGACTAAAGTGTTATATAATTTAAAAATAGTGTCTACATTTGCCCCCTTTTAATCTAGTAATGAAATTATTAGTCTAAATGAAAAGAAATGTGTACCTAAGTGTGTATAACATACATTGCCTTTTGCATGAGCCTAACTTCAATGATTTATGAGTGACTAACCCACAAATAAAAACATGTTAAAATATCTAACTAGTGCATGTAGTCTAAAATTAAAAAGCATTGAAATGATTGAAATTGAAAGAAAGCAAGATTTAGGAGTATACATGTGTGTCGATGTAACCACCTTGCCTTTTAGCAATTTGATTTAAAGAGATGTATCATAATGATTAATTAGAGTTATGATTAGGACAAGTATAAAATCTTAAAAGTGCAATTGGAGGACACATGCCCCCAAATTTGGAGAAAATGTGAGTTACAACCTGACAGTTGATATTAGCTTAACCATGCTACCCAATCATATTTATAACCTGGTGAGCATGAGTGAACCAAGTCAACTCACATTATAAAACTAGTGATATTATATGATTTAATCAAGTCCAACCTATAAACTTGGAAAAATTGAGTGATTTAATCACCTCAATCATATCAAAAGTGAACCAACTATTATAATAGATTCGCTCAATACAATCCATAATGGTCTAACTTGGTGGGTGATGACAGTCCATAAAAGTGTTTGAAATCTGAAACTAATTTGATTTTACAAAATTTAGGTGTTATTTTCATAACATATGCACCTTATATATGTCTCATGTTAAACTATGTATAAAAATGGTGCCAATGTATATAATTCTACCACAAATGTGTATCTGAATCATATAACTATGAAATTTAGCTAGTTTTAAAATTGTGTAACTGCAAAGGACATGATTATCATATCATACCCCCACTAAGTATGTAAAAATATGAAAACTAATATAATTTATAATGTGGAGGACTTGTTTCCAAAACATGGCCTTGTTATTATCTGGATATGTTGAATATTGGTATCTATGTGGAGAATATGTTTCTAAAACATGCCCTAACTATATATTTGAATATGTGAAGAATGTGGAAGTCATGCCTCTATGGCATGCCCCATTTTTGAGGTTAGGGGAATTATAAATTGGTAGTCAACTTACCTCAAGAGGATAAGATAATCGTATAATATGTATACGAAACATGTAGCAAGTATAAGGAATATATATATGTAGATATGTCATTAAAGCATGCATAATGTGATCGCATTAAATGCTAAGATGAATCATGTGAATCATGCAATATCTAGATAATAAAAATACAAGCTTAACAAGATATCAATCACACACACAAGAGCAATCAAAATCAAATAAAAAGACAATGGTCCACGGAGACTTCAAACAAGGGGCATGTTTAAATCCACACAATCGAAGAGACATGACTTAGTCAAATGTCCATAAAAGAAAGAATGACATACTCAAATATCCAAATACAACAAATAATGACACATTCAAATTTAAAATATGTATACAAAGGCATAGGGGCTAAAACAATGGATCATATTCAAATGCTCAAACAAGTAGACAATAGAAAGGAAAGACACTCAAGGAAGTGCATGAATTAAATCATAAGCAACCATCATAAACATAACAACTAGTTCATAGATCATATGTGTTAGCAAAAAAACATTAAGTACATAGCATATCAAGTACACTATGAAATATATAATCATGGATAAAGTCAGGTGTAAGTATATAATTTTAAACATGATAATGGAAAGTGATCATAGAACTAAATAACTTGTGTGTATCAAGATCAAAGAAGTCATATGCCCCCAACATCTATATGACATGAGTAGAAGGAAGGTCAAACATCTATATAATAATGGATCATGTATATTTATATGCATATATCACACTTAGATGATGTGTGAAACACGTGTATATAGGAAAGTACTGATATGACATCTGCCAACATGGAACCAACAACATAGAAGCCAAGGAAACAATGGAACATGTAAATGGTAAAAATATTTCTGAATTTTTTTAAGTGTTTTGTTTGATTTTTTTGGTATTTTTTGAATATTTGGATATTGTATAAGCTGCCAAATGATCTCAAGAGGAAGATGAGAATCTTTGAGCTATGGTAAATGAAGAACATTTCTTAAACTAAATCTGTCATGTGTTCATAGCAAAATCAAAAAGTGTATCATGCTCTTTTAGTAAGTTTATACTTGACATATTTGGTTTCTCATAATTTGTCAGTGATGCATTTAATAGATATGTACTAGGTCCTATAGGTATGAATAGAATATGTGGTAAGTTACCAAGTGGATCATAACATAGCTTGTTGAATTATTCATCTAATGATTATTTACCATTTATATAAGTCATGAATTTGGCCTGATTTGAAGAAAGGCTTGTCGTTTCCTCCCTTGTAACCATATTTGGAACCTTATATTTCTAAATTGTCTCTTGATTTTTGACTTGTTTTGGTAGAAATCCTAGTTTAAATATTTAATGTGCCCATTGTTCTTTTTATTATGTTATCTTTCCTATCTGTGCTTTATTTTTTGACTTGTTCTCAATTGTAGGTTCTTGTTATTTTGCATTGGTAAAATGTATCTTTGAATGATTTTCATTAGTATTACCAATATATCCCAAGCCTTGATGGTCATTATGATCATATCTGTAAATAGGATGAGTGATGCCTTAGGAATGTTTTCCCAATCCTTGACCATGACAACCAAAGTTTTATATATATTTATTTCTAAAACCATACTATTTGGAAAACTGAGTATCATTATTGAGAGGTAAATTTGTATCCTTTTCTTGATTTAATTTATCTTTTTGAACCTTTTCTTTCTCTAAGAATGATATTTTCAAATTTTTTTGCTCTGAATTTTTCTTTGGTAACCACATTTGTTGTTTTGGTATTTGTAGTTTAAGAGAGGTACTCATAATGTGGGTGGTGTTCTTAGTTTATGTATCAATAATATGATCACCACTACATTTGGGACTTTGTATTTTGTTCTTTAATTCAAAACAAATATCAATATGATGCCCATGCATTCTATGATATGCATAATAATACGTAGATTTCCTTATAGGATGTGGAGGAGGTAACTTGATCACTTCATCTCAAATCATTTCTCTTAGGATTTAAATTGGACTCTTAGTAGATTTTGGTCTCTTTTTGAATTATTATTTTTAGATGTATTATGATATATCTTTTCATTTGTATGTGAAACCTTGTTTGGTGCAACATTGGTTGATGAGGATGCAAACACAAGTTTAACACTACCATGTGTTGGATTTTATAGGTATGCAATTTGATTTTCTAAAAATGTGATATTCGAACTAAAATTATATTCCCACACATATATTGACTCTCATAAGGATGATTTGTTTTTTTAAGGATTTATAAGCACAAACCCCAGGTACCTTGGATTGAATATGTATGCATACACCATCTACCTTATCCCTTGAAAGAGTGATAACATGGACTTAGTTAGGGGGATGGTAGCTATCACCCTCCTTAGGGTTAGGAGGAATAGGTAACATTACAATAAGAGTTGTAAAGATGAATTAAATTCTGATTTTGTTTTGAAACCTTCTCTTTAAATTGATCAAGTTGGTTACTCCTTTCAATTGATTTCATCGTACATGAAACATAATAAGTAACAACTACCTTGGTGTAATGTAAAATTAAGGAGCTAAGAGATATATAAATATTAAACACGTTTGTAAAAAAGGGGAAATTGTGATTTTTAAATTTTGAACACTTTTAAATCAGGATTTAGAAAAAAGTAAATCAAGAAACCCTAGGTTAACTAGGGTTTTGAGACCAAAGGTTAAGGTCACCATAATGTGCAAATGAAGAGAAGGAAATATAAATTAATTTATTGGGAAATTTTGGATTCTAAAATAGGTTTTTTAGGAAAAATAGGAAATGAGATGAACACAAAAAATAGGAAAACAAAAGTACAATATACAGCCTGTAGGTCTAAATTTATTAAAAATGGTAATATTCTAGATTTACAAAATCCGTGCAATATTTTAGCAAAAAAATGAGGTTTTTGTTTATATCAACATAATTATGAAAAAAAATAAGGGATTCTAAATTTTATATATTATGAATCATAAATATGCCAAATAATGTGGAATGCTTTACAATCAAAACCCTATAGAATATTCCAAATAAAGAATTAGCCATTTTGACAAAACTAAAATTTATTTCAAAAAATTTGAGAGGTTTTTGAAAAAAATGTTATTTTTCACATCGGGTTCACCAAATGTTTAACCCTAGGTTTTGGATAAGAATCATATGGGGTTACGATTAAGAATATATAAATGAATAAGCATAAGGGTGATAAATAAATCTATTACGGAACAATTAATTACAAAACTCAAATAAAACATATACTAAATTTATGAAACTAAGATATGCTAAAATGGGAAGTAAATATTTGCTATATATTGTAATCATAATTAAAACAAAATAATTAGCTAGATTTGATGCTAATATAGATCTATAATTAGAATAAATAGAAAGTAGATTGGATCTAGATTCTAGATTAGTCACCTTATTCTAGAAATTGTACCTCTATAGTCACAAACACTTGAATTACAATTAGATGGTTATGTCAATGCTTCTATCTAGATCAAATGCAAGTGTCTAATATAGAATACCTTCTAAAAATGGATGTGACTAGTTGGATGCTTATGGGTTCTATGTCACCTTCTCTTTGGTGCATTTAAATATGGTTCATGGATTATTGCTCATGGTCAAATACAAAAACCCTAGTTCTTCATCTTCATATTACCTATGGTAAAAATGGATTAGTGAGTACATGGTGTCGAGCTATTCCAAATACCCCTCTATCAATGAGTATTTCATAAATAACCAATACTATAAAGAGGGATTTGAACTTATGTAGTTCTCTCCTACATGTTGATTTGTTCGTGAATCATGCAATGTGTGATAAACATGTTTAACATTGACCTAGCTTGTAACTTGGAAACTATGGCTAATGGGATGCTCCTTTAATACTTTATAGTTGTATATGTGTTATCCCTATGACTAATATGTAAATAGGAGAAAATAGTGAAACTTTGCTCACTTGAGTGCTTAATAGAATGCATTTGGTAAGTTACCTTGTGAGTTGATAGGTTTGTTCTAGGTGAGTTGAGGTATGTCCCTATTTTTGGTGTTATAACATAAATGTTGTCATTGATTTCAAGGTCAAAATAGATGTCATTAATTTCAAAGTCAAAGTTGGTGTCATGCATGGTGAGTGGTATGTGACAAGGAGTCCTATGACAAGAGAAAATTTGAAGGAAACCTATTGTCTCTCTATTGAAAGAGAATTTGAAGGCAATTTGGTAATTTTTTTGAGGTTAATGACATGTCTAAGTCAAAATTAAGATACAAAGTAAGCATGCTTTTGAACACTAGTCTTAAAGAGAAGTATCATATCAAGAGCATGTGTATGAAGATTATGGTATGGTAAGATGTATTCACACAGGTATGAGTGTATGTTCAAGTATGCCCAATCATTAATATGAAGTGGAAAAACACTTAAGAAAGTTTCATGATAACCCTATAGGGTATGGTCTTAAACCTAAGCATATAACCAGATGAGTTTTAGACCTTGACTGACCTAATAAGGTACCATGAAATGTTGTCAAATTTTATAAAGGATAAAAATTAGTTATATATCATATGATAATATGTTTGACACTATTTAAACATGTGTATAAGGTAGATAATCTTTCATAGAATATGTCTAGGCTAGTTCATGGCTTATTCATTTGCATGAAGAGACCTAGTGAGAAGGCATAGGCTTGGTAACATGATGAGGTGAGTAGATTGATTCTTGTGAAAATAATATTGGTAGTGTGTGAACATGGTATTAGTTTGTATGACATGATCATGAAGTGTTGAGATCAGTGTAAGCGGTTTTAAGGTATGGTCAAGGTCTAGGTGTGATTGGTAGTTTAAGGCATAATGTGTAAAGAGACTTAGTATGGTCTAATGAGGGGTAAAGTTTAGTTTCCCAGGTTATATATCTCATGAGATCATTTTAATATGTTTGAAAGGTTGTGTCAATTATTTTGACCAATTTTGAGGTCAAATTCTAAAAGAGAAAGCATGAAATGTGGTTTTGAGGTTTTTATATGTGTACAAAATGAGGTGTTGCAGACCTGAGAAGGATTTTATTATGCTTGTTGGCATGTAAAACCTTTGAATTAGATCCTAATAATTTCATGAAAGTTTTTTAAGGATCCTAACTCAGGTTTCCAAGCATTATCTTTTAGATTAAGGGCCCAAGCTTTACGAATTATCATTAAGACTATAAGATGGTCATAACCCTCTCTAAAACCCTAATAGTCACCTGATATGGAATATATTGATATAAATGGATCAAAATGAATTGTATGACATAATTTTTTTATTTTATAATGCATATTACTCTCCCAAGCACCTCCAATTATCATTGGTATGTCAAAAGAGTGAGTAGAAGTTATAGGAAACCCCTCATTTCTTGGATTTTTGATGTAGCAGGCAAGGTTGACTAGGTCAAAGCATAAAAATTATTGGAGGATGATGTTTGAGAATTTTATTTTGTGTCCATGTAATTTTATGATCAATTTAAAAAATTCAAATATGCTAAATCGGTCATGGAATTTGGCCTATCACTAAAAAGGCCTAGTGAGGAAGACAGTGAGAAAAACATGCAGAAGTGGGAATGAGATTAGGGATGTGTTACAGTAGATTATTGATGGATATAATTGTAATAGGTTATTTTTAAATTCCTATAATACATATCCCTAATTTACATAATATTTTGAGAAACTTGTGTATGGCAAAAAGTTGATCTCAATCTGACTTGTCTATCACAGTGAGGTTTGTATACAGTGAAGACATGAGATTGGTATGTAAGATAAATATTGCTATTTGAAATTATAGTATATTTGTTTAAATATGTTATAAGTATTTTTAAGGATCATATAAACCAATTTTAATTTCATTAAATTTATTCTATAGGTGTTTTAATTCATTGTTTCTATGACTGTGTTTTCGAGCTACAAGCATTTTTTTGTGTGAGTAAGATTGATGTTCCTGAGTCATTATGCCCAAGATTGAAGAATATAATACACGTGAAGTTTTTATATATGCATAATAATTTAATTTTAATATATTTTTATTCATTATAAATTCCTATGAAGGTGTGAAAATTCAAAGGTTCTTGACTAGGTTTTGAAGCATGTTTGCAATTATGAGTGAGCATATGGAAGTGGTTAGTTTAAGGTCTTTTACTCGATTTGGTGAAATATAATGAACATGGAGATGACCCTGAGGTCATTAAGGTTATATAAATTTTATTTTATGGTATGTTTTTTTATAAAATTGGTTGTGTACTTCAGTTTTATTTGGCAGACTTTGTGGTAGTAAGAAGGCCTAATTGTGAGTAGACCTAATGGTGTGGATCAAGGAGTGAAATGAGATAAATGGGGTTGGGGACATAAATTGAGATTATAATTGGTTTTATTGATGTATTTTTTAATTTTTTAATCCATTTATGGAGTCTCAATATGTTCCAATGTGGTCAAGGTGAAACGTGTGCTTTGATAAGGCCTAATTACATTAGGTCTCCTTTAGGCTTAATGGTGATTTTGGTCCTTACGAGTGGTGACCGACCTATGTAGTGATTTTTTCTCATATGAAATGTTTTTTTTTAATATATTCCAAGGTTGATACAAGTATGGAGAGGTTTTTATCTGAGCAAGGTTGGTGAAAGCATTAGTCAAGTATAAAAAGGTCTAATAGGCCTAATTTGACTAGTTAGAATTTTGAGGATATGAACGAATGAAATAGAGGTTTGAAAACCAGATAGAGGGATTTAAGATCATAAAATAGGTATTTTTAATATTTCATGAAGTTATAATAGTGATTATATAGATGATTATCAAATTCATATGACCTAAAGCTGCCAAAAAGAGGGCTAGTTGAGCGAAGAGGCCTAATAGGTTGTTTGAGAGAGATAGAAGAGTGTGAAGAGAAAAAAAAGGTGATAATCATAAATTAAGTGATAAAAATTTATCCAAAGGTGATCAGAGCTTCTATGTGGCTGATTTGGAGTTTAGTTACCTAGTATTTGGTTCCTCTTTACAAGTTGGTGTTTGTTAAAGGACTAGTTGAGTTGGTACTTGACTAGTGAGGGGTTGGTGTTCCTTGTGGGGTTAGTGCCTCACTAAATCTTGATTCATTTATTATATATATATAGTGAAATATATGTTTTATTGGGTTTTATCCCCCTTGAGGTTTTACCACATATCTCTTTTGTTCATATGTTATATGATTATGTGGATGCTTGTTTATGCATTGGTTTATGTATGTGTTTGAATGAATTATTCATGAATAATAATTTAAATTTAATGATTGTTTAAGGGCACTAATTCACTCCCCCTTATCAATATTTATACTTACAAAAAAAATTATGATATTATGTCATTTGAATCAAGCCTAATAACCTAAAGGAGATCCGAAGTAATCAAAGATGGCTAGTCAAGTACAAGGTGGTTTCTTTACAAGAAAGGCTCTATTTTTCAATGGATCTAATTATGATTTTTGGATAATCTAAATGAGAACATATTTTATATCTCAAGGTCATGATTTTTTGTAATTATTTTTAGATGGATATATTGTACCCTCTATTCCCTCATAGATGCAGTAGGTAAAAAGGCTAGTGACAATAATTTAAAAGCAATGAATGGTATTCTTTATGGCTTATCAAAGGTAGAGATTATGAAGGTGATGCACTAAATGTCTACCAATTATATGTGGGACAAGTTGAATACTATCCATGAGAGAGACTCCAAGGTCAAGTTGGCTAAATTTTAAACCCATAGGAGATAATTTGAAAGCCTAAGGATGAATGAAGATGAGACCATTATAGCCTACCTATGGAGGTTTGATAAAGTGGTCAACATCATAAGAGGCCTAGGTGAAGAATTGAAAGAGTCTACTATTGTTAAAAATATATGGATATCTCTAACTCTTAATTTTAATTCTAAAGTATATGTTGTTGAAGAGATGTAAGATCTAGACAAGCTAGAGATGAACGAACTTCATGGTACCCTAACAGCCTATGAGATGAGGACAAGTGAAGGAAGACCTGAAAATAAGGAAGTTGCATTCAAGTTAGAAAATAATTTAAAAGAGAATAAAACACAAGGTAATAAATTCAAATACAATGATGATTATGATGAGTTAATATCTATGTTTGCAAGAAAGTTGAAAACTGGTTTAGGTAAATACAAGGGTACGTTGCCCTTCAAGTGTTTTAATTATGGAGAAATTAGACACTTTGCTAACAAGTTCCATCATAAGCATAATATGAAGGATGATGAAGATCATTATGAAGGTCATTATGATGAAAATAAGTCCTATAGGTTTGATAATATAAAAAACCATTTTAGAAAGTATGATGACAAGAAGAAGTCTTTCAAGAACAAAAGAAGATTTTACACCAAGGAAGATTGTTGCTCATCTAATGAGAGTGAGAAAAGTGATTTTTAGAGTGACCATGAAGGTGATGGTCCTAATATCAATGAATTTATCTTCATGGCTAAGGAAACAAATTATTCAAATCAATAAGAGTCCATGTGGTTTGGAGGTACTACTGTTGATTCAAAAGAAGAAGAAGATGAGGTGGACTTTGAGGATGTGTTCATGAATGCTCTAGAAGAATTGAAGATGGTGAAGAAAAATAATAAGGTGATGATGTCTCTTTTAAAATATTATGAGAGAAAAATTAGTTTATTTGAACAAATATTGAGCAACAACTCCAAAGAATAAGAAGAAATAGCTAGACAAGCAGAGACTCAAATTAAGATTGTGACTGCAAGCCTAAAGGATAAAGATGAAGAATGTGTGACGTATTAACTAAAGTGGATTCCTTGAGATATAATTTGGATCAAACATCAAGTAAGGTAAAGCCCTTTGTGAAGTATAAAAAGAGTAACAATGATCTAGACAACATCCTGGGTATTCAAAAGACTACTAATGACAAAACAAGTCTTGGTTTCAATGGAGACCAAAAGAAGAAATTAATGTGATCAAAGAGAATCAGACCTTAAAGGTCAATGGTCAATCAAAGAATGATGGTGCTAGTAAAATGAATACTAATCCTATCATGCAATCTAATAATATAGCGTACGCTAATCCTTTCAATATTTATTGTTATTCATGTAACCAATTTGGTCATAGAGCAAGGTATGGTATAAGACCCTCCAAGAATGAATATATGGAACTATGAAGAGAATCATTAGTTAAGAGGTATGGATAATGGTGTGTTTCCATCAAGATGAATAGTGTGTTTCAATTGTCAAAAGGTTTGTCATATTTCAAAAAAAAGTAAGCATGGATTCTCAAGTAAAAATAAGAAGATTGCGGCCCCTAGAGTGCAATAAAAAAGACAAGATAGTGAATGGAGACCAAAATTAGATAAGGTGAATGATGATCAGTATGCAAGTCCAAGTGGACTATTTTCCATGGTGGAGAATATTTCAAATGTAAAAGAGTGCCAAGAATTCTCCCTATCAGCTCAGGTTATGGATGAACGAGTAAAGACAAGTAGACCAAGTCAAAATGTTGTTCAAACAGAGATTGAAAATATCAATCTAAAGAGGCTATTCAAAAACCTAAGAAGATTATGAAGAAATTTTAGTCTAGGGAGGACATGGAGATGTAGGAATCTCTAGAATTTATGTTATTTTATTACCCTAGAGAATAGGTGACTCCATTAGGCTTTATGGAGGCACTTAGCTAGTGAGAAGCATGAAGGGTGCTTGGGTATTCTTTGTTTATATCCAAAGTTTAGTCAATAGTCTGTTGGAGGTGTGATTGAAAGAAATGGGTTACAAAGCATTTGTATGATGACTTATTCAAACCAAGTCACATTCATGATAGTGTCTAAATACCTCATAGAGAAAAAAGGTTTGTTGTTTTATTTCCAAGGATTAGATAGTTGTCAAGAGTTAACCCTTTGTCATTAGTGTCAAAGGGGGAGAAAAGTTCTAGTTTGGGAGAAAGGTCAGTTTGATGAGATCTAACTTGGGGAGATGAGAATGATCATCTTTGTTTAAGTATTTGCCATCAATGACAAATGTGTATATTATTGAGGTATGTTCCTATTATTGTTTTTATGGCATAAATGTTGTCATTTATGTCAAGGTTAAGATAGATGTTATTAATGTCAAAGTCAAAGTTGGTGTCATGCATGGTGAGTGGTATGTGACAAGGAGTCTTATGACAAGAGAGAATTTGAAGTCAAACTGTTATTTCTATATTGAGAGATAATTTTAAGGCAACCTAGTAATTTTTTTAAGGTTTATGACATGACAAGGTCAAAATCAAGATACAAGGTAAGCATGCTTTTGAGTACTAATCTTAAGGAGCATTATCATATCATGAGCATGTGTATGAAGATGATGGTTTGGTAATATGGATTCACATAGGTATGAGTGGATTTTAAATTATGCCCAAGAATTCATATGAAGTTTTGGAATACTTAGGAAAGTTTCAAGGTAAACCTACAAGGGTGCGGTCTTAAGCCTAAGCATATAACCAGACTAGTCTTAGACCCTGCCTAACCTAATAAGGTACCATGAAATGTTGTTAAGACTTATGAAGGATAAAAATAATTGGTAGAGAATATGAGAATATATTTGATACTATGTAAACATGTATATAAGGTAGATAATCTTTCATATAGATTTCAAGGTCAGTTCATGGCTTATTCATTTGCATAAAGAGACCTAGTGAGAAGGCATAGGTTTGATAGCATGATGAGGTGAGAAGTCTGATGCTTATGAAAATAATATTGGTAGTGTGTGAGCATAGTATGAGGTTTTATGACATGATAATTAAGTTTTTGCATCAATGAAATTAGTTTCAAGGTATGGTCAAGGTCTAAGTGTGATTGGCAGTTCAAGGCCTAATGTGCAAAGAGACCTAGTATGGCCTAATGAGGGGTAAAGTTTAGTTTCCAAGGTGTTATAGCTCATGATAGCATTTTCAGAGGTTTTAAATGTTGTTTCAAGTATTTTGACCAAGTATAAAGTCAAATTCTTAAGGATAAAGCATGAATTATGTTTTTGAGGTTATTATATGTGCATAGAATGAGGTGTTACAGACCTGAGAAGGATTTTATTATGCTTGTTGGCTTGTGAAACCTTTGCATGATATCATAATAATGTCATGAAAGTTTGGTAAGGACCCTAATTCAATTTTTCAAGCATTATTTTCTGGATTAAGGGCCCAAGCTTTATGAATGATCATTAAGACTGTAAGGTGGTCTTAACCCTATCTAAAACCCTAACAGTGACCCTATATGGAATATCTTGATATAAATGGATCAGAATGAGCTAGATGACCTATTTTTATGATTTTATAATGTATATGACTCTCCCAAGTACCTCTGAGTGGCATTGGTTTTTCAAAAGAGTGAGTGAAAGCTATAAAAAAAAACCCTTATTTCTAAATTTTTTGATTTAGTAGGCAGGTTTAACTAGGTCAAAGCATGAAAATGATTGGAGGATGATGTGTGATACTTTTATTTTGTGTCAATTTAATTTTATGAGTAGTTTATATATTTAAAATATGTTAAACTGATCATGGAAGTTAGCCTATCGCTAAAAAGGCCTAGTGAGGAAGATTGTGAGAAAAATAGGCAGAAGTGGGAATGAGATTAAGGATAGGTTGAAGTGGATTAGGGATGAATATAATTACACTATTTCATTTTTAAATAATTATAACACATATCCATAATGGATAAAATTTTTGTATAAACATGTGTATGTCATAAATTTGATCTTAACCTGACTTGTCTAACACAGTGAGGTCTGTGTACAGCGAAGACATAAAATTGTTCTGTAAGACCACTATTGTTATTTTACCTTATAATTTATTTATTTAAATATGTTATAAATATGATTAAGTTTCATATAAACACATTTTAATTTCATGAAAAATATTCTATATGTGTTCTAATACATTGTTTCCATGACTATGTTTTGGAGCTATAGGCAATTTTATGTGTGTGAGTAAGATTGATGTTCTTGAGTCATTCTGCCCAGAATTGAAGAATATAATGCATGTTAATTTGTTATATAGGTATCATAGGTTAATTTTAATATATTTTTATTCATTATAAATTCATATTAAGGTTTTAAAAGTTAAAGGTTCTTAATTGGGTTTAAAGCTTGTTTGCAGTTCTAAGTGAGCATATGGAAGTGGTCAATTTAAGGTCTTTTTCCCTATTTGGTGAAATATAATGAACATGGTGATGAACCTAAGGTCATTAATATTTAATAAATTTGATTTTATTATATGTTTGTTTTATCACATTAGTTGTGTGCTTCATTTTTGGTTGATAGACTTTTTGATAGTAAGAAGGCCTAATTATGAGTAGACCCAATGGTGTGGTTGAAGGAGTGAAATGAGCTAAATGGTGTTGGGTACCTAAGGTGAGATTATAACGAATCTAATTTAATTTATTTTTTATTGTTTCATCTATTTATGGAGGCTCAATATATTCCAAGGTGGTCAAGGTGAAATGTGTGCTTTGAGAAGGCCTAATTGCATTGGGTCTCATTTAGGCCTAATGGTGATTTTGGTTCTTATGAGTGGTGATTGACCTATGTAGTGGTTTTTTCTCCTATTACATGTGTTTTTTGATATATTCCAATGGTTATTATATTATGTATAGTTTTTTTTCTTAATAAATTTGGTGAAAGCAAGAGTCAAGTATAAAAATAAGGTATAATAGGCCTAATTTGACTAGTTATAATTTTGAGGACATGAACAAATGAATAGACATTTGAAAACCAAGTAGAGGGATTTAATATCATCAAATAGGTATGTTTAATATTTTATTAATTTATAATATTGATTCTATAGATGATGAGAAAGTTCATATGACCTAAATATGCAAAAAAGAGGGTTAGTTGAGCAAATACGCCTAATAGGTTGTTTGAGAGAGACAGAAGAGTGTCAAGAGAAAAATAAGGTGATAATCATCATTTGAGTGAGTAAAAACTGATCAAAGGTTATAATTATATGATTTTGTGCTGATTTATAGGGGGTTGGTACTTCCTTGTAATGTGGTTCTTGCTAAAGGACTAGTTGAGTTGGTGCTTGACTAGTGAGGGTTAGTGATCCTTATGGGATTGGTACCTCATTGAATATTGATTAATTTTTTATAGGACTATAGTCCAAGTTATATTTTAGTGGGTTTTATTCCCTTGAGGGTTTCCCACATATCTCTTGTGTTCATATGTTATATGCTAATGTGGATGCTTGTTTATGCATTGGTTGATGTATGTGTTTGAATGAATGCTTCATGAATGATAAGTGAAATTGAATAATTATTTTAAGGGAATTGATTCACCCCGCCCCCCATTAGTTTTACTTATAATAATGTGAGTAATGAATAAGGTTTGATCTTGTATTTATACCAATTCCTTTAGATAATATCTCACATGAAAGAACTTAGGTTGACCATAGAAATACATTTGATTTGTAAATTGGATGACTCTGGGGCACTAGACACTTATGTTAGGGTAGGAAACTTGTGTCGACATAAGCATCTGAATGGGATGTAAGTGTCTAGGTAGTTGGAAAATAAGTGTAGGTCTAGAACTTACATAGATGGAAGATAAGTCAGTTTATAACATTTTTGGCAATATAAAAGGTTCAAGTAATCATAATAACATTGGTCAAACTAAGAGATAAGTAATAAGCACATAGAAATAGTGTATGCAAGAGCATCTCAACAACAATAAATGTCTATAATTTGAAGGTACATCCATTATATATATTTTCCAAGTGTACAATACTGAGGTATTATATAATTTATAAATAGTGTTTACATAAAGACATAAGATAAGGATGTTTATAGCATTCTAAGTATAATAGAAGGTCTGAGTCATCATAATAACATTGTTTGAACTAAGAGATAAGAAATAGGCACATAGAGATAGTATATTAGAGCCTTTGGGCAGTGGGAAAGGTTTAGAACTAAGAGGAACAACCAAGGTCTATATTTTCCAAGTGTGTAAGATTGAGGTTTTATATAATTTATAAATAGTATCTACATCGTTAAGGGAAGGATTGAAAGGATATACCCATTAAAATTGCATTTAGACAACCTATCAGTAATGATACCCATATGACATCCTTCTACTCCTTTTTTTAATTCATTTTTCTATTTTATATCACTCTATTTTACTTTATTATATATCAAGGGTGTGTCATGTTGGATTTCAGCTCTACTGTGTTATGGTGTATTTAATCATGTCCCTTCCATTCCTTATTATGGTGTCCTTGAGTGTTATCAATGTAAAGGTAGTTTGTGTGAAGTTCATGCATTTTATAAGTTATCACAATCCTTTTGGGCAATGATTATGGGTTGGAAATCAAGGGTTACTCACCTATTATGTCCTTAAAGTTAGTGGTATTGTTTATGCCCCATGTGTCTTTATGGCTCCAATAAGACGGGTTTTAAAAATTTCATCTCCATGCACCTAAATATCATCACCAACCTAATGCTCTTAAAAAACCTTGAATCATGGACCTAAACCTAAGTTTTTTTGTGAGGTTGTTTGGGCTAGGTTTAAAACACCTTTTAAAATGTTTGTGGTAGTGGGGTTAAAGTTAAATATTTTTCTCCTGGTGAGGTTCCTGGAAAGGGGAAAGGCATGACTTCCCCCCTTAAAGTGTAGGAATATAATAAAGTTATAAATTTCATGGGTGATAAAAAAATAGAGAAGTAATGTCCTCATGTATTTTAATTTAATACCATCTCAACACAGTCCAATTCCATTACGGATTGCATTTCTCTTGATCTTGTTGGTCCCTCTAAACCAATCAAGTGAGCCAAAAATACCAAATTGATACAGGCAATGAAGGAAAGTGTAGTATCTAAGATTTGACGAATGAAATCCATAACTAAAAAAATATTTTTGAATATTAAGAGCTAATGTTTAAACCTTTCGAAACTACCATGGGAAGCAATCTTGATGTGCAAAATTACATGAAATATTATATTAACGTGAAAAATTGCATAATGATTATATTATTTTAGAATGCAACATTGGGAGGGAAGAAGTTATGGTCTCAGTTATTTAGTTTTTTAGGTGTCCCAAGTCATTTTTAGGAAATTATATACCTCTCATGATACTATTTTAAATTAGAATAAATGTTTTCATGATAGTGCATTAATGATTCCCCACTCACTATCTAGAGCCCTTAGCTAAAGATTGAAAATAATATAGTCTACTTCAAGGTGGCATGGCAAATATATTATGATGTCACTTTCTCTTGTTGAGGAGGATGATTCTATAAATTAAAATGTATATTTAAGGTGTGTCTACTTAAATGGCACAAATCATGTAAACATGTAACACAACCACAAAAAAATATGGAATGTTGACATAGAACATGTGGAAAAAGATGAAATGTTGACATTATCCACAAATATGCAAGTTTTGTTTGATAAATAATATGAATGAAAGAGGAACAACATAAATTTTGTTATCCCAATGACATAACTCCTTAACTAGTAAAAACTCCATCAAGGACCTCAGGGTAGCTCCAACCTAAATATTGAATCAAATGGTCCATAGAATATCATATTAAAGCAAAAAAGGAGATTATATTTTAGGGTAAAAAGTACAAATACAAGCATATTGCCTAGTGACATGGCACTATATAATGGTAAGTATATTAACATCATATAAATAGCCATGTGATATGTGGCATGTAATCAATTATTGAAAAATAAGAGCTCAAAAAATATTGATAGGAAATACTGTAAATATTGTACAACATATTTACACATTAAATTTCTTATCATTATCACACTTACAAGTTCAAAGTACAAATTTTCAAGTGTGAAGTACAACATAGTCTTACAATTTGAATTTTAGATCAACCAATCAATACAATATAATATAAAATAATTTATTTCTCATAGGAATGAAATTATAAAATATTGATAGGAAATGAATGAGACATTACATGTTCATGGGAGTACAAGAGGGAGTGTGGGCACATTGTTAATGTGCTAAATTCCCAAGAGAATGTTATATGTAAAGCATTAATATGGGAGGTACATCATGAGATTTAGGAAGTGCAGGGGGACTATTAGGAAGGTGGTTAGTTAGGAGGGGATTTTGACAAGCCCATCATTGATGGAAGACCCTCATCCTCTAAGGCCAAACCTGCATAGCATGGATGACCTAGACTTGATGATGGGGTGTTTGAAATGTCCTTAGGCCCTATCTAAGGTACTATATAGGAGTCATCACCTTGTTAAACCTCAACCAATATAGATCCATTCAAACCTAGTGGAGAACCAACATGATCTATAATAGGAGGCAAGTAAAATCATTAAAATAATGTCCTTTGGAAGTTAAATCTTTATGGTAAGCACTCAAACTATGAGGGACACCTTTATGATTGGGAAGTTTATTAGAAAATGACCAGCCATGGGCGTAATAGAGCTCTAGATTAAGAATAATTAAGATTGTAATATCAGGTTTAGATTCATATTAAAAGTATTTTGTGTAATCATTTTCCCCTCGTAGTGCAAGAAGCGAGAGATTATGGATGGCAGGTCCTTAGTTAATGGAGGGTGTTAGTCTTTGGCTAAAACATTGGTGTCCTAAATTTTATCCTATTTCTTATAAAACAGGAAGTTTTCCCATATGGATACAGATGTTTGGGCTATATATGAAGTACTGGACTAAAGGTTGTCTAAGGAGGATAGGAGAGTTACTGGGAGAATTTATTAAGATAGATCATGTCACCAGTGAAGGGGTGTTGGCTTCCTTTGCCCACATTTGTATATTTTTAGATCTTGATGAAGTTATCCCAGACTTTACTAGCATCAAAATGCAAGGAAGTTATTGGGATCAAAATATTGATGTAGAAAAGGTGGATTTGCGTTACTTCAAGTGTTGAAAAAGGGGTTGAATTTGTAAAGGATTGCATTTAATGGGCTTCCCTCTTGAATGATATGCCACCCTCAATAGTTTTGATAGAAAAATAAAACCCGTAGTCAAAAAATTTATTGCATCAAAATGGAGGTGTTGTTCTTGCTAAGAAAGCAACATATCATCATGTTCTAAATATTGGGGCCATTAAAACTCTTAAAAGAAAATTTGGAAGGTGGTAAATCTCTATCACCAACTTCATGCTTAAATATTACAATTTAATTTCAGTAAAAGCTCAAAAGATTTTAGCCATTTAAACCAAGGGGGAAGAAACACCTCCAAAAGTTGGTCCTTAAGGGTTTCGGGTTAGAGGATAGCCCTCAAGAATGATGGGTGACCTACATTTAACCCTAATTGATAAAGATTTTCTAGAAGAGGAGGAGGACGAAGTATATTTTAACTCAACTAAGATTATTTATTTGGAACCTAAAAATGGTAAGCTCTTCGAACCCAACTATGGATCCCCTTAGGAAGAGAGGAAGGAAAAAGGTGAAGCAAATCACTGAGGTGGAAGTGTTGGTAGGTATTCAGTCCACCATAAACATGTATGTCACTGTGGATATGTGAGGGGTGGAAATCCCCTAGGCATCATAATGAAAATGATTTCATGGAATGTTTGGAATGTTAAGCGCATATAGATAATAATGGGGGCATGTTTTAGAAACATGTCCTCCACATTGGCACTTATATTAATATTTAGATTTCTCCATATATACTAGGGGCATGTTATGATAAACATGTCCTTCATACTCACATAGTTTTATAATTGGCCAAATTACATAGTTATATGATTCAGATACACATTTGTGGTAGAATTATATACATTGGTACCTTCGTTATACATATTTTTATCATGAGACATATATAAGGTGCATATGTTATGCAAGATAGCACCTAAATTTTGTAAAATCAAATAAATTATAGATTTCAAATACTTATATAGACTATCATCACCCATTAGGTTGGATTTTTATGGACTGTATTGAGTTAATCTAATATAGTAATTGGTTCACTTTTGATATGATTGAAGTGATTAAATTACTCACTTTTGCCAAGTTTATAGGTTGGACATGATTACATCATCTAATCTCACAAATTTTATAGTGTGAGTTGACTTGGTTCACTCATGCTCACTAGGTTATAAATATAATTGGATTGCACAATTAAGCTAATCTCAATTTTTGGGTGGCAACTCACATTTTCTCCAAAGTTGGGGGTATGTGTCCTCCAATATCTCTCTATATCTTTAGATATATGCACTTTATAGATTTTATATTTCTCATATTCACAACTCTGATGAATCATTATGATACATCTCTTCAAATCAAATTCCCAAAAGATAAGGTGGTTCCATTGACACACATGTATACTCCTAAACCTTGCTTTCTTTCAATTTCAAACATTTAAATACTTTTTAATTTTCTATTACATGCACTAATTATATACTTTAAAATGTTCTTATTTTTAGGTCAATCATTAGTAAATCAATCAAGTTAGGCTCACACAAAGGCAAGGTATGTTATTTTTTATACCTAGGTACACATTTATTTTTCTTTAAACTAATAATTTCCTTACTATATTAAAGGGGGCATGTAGATACTTTTTCTTATTTATATAGCACCTCAATATTGTATACTTGGAAAATACATATCATGGATGTACCTTCAACTTATAAACCTTTCCCACTACCGAAAGGCTCACATACATTATCTCTCTATGCTTATTTCTAATTTCTTAGTCTGACCAATGTTATTTTGATGACTCAAACCTTATATCTTACTCATCATGTTGTAAACCTACTTATATTCCATATTTATAAGTTATAGACCTGGATCTATTTTCCAACTACCTAGACATGTGCCTATCATTCAGATGCTTATGTTGATATAAGTATCCTACCATGATAAAAGTGTCTAGTGCTCTAAAGTCATCCAATTTACAAGTGAAATGTATTATTATGATCAAGCTAAGTGGTTTAATGTAAGATGTTCTCCAAATGGATTGGTATAAATACAAGATCAACAACCATTCATTCCTACCTAGCACAAACCTAGAAACTCACAAGGAAACTTACCAAAATAATTCTATTAAGCATTCAAGTGAGCAAAGCTTCCCTATTTTCTCTTATTTCCATATCAATCATAGGAACAACATATCTACATCTCTAAAGTATGGAAGGAGCATCCCATGAGCCATACTTACCAAGTTACAAGTTAGGTCATTGTTGTACCTACTTATCACAAATTGCATGATTCACACACAAGTCAACACGTAGGGGAGAACTACATAGGTATAAGGCCCTCTTCATAGTATTGCCTATGTAGGTAGTACTCATTAACAAAGGGGTATTTGGGGTAGCTCGACACCATGTGCCCACTAACCCATTTTTCCCACAGCCACTAAAAAGATGAAGAAAAAGGGTT